>JAWMRA010000020.1:20307766-20324917 GCA_035584735.1 Pseudotriccus pelzelni | reverse complement strand
GTGTCCAAGGCCAGGTTGGACGGGGCTTGGAGCAACCTGGGAGAGTGGAAGGTGTCCCTGCCCATGGCAGGGGGTGGCACGGATGAGCTTTAAGGTCACTTCCAGCCCAAACCAGTCTGTGATTCCGTGATTCTATCATTTTGGATGGCCAGTAAGTGAATTTGGCTTCCCTCTGCTGGAGTCACAGGAATTTGTGGTGATGAACACCAAAAAAAGCAAATCCCTTGCCAGGACAAGCCCTCCAGGTGATGTACAAGACACATCATTTGCTCTTTGGGATGGTGCGTGGCCACAGCCCCACGATCCGCTGAGGCATTGCCCTGTGCTGGAAGACCTGCTGCCCCTGGTTATGGCTGGGTCTGTCTCCAGGAATTCCTTTGGGAAGGGCTTCAGTTCTGCACGGCAGTGTTTGGCAGTGGGAGAGAAGGCACCGAAAGTGCCCCAAACCAACAGGGTCATGGACAGAAACTCCCACCAATTCTCCACTTGGCTGCTGAGCCATAGCCATGAAATGACTTCTGCATCGTCCTGGTTGATGCCCTGGTGGAGAGATGGGATGTCAGGAATGGAGCAGTTCCTTACCCCCCTCTCCAGCAGCATGTCTCGGAAGTGGGTGATTCGCTCCTCCAGGGGAGGGGTGACCTGGGAGGCAGATGTCTCCTCATTCCTCTCCTCCACTCCAGCCCTCTCCAGGCCAGCAGCTTGGGAATCTTCTGTTCTTTAACAAGGTAAGATAGAAAAGAGTTCAGCAATTGTGAGCCTGGGAAGGGATTTTAATCCTCCCCAGAACATCCTTGAGGATCTGGGAAGCCGCCGGGAGCAGACGCTGATGGATGAGAAGTTCCCCCAACCTGGTTATTAAACCCTGGGATTTGTTGGGACCCGTGATGGACCTCTGGCAGCTCCTTATGAGGAAGGATGGTCCATCAGGGACATCAGAGGGACTCAGCAGCCAAACATTACACGATAATTCCAGCTACAGCAAAGTGACGGCTTTAAATAAACCTTGCCAAGTAATACAGAGTTTGAAGGACTGAAAAAACTCATCTTGGTTTATTCTTTTTCCCCTCTGTTTTTGTGGCCTGGAACTTGACAGTCAATATTCATCTTTATTTTGTGTTCCTGTGCACCCCAGGAGTTCATTCCTAAAGCAAGTAATCCAGGAACACCCCAAGTTCACAAAACCTGCCAGAGGGTCTGTGTTTATTCTGGCAGCCTTTTCCAAGATTGCACCTGATTGGAATAGATAAGTGTTCCTGAGAAATCACTTCCTACACATTGTCTGAGTCCCTTTGCCCACAATATCCCTGAATAAAGCAGGTGGGCAGCCCCATGGGATAGTTTATCGTGGAATCACGGAATTGTTACAGTTGGAAAAGACCTCCAGGATCTTCAAGTTTCAACTGTAAAGTCACAGCACCATGAAAGTGATGCTCCCCTGAGGTGCAGAGGGCAGGGCTAGATGGGATATTGGGAAAGAATTGTTCCCTGTGAGGGTGGGGAGGCCCTGGCACAGGTTGCTCAGAGAAGCTGTGGCTGCCCCATCCCTGGAAGTGTCCAAAGCCAGGCTGGACGGGGCTTGGAGCAACCTGGGATAATGGAAGGTGTCCCTGCTCATGGCAGGGGGGAGAAACGAGATAAAGTTTTCAGTGGCCCTTCCCACCCAAACCATTCTATGATGTGTAAGGATCTCTTTCCAATTGCAAGCTCAGCATGGGGGCACCTGTCACTTACTGTTTTGGATGCCAAACAGGAATATTCCTGACGTCTGCTGGGACGACGCAGGGGAATTCTGCAGCTGGTTGATGGCACCTCCCGCTGCGTTGTGGAACAAGGGGGCCTGTTGCTGGGGAGGAGAGGCAGTTCCTGGCAGTCCTGCCATGCTGTTCTGGGAGGAGTACATGGGAGACTGCTGCAGCTCCGGCTGGCTCATGCTGTTCTGCAGGGCAGACATGGAAGCTGAGGAGATGAACAGGGTGACTTGTTGCTCTTGAGAACTTGGGGATCCTTGGACCAGCTGAATCTGGGGCGAGTTATGGAAGATGGTTGGCTGCTGTGCTTCGGCCTGGTTGGAGCCAGGATTTTGGAGAGAAGACACTGGGGTCTGACTCTGGAATTGCATGGGCTGCTGCTCCTGGTTCATCGATGCCATGTTCGTCTGCGGATGGAAAATGGACTGCCCTTGTTGTTCCTGGTTGGTAACTGGGTTTTGATTGGGATTGAAAATCATGTTCTGTTTTTGAGAGGCCATGGTACCCATTGCATTTTGATTGCTGAACATCATGTTCTGCTGCTGCTGCTGCTGCTGTTCTTGTGCTGGAGGACTGCTCTGGATAGCAACGATCGAATGCTGAGGTTGGAAGATGGCTCCTTGTTGGTTCTGAGGGATGGAACTCGACTGGATGGAGCCCAACGACACTTGAGACTGAAACAAACCCTGCTGAGCAGGCTGGGTCTGGGGCTGCTCCTGGGGAAGCATGGAACCCTGGATATGAGATATCTGGGTCTGCTGCTGGAAAGAAGTCTGCTGTTCAGTGTTTGTTGCTGTCTGAAGAGAAGAAATGGAATTTGGGCTTGTAAAGAATGACATCTGTTCTTCCTGAGTGGCAGGGTTGCTCATGGAACTCTGGGAGAGGAACATGTTGGCAGACTGCTGGTCTTGAGGAACCGAGGAGCTCTGCAAGACACCCATGGCATTCTGAGAGTGGAACATCGAAGGCTGCAGTTGGTCAGAGGAGTTAGTGTTGGTCTGGTTGTGGACAATGGAATTTGAGCTATGAAAAAGAGAGCCTTGTGTTTCCTGGGATATATTCTGAGTATCACCAATAGGATTCTGAGAGTGGAAAAGCTGAGCCTGTGAGTGTGGAGACTGCTGCATGAAGCTTCCCGACTGGATCGACATCATTTCCCCACCTTGCTGGAACAGGCCCCCCCCTTGCTGCTGAGTCCCGCTCGCCTGGACACTCATCATAGTTTTGGTAGATGAGAAAAGATTAACCTGGGACTGGCTTTCCCCACTGTGCTGCATCTGAACCATGGTTTGAAACACAGAGCTCTGCATCTGCTTATTCTGCCCCGAAGCCTCTTCTCCATCTGCAGAATTGGACGCCTGGAACATGGCAGGGCCGTTGCTGGAGACCTGCTGCTGAGCAGGGGCGGCCGCCTCGCTCCCCGAGACACCGGGGGACGAGGAGAATAATTCACACTGCATTTGCATGTCTTCATTAGTTGATAACCCACTCATCATGTGAGAAGCCTGCTGGTACACCGGGGACTGCTGCAGGGCTCCGTTCCCCGACGTTGTGGAGGAGAACAGATCCGACTGCATCGGCGTGGCCGCCGGGCACATGTTCTGCTGGATCCCGATCACCATGGCCGCCGACGTCTCCATCGCCTGCTGCTGCTGCTGCTGCTGCTGCTGGGGGTTGGACAGGGAGTTCTCGGGCTGAGAGTGAACGTTCTCAGCTCGCCCAGGCAAAAGGTTCTCCGCTCTGGAATGGACAGCTGTGTCCGAGGAAGAAAATATCCCAGGATTTACAGTATTCTGTATCTGACTGACCTGCTGAAAGATATCCGCGTTCAGCTGATCTTGGACATCCTCACTGCTATCTGAACCAGAGAAAAGAACGGAAGATAACTGCTGCTGAGCTTCCAAAACCTGCTGCACCAAGTCAACGTTCCTATTGCTGCCAGTGGCAGTGTTGGTTGGAAAATTCCCAGCCTGGAGCTGCTGTATCGTGTTCTGTAACTGACTCACGCCGCTGGCCGACGAGAAGATACTCGATGAAATCTGCTGCTGCAAGGCCTGTGCTGGCTCTGAGAGCGTGGACTGTTGTTGCTGTGATGCATCAGTCAACTGTGACAGAGTCACTACTGTGCCATCTGACTGCAGCACTTCCCTGGTCTGGGAATCCCTCGTTTGGAACTGGGCAGCCTGCTGCAGTAACGCGTCGCTGTTCTGCAGCTGCCCTGGAGTGGACACTGCTGAGAAGCTGCCAGGCTGGGAAATGTCCTGGGTCTGGATCGTGGTCAGGGGCTCTGGATTGTACACCTTGGGCTGGATTTGCTGCTGGTTTTCACTTTCAGAAGGTAAATGGGAAGCAGAAGTTGATATGCCCGACATGCTGTTTTCCAATGTTTGTTGAGTTGGTCCAACCACATTTGAAGCCTGGAAAGAGCAAGACATTGGGCAATTTATAAATTTAGTTGGGTGATGCTGATAAAATTTCCCCCAATCCCTTATGTCCAGGGAAGATCAGAGGGAGATGTGATGGCTGTGTATCTCTCCAGACACACCCAAACCAGCAAGCAAATGATTATCAGTGGAAATGCTACTTCAAGGATGTAGTTAAGGCACAATTTAATGAAAGCAATGCTAGGAACTGATTAAAAGAATATTCTTACAGTACTTTAATAGTTCTGTGCCACAGCACAAAAAGCATCATCACAGAATCACTATCCAAGCCTGGGTGCAGGAGCCAGGTGATTTATCTAAGGAATTTGTTTTTTCACTCCTGCTCTGTGATCGTGTTTTGCCCAAACGGATCCTGGACATGGCCTTTTCCCTCTCTATCACTCTCCTCCGCTACTAAAGCATGGACCATGGGGTAGATGTAACTGGGACTCTCAAAGCTGCTGTTCTCAGCCCCCCACCAAACTTACCTGGAATGTGGGGGGGAGAGCATTTTTCTGCACTTACTTCCATTGGAGCCACATCTTCGTTCTTAATCATACTGCTTGGCATGAGTGGAGTTATCAAGGCACTAGGAAGAATGTTCACCTTCTCCAGGTTACAGCCTGTGGCCTTCACTGCTGCAGCCACAAATACAATCCATTAGATCACTTCAGCATTATTTTTAATCTTACAGAATCACTGAATGGTTTGGGTTGGAAGGGACCTTAGAGGCATCCAGTTCCAACCCCCTGCCACAGGCAGGGACACGTTCCACTAGACCAGGTTGCTCCAGTCTGAACACTTGCAATGATTTTTCCTGGTCCACGGAAAAAAAATACGTAAGATATTCCAGATCTTTGCTGTAAAGGAATTAACCTTCCTGATTTCAAATACTGCTGAAATCGAGCTTAAACTAAACCAACAGGAAAGCCTGTAAAAACCATCGTTCCATAAGTTCTTTCAAGTAAATTACAGCATTAGTCCTCAATGTAAAGCAATGGATCTCCATGCTTTAACCCAATTTACAATAAGGTGGCAGTAAAATTTCTGCACATGTATATGAAGTGGGGAAGGACAGAGCAGAGACAAAGCACGTAAAGCACAAGAAACTGTCTGACCTCTGGTTCATGATCAACCTGGAGCAGAACAGGTACAGGAATGAACTGTCACAAAAGAGCAGGTGGCAGAAACCCACAGGAGAAGGTAAACTCAGATTTACTGCATAAATTAGATGAGGATATGAAGGAACAGAAATAGCACGTTGTGTTCGGAGGAACAGCAGCTGTTCTGTAGCAGTTGGGATCTTCCCTCAGTGAAGCCTCCATGCTAAATTAGATGGATGTCAGGCTTATCCTGTACATTAGTTATTATTTTCCTCATCTTTTCAATCTCGCTCCTAGAAATCTTACCAGTCCTTTTAGCAACTTGTTTCATTGCCCTACATATTTTTGCATATTTCTCCTCCAAGTATTCTCTGCAGGTTTAAACTCATCAGATCTTGTATCATCCTCCCTAACAAGTTGTAAAGTCAACTTGTAAATCCACCCCTGCCAAGACCAAGCTCTTAAACTTCAAACACGAGCTCTGTGGGTCTCACCTGCAGCCATGGATTCCTATCACACCTGGGATCACACTGCTCACCTTCAACCTGCTTTTCCAGAGCAGGCTGTGGAAATTTCCAGTCATCTCTGTGCACCACTGGAGTCTTAACAGGCAACTAAGAGACATTTCCTTCCTCTATTTCAATACGAAAAGGATCAATTCACACTTTAAAAAAAATAGGTAAACCTAAAACTTGTTCCCTTAGAAGAAAACGACAAACTTTTGCATGGACAGAATGGTCAGGAAAAAAATCCTCACTGAAGGGAGTAAGTTGAAATTCCCAGAATTAATGTTTTTAACTAGACCCACTGAAAGCAGTGTTATTAAATCTATAAAATACAGCTTCTGAAAGACACCAAGTTGACACATTTGTGTTTTTCAGTGCTCAGTCCTTCCCCACTACTACATTTAGGTGTAGTTTTGCTTAAATTAACACTACAGAGTTTCTAAATCTTTTGTATTAACTGCCATCTTAGGCTTCTTTTTAGCTCTTCACTTGCAAACTTATTAAATAAAGATTAGACTGCAGGGCCTGAGGCATGAAACACGGGGAAAAAATTCAATATTATTTTTTGCAAAGTTTTTGTTTTATATTCACTCATATTAAAATATACTTAAAGGAATACTGTTATAAAGTAAAATATTCAGAATCAGAGAACAAATCTCCCTGCTTGAACAGGGCCAGATTTTATAAGCACGGACTTATCACAGGATGTCTGATTCATTGCTCCAAATTTGGGTAAGAATTTAGAGTTAAATTATTAACAACGCTGATAAGAATCAATTTAGTACCTTTTATAGCCTCTTCAAAAGAACAATGTTGGGCTGGGCTGGAGATTTCCTTCTTCACATTAACATTCAGAGTCCCAGCTGCTGAGACAAAACACATTGAGAACTTCCTATGTTAAATCAGCAAACATGCCAAAACCAAACAAAGCAAACCAAAACAGTTACTTATAGCTCAAAAAAATTCGGGTTCTTTGAAACCCACAAACCTTTGCCCTGTGTATTGTGATATAGGTAGATAAATAAACAAGAATACGTGAGGTGGGCAAACTGCAGCTTTCCTCAGGATAAAGCCTGGTGGGATTTCTTGGTTTATTTGGTGCACTGTATGGAATATGTCTATTTTTTTTCCTGTTCAGCTTCCTTCTGATCCTTAAACTAGAAATGGGTGCTGGCTGTATATGAACAGCTGTCTCTAGGCAGCTGGAATTTGAGGTATTTACCACATAAAGGAGAAAAGTAAAGCCTTCAGATTTTATTACTAACAGAGCAAACCTCCCCTGAAGAGAAGTTTGGAAAGATCCATGATACCTAACGTTCCTGTGGTATGGATTAAACAGCGAAATCAGAACTGAGATGGCTGAGCAGGTGAAATGCCCACCCCTCCCCAGTCTGTGTGTCACACACCTGGATCTGGAGTGTAGGTAAAGGGCTGCACGTCGTGAGATCTCCCAGCGTTGGTCACCACGTATATTCCCACAGAAACAGCTGAGGTTATTTGCTGGTCGTGATATGGTGGCACCTTCACAATAAGGTGATTCTGCAAGGCAAACATCATTGGAAAAAAATCACATTTTATTATTACTGACCTTAATTGTATTTACTTACATCAAAAGAGAAATAGGCTGATAAACCACCATAAAAAACAAAGGCACGGGGGAAAATGCATGTGTGGGATCCTGCCTTTGGAAGTGGGATCAAAATGGCCCTTGTTTGACATCATCTGCATTTAATAACTCTCCAATTTCAGCCCAGCAGTCCATAACGACTGCTGTCTTTAGCTGTGTCAAAAAGAATAAATAAACATTCTGTAAAACATTTCACAATGGAACAGAAATTCAGCCAGGTACAACGACTCTGGGGTACACACAGTCTATTTCCTCTCAGTAGTAACTCAATGTGTCCTTAGGAAAACTGCTGGGAAAACTGAATTAGGCATTTTAATTCTGTTGTATATAAGGGCAAAGACCTGCTCACCAAACTGGGGTACCCACCTTCTCAATCAGAAAGGGAACAACTATAACTTGTTTCAACCCAAAATTATATTCTGCCAGACTCACTGTAGAACTTATGTGAAGAAAAAGAGTGTTATTTCTAGAAATGCACAGCAAGAGGGAAAGGCTTTATTGATTTTTCTCTGGAAACAGTCAGAGTATTTTGTAATTAAAAATATAATAATAATAATAGCAATAGTAGTAACAATAAGCAATAATAGTAGTAGTAGTAGTAATAATAATAATAATAGAGGAGTACCTGATGAAATAATTCCATGTCTATTTCAGCTTCTGCCTTCCAAGAATTCTCATCTAAATGAAAATTAAAAAGCAGAATTTACTGCACATGCCATAGAGCAATTTATTTTCGTGCCTTTGATTCTGCTCCTCAGTTTGCTCTCCGTGACTGAGCTTTACCAAGCAATGGAACCCCAACCCCAGGCTCTCCTCAGTACCCCAAGCCAGCACTGCTTTCACACTAACCAGAAACATTCTCTTGGAAAATCACTTTTGTTCCCTTTAGGAAGTTCTTGCCAATCAGAAAAACTTCCTCTTCACCCTTCACTGAACAGCTGTGGAGACTTTTCTTTAGGATCTCTGGAACTCCCGCTGGTTGAGCTGCAAGGGAAAAAAAGTTTGAAATCAAGAAAATATCAACATCCAAAAAACCCCACTTTTACTTACAGGGTTATCAAGTAGAAAACAAAACAATTCCTGATTTTCCTCCTTCACTACATCATCCATGGCAAACTGTTCAGAAGATAACCATTTCTACTATTTCCTCACAAAAATCACACTTAGGTCAACGATTCACTAATAATATTTTTCTTTTCCTCCTGTCTTTATTAAATCTTCTAAATGAAACTTTCAGTGTTGGAGCCAAAGCTCAACAAGTGCTCAGAAGAGAAGAGAACGTGGTGCTGTAATTCCCTGGCACAGACAGAGGTCAACAAAGGCCTCAGCCCTTGGCTTACACCTGAAGCCCCCCAGCAAATTCAGCCTTAAGGTTATAAAACACTTAGATTTTTACAAACCTTATTTTGTTCCGCTCTGCAAAAGGGCAGAAGTGGTAATTGCCCTATTACCTGGGGGGTTTTACACTTGGGGGTTTTTTTTACATGACGTACATTTTCTGGCTGGTGCAAGAACCCAGGGCTTGGGGCAACCTGGTCTAGTGAAAATTGACCCTGTCCATGGCTGGGGGTGGAACTGGATGAGCTTTAAGGTCCCTTCCAAATCCTTGAAAGAGTCCCATCCCTGCAGTTGGGGATTTTAGCAATTTATATCAAATAAATAAGCAAAGAGGATGTGGTTTACAGACACATCACTGGACAGCTCTGTGCCAGCGACTCAGACGACAATTTACGTAACACTTATCACCAACTGTCTTTGCTGCAAACCATTCCCATTCTTCTGAAAGCCTAAATCACGTAAGACCACACGTGTTAAACGAGCACTAGAGACAACTTAAACAGACGTGTATTTTAAAATAACGTGCTCTGACATACTTATTATAAAATAAGTGCAGTCTCTAACAAAGGTTCCCCAGCCCCCCTTCCCACTCCCCATAAATCCCCAGGCACACGCTCGTGCCCTGCACTTGCATGGCCCACTTTGAGCGTTTAATGAAAATATTCTCTGGGCTTACTACGCAGCACAACATACATCCTGTACCACTCCAAATTATTTAATGACCTTTCAGAAAGGATTTCTCTACAACTCTTGCAGAGGGTTCCCAGGCAACCGTTACGCAACGACTGAATATGCTCAAGGCACATGAAAAGAGTAACTGGATTTAGGTTTGCTAACAAGTTAACAAAGCCTATTTAAAACACAGGCCTTAAATAAAGAGCCTGCAGCTACTTAACGCCTTTTCCGTGGTTTGAGGAACATTATTAGTTATGAAACACAACATAAACGGGCTCTGATGAGGGAAAATGCAAACCCTGTTGAGAAGGCACGGCACACATCTGTAGTGAGGTGTATGCAGCAAACAAACCCGGTGTAATGTGCCTGAGGAGATGTTTATATGAACAAATAATTTAATAAACAATGTTATTTTATGCCATTTTGATCAGCCAGTACATACATGCCAGCACTACTGGGTTGGCCAAGGTCCGCTGCAACTCACCATAACTTCAGCATAAGCTACAACAGAAGCACAGAATCCTGGAAACCATCTCAGGACTTCCCCTCTCAACCCTCACACCATGGTCAGCATTATCCACATATTCCCCAAAGACACAAGTCTGATCAGAGTATTTTGCTCCTTTGTTTCAGACTTCCAGCATATAAAATTCCTGGGCAATCCCTTAGCAACTTACACAATTGAGAAGATTTTCTTAGCGAGTGACCAAACCCCAGATTGCCAAAAACTAAACCAATTTACTCTTTACTGCATCAAATACAGCTTTTTTCAGCTAAACAGCCTATTTTAAAACCAGTCTCTAAATGTTTCACCTCAGATTCTCAGCTTCTGCTCACAATAGTAAGGTTTGGACTGTTTGACAAAATGGCAGGGGGGTGGAACGACATGAGCTTCAAGATCCCTCCACACCTAAAAGCACTCCATGGTTCTATAATTCCCTTTTCCTCATTGGTCAGTGGAACCTCCCCAGCCAAGGCAGTCAGCTGTGCTTGTGCTAAACAGAGCATTTTAATAAAGAGCTATAAAAAGTTTTGTTCTTGCACTGAACCAGAACAGATACAAGCCTCTGGCCCATCCAAGGACCACTCAGAAAGCCAGGCCCACTGACTTACTCCAAGTCTTTTCTAGCACTGAAAGCTGATGGATGAATGTGACATTATAGAGGAGATTAAAGGTTGTATCAAGAAGTCACTATTTGAAGCAACCATGACAAAAATTGTGACATTTTAAGAGGCAAAAACTCATTTCATTGAAGAGCATAAATTTATAACTATTTTTAAATAGTGCCAAACAATTTTAACTAATACTCCACCCCAAATAAAAATCAATCTTCATAATCTCAGCTACAGCAATTATGAACTAATCACTGATTAACATGGAGTGTTTTTTCCCCCAAGGCATAAAATCACAGAACCATTTAGATTGGAAAAGAGCCCAAAGACCAAGTCCAACCTGTGCCCGATCCCCACCTTGTCACCCAGCCCAGAGCACTGAGTGCCACGTCCAGTCACTCCTTGGACACCTCCAGGAATGGGGACTCCACCACCTCCCTGGGCAGCCCCTTCCAGTGCCTGACCACCCTTTCTGTGAAGAACCCAGACTAAACCCCAGACTGCACTAAAATCAGCGTTCTGGTTTGATACTCACTGCACAGAATGGGGGAAGAAGGCGTCTGCAGGGTCAGGGTGGAGCCGTCCTTGCGCGTGATGTTGACGCGAAAAACCAGCCGGGCACGCGTGCTCTTCTTCTTGGACCCGGCAATCCCTATCCTGGCTTCAACATCAGCATTCCTCAGCTTCAGGATTCCCACACAATCAACCCTAGCAACACAGAAGAGTACAGAGTTTAATAGCTTAGTAAGTTCAGTATCTTAAATAATCTTTCAAGGAGTTCCATAAGCCACCAAGTAAGGTGCTGAGGTAATTACTGAAACGTTATTAGATTCTTTTTATTTACATGAAATCTCCCTGTGACCTTTCTCATTTTTCAATTCAACCCTGCATAATCTGGATGATGAATCATGGGAGAACAGCATATGAAAGCACGAATAAAATAGAAAATGCAATGTAATTCTGGTAAGCATTAGATTTAGAATCACAGCTCTTCATTCTTCCATCCCTCACGCAAGATCTGGGTTTGTAGGATTATTGCTACAAAATATTCTGCATTCACTTAAAGAAAGCAGGAGTAGAAGAAAACTTACTGTAGTCACATTATTTTTTACGTTCAGTGGGGCTTGGAAGTGACAGATACGTCCTACTGTAAGTGTGGTCCTAGGGGAGATGTACAGGGCCAGGTGAGAGAGATGCAGTGCTGGCTTTCAGAGGCAAATGCTCCATGGAAAATTATTACAAGCAAAAAAACAGCCAAAAAAAAAAAAACCAAAAAAATCCCCAGAAACACAGACTGATGTGTTGAAAAGAAGAATACTGTAATTTAATTGGGATTTTGGGCTCTATGTCCAAAAAGTACAGGGACCACCTGATATCCGAGTACAACAAATTTTCAAGCAAGAGCTGAGGAGCAGAAAGGAGGGAACAGTGTGGTTCAGACAATGTCAGTAGCATTACCTTCAACAGAGGTGCTACAGCAGCACTGAAATACCAGCAAATTTTCTTTAGAGACACCAAGATATCATGAAAGCCAGCCCAGGCAAAACTCTTCTTCCTAGATAATTCCAATTCCTCTTCCTGGTATTGCGATACTTTACACGGTTGGATTTGACCATCCTAAAGGTCTTTTCCAACCTTAACAATTCTATAATTCTGTGATTAACACTAGAGGACATTTATAAAATTACTCTCTAAGAGGCAGTTTCCAAACTCATAGGAATATATTTTTTGCTAAAAGACAATCAAACTGATTCAGTCTCCCTGCAAACTGCATTATCTTGCTTAGGAAGTAGACACAGTAAACTGAACAAAGGTTTCTTCTCTTGATACAAGTTTCCAGGTGCAGAGATGCAACTTTTAATCACAGAGCCATTACAAAACAGATGTTCTACTGACAAGATGACTTTGGAAGATCACTGCCTCCCTTTATATTGATACAAGTGAAAAGCTTAGTAGGGAATCACTGAAGTGTCCTTCCTGTGAGATCAAAACCACAAAGGCAGATGAGTCCACTCTTCAAAACCTCCTGCTGTGACCCACTGCCATGAGCCCCTTCCCAGGGGCCACACTCCGCCCTCATGCAGCTGCATCCTGGCTCCAAAACCTCACCCGTACTGGGCCACACCAGCTCTGTCAGGATGGGCAGAACAAGCAAAGCAAGAGAGCAGAAAGGCCAGAGTTTTGCTTCACTATCCACAACTTCCAGTTTTTTGGGCCCAGTATTCTCCCATCCCTTTTCCGAGCAGCAATTCTGTACTTGCTCAAAGCCAACCAACCAGCAGAACCAGTGATAGTTCACCTAATGCCTGGATATGCACATTACTGATCAATCAAGGACATGAAACCAACCTAACAAAGTTAACTGATAAAGTCTAAGGGAGAGCAGACTAAGCACGAAGTATAATAAACAAACTGAGAACGTGATTTAGAAGTTTTTCTATCCATGTGGCCTCACTCAGTGCCCAGTGCGTCCCAAGATGGTCACACTTTAACTACCAACCCATCCAACAGAAAAAGAAAACCTGTTCCCAAACCCAAGCTCATAAATGAAAATACTTATAAAAAAAGCTACTCACGCCAGTGTCATGTTGTTGCTTGGGTCCAGCCCGACCTCGATGACCGTGGTCCCCTCTATATCCACCTCCTTGCAGGGGGTGGTGTTTCTCCCAGTGACTCTACAGGCCTGGTAGAACCCGTGCGGCTTCACGCGCCCGGAGTCGTTCCCCACGAACACCTGCAGCACCACCGGCTCATTGTGACCCTCCAGCTGAAACAGGCCAGTGGTTAATTAACAGGGAGGGATTTCTTTAATTATTATTGTTAATATTTTGGTTTTAAACCACCTTGAATCCTATCTTCAGGCAGAATTATCCCAGCTGCAACTCTCACATCTCTTATGACCCCTCACTCTCCACCCCAGTCATGACTATTCCCTCATCTCTTGCCAGGATTCTCCTCTCCCCCCAATGCATCTCTGTCCACCAGTCAACCCAGAAACAAAACATTTGCTGGGGTTGCTTCCGTAGGTGATGAGAATTTGTTGGTCAATAGGTGCATGCCCATTAATCACGGGCATTCCAGAATCCCACCTTCACACCAGGTGCACTTTGAAATCCTTGTGAAACCAGATTAAAACTCTCCAGCATTTGCAAAACCACCAGAAAAGTCAGAACAGATGAAGGGGAAGCAGAGGTAAGAATGGGACGATCCAACTGCACAAACCCAGCTTTGTCTCAGACACCAAAATAAAATTAAAAAGGGTAATTTCTTATCTCCTACTTAAAAGTTTATGAACAGTGTCAGAGTTTGCTGAACCACTTCACAAGTAAAAGCAGGTCAGACATTTTAACATCCTCCTGAAATCTCATTTGAAAGTCATAATTATTCCAGAACATGTCAGTGAAAAATACATTCATAAAATACATTCATGAAATATTTGCGTCCTTTCAATGCCTTTTTTATTAGTGGGATTCCTCTGTGGTGCCACAGACTAAAAATACTCTGAGGTAAAAGAAGTTTTAAAGTAAACTTGGACACTGCATTTCAAAGGAACCTTTCCTTCTTTTTAGGAAATAGTTAAGAAAAATACTTCAAGTAAAAAGAAACTCTAGATTGCTGACAAATTCCCAGGCCAGAGATGGAAATCCTTTGCCAGAGAATTCCAGGAGGAGATAAAATGAGTGTTTTAAGCTTTCCACTATGACACATTTGTTGCTTGAGGATTTCTGGGTGACAGTGCTGTCTTTTGTCCCAGGCCTGGAAGTTGAGGCAATACCTGCAAGAAAGCAGCTCCATTTTTACTGGCAAGGAGATGCAAATGAGAGCAGAGTCCTCTGGAGGATCTCCTGGGGGATTAGTCCCTGAATACACTCTCAGAAACACAGTTCTGCAGTTGTTAACAAGTTTGAAGGAAGGCCAAAAAAAAAAAATCAGCAAACACTGATTAAAATCATCCTGTGCTCCTCAAGTCCAGGAGGGACAAACAGCAAATGTGAGTGTTAAGAGACAGGCAAAGCCAAAAGATCTCTGGAGGTGGCCCAGCACAGGCTACCAAGAGAACCACGGGAACAGCAAAGGGCTCAGCATCTAGTCACTTGATTAAGGTTTGTTTATACAATTTTAACGGTGCATATTGATTGTGGAACTCAAGATCTAAGTTGCCAAGAACAGAGTTTTATTTCAGTGGCCACAGAACTTGCTTCTCCCCCTCAGACTATGTAAGAGCGATGCACTGGAGCAGCTCCCAAACACCAGATCTCTGAACCACCATTGTTTTTACACTATTCCTCCTCATCTTTAAACCCCATGAACAAAACAAAAAGCCCTCTTGTCCTTAACATATTTTTTTCCCACTAGCTCAGATTTCCTGAAGACTCACTGACTCATCTGCCTGTGCAGCTCTGGCAGAGTTTTATCTGCAGGGTATGAACTCCTCTGCCTACTGGTAAAGCAAACTGGAACTTCCAGGAATTCAGCAACACGAGACTCTTCCAAACAGATTTTTCACTGATGGGTGCTAAAGGGTAACTGGGAAAGGAATTAAAAGGAAATTCAGATGAACAAAGGCCCATTAAGAAAATCCACATAAATGAGCACTAAATCCCCATAGCAACAGGCCAATATGAAAGGATTCTTTTCTTATGAAACTTTACTGGAGTTGTGCATTACTCAGGAGGACTGAGTGAAGGGCGGGTGGGGTTTCTAACTCTGCTGAACAGGACTTTGAAGATAACTCTACTTCTATATTCTGTCAGCAGTGGACAGCACAAATTTAAGGGCTGTATCACAAACAAATGTTTCTTTGTGAACCTTGTAAATTAGTTTGGGCTGAGAACTGCTTATCTTGACATAAAACTTCCCTCCTCCTGTAACTCCATGATGCCAGTAAGACTTTTTGCGACCTGCAAGAGGCCCAGTACAGTCTTTACAGCAGAGAGACTGCAAAGTCCAAAAAAGAGAGGCCAGAGGCCTGCTTGAACCGAACCTGCTCCCATTCCATTAGAGCACCCCTGGGAAGGGCGTCCCCACGCCCTCAGCTTACCTTCACCGTGGGGAAGCCCTGCTGTGTCCGGTCCTTGACAGAGCCCCGGCTGCCCTCGGTCAGATAACGAGCCCTGTGCTGGGTCTCCGGCTGCACCACAATCTTCAGTTCCTTCCCCTCACTCTTAGTCGGATACTGACCACACAACATTGGGGTCTTCTTCCCTCCAGCTCCCTTCTGGTTCTCTGATGCTCTGGGAAGTCAAAGCAGACCATGAAGAAGACGTTACAAACAGCTCCCCAGTTAAAACAAACCAAATGACAGAAAGCTAAAAAGACAAAGGGTGTGTATTAATGGATGGAAGATTTGTAGTTGAGAGCCAACTTTGGAATTCTCTTTTCGACAGCGAAGGAAACCTGCAGGATGAAGAGGAACGGTGCTTCCCTGCTCCTCCATCCAGAGCACGTGGGGACTGCTTTTCAGAGAGCAAACATAAAGGAAGGGAAAAGCAATTAGCATTAAGTGATGTTAATGAACAGAAGGCAGCTCATAACCTGTTTTTTTCAGAGTCTGTGATACAGCCTGAACAAGCTGTTTCAATGCTGTAACGCACACACACATGTACACACACACTGAATGGATTTGAGGTTAAATGGCACTTCTTTAAGCAGGAAAACAGCCTCATGCCTGTCTCCACGTCCACTTGCATATCCATGCAAACTCCAACTCTGATTTCTGTCAAAACAGATTGATAAATTTATGTGGGAACCCAATCAGTTATTGTAAAAGCTCTGACATAACTGCACCGAAGTTAAATCAGTGTATGCACAAGGCCTTTCTTTCCAGGTGCGTTTTATAGGACATCTTGTCTTGTGCTCAGTTCCATAATTAAAACCAGGATGAAAGAGTCCTCCAAAGTCTAACAGTACCATAAGCCATTTTGTATTCCCTTATACCAGGATTTGGTCATGAACCTGAAATCCAATAAACTCCTTTCACAGTAGGAAATGTGAATGTGCCACGGCACACGGTACAGGCAGGAAAAGGGCTCCATGATTTACGCAAATGTCATATTCATTTTACTACCAAAAAGGGGTTTCTAATAGCTAATCCCTGTGAAGAAAGCAGCTTTAAATAACAGGTGTGAATTGCTTAAAAAACAAATCCTGTTTCAATGTGCAATTTACGGAAGTCATTTACTCAGGGTTTTTTCCTTCTTAAAAGGGGTGAAAAATGCTTTTTCTTCAAAACCATTTACTGGGAGCTTTGCCACTGCATGAGGTTCTCACTGACCTGGAGCTGGGGTAACCCAGCTCTCTTCCCAATGATTTACACTAACAAACAGGATCAGCACCTTTCCTAAAGCTCCTACTGCGCAAGGACCAGCACATGGGCTCAGTGTAGGCTTCCCAGTCATTCCCAGCCCTGCTCCCACGCCCTGCGAAGGCTGGGCACACCTATGCCCCCCTCGTTCCCCCACATCTTGTAACTCTGAAAGTCATGGAATTATAGAACAGTTTTGTTTGGGAGGGGCCTTTAGACATCATCTAGTCAACACCCTGCCATGGGCAGGGACACCTTCCACTATCCCAGGTTGCTCCAAGCCCTGTCCAACCTGGCCTGGAACACTTCCA
>JAWMRA010000020.1:20286083-20307666 GCA_035584735.1 Pseudotriccus pelzelni | reverse complement strand
CCCTGGCTGGAATCGAACCCAGGCCTCAGCGGTGAAGGTCCTGTGATCTAACCACTAGGCCACCAGGGGCTCCCTAGAGGCAAGTAATGTACAGAATACAGGCATTAAACATCCCAGGTGCCTCAGTGCATTTAGGGCCAGGGTGGACAAGGCTGGAAGTGTGGAAGGTGCCCCTGCCCATGGCAGGGGGTGGAATGAGATGAGCTTTAAGGTCCCTTCCTGCCCAAACCATTCTGGGATTCTGGGATCTCTGCATTTCAGCTCCACTTTCGCTGCCAGCAGAGACAGTTGTTGGACACCACACAAGTTTTACTGGATAAGGCAAAGGAAGCCTCCCCCACGCTCCCACCTCAAGCACCGCTGTTCCAGCAGCCGACCACAGAAGGCCGTGGCCTTTCACATGCTCCCCTCCAAAAGACCTTCCTTCTCCTCTGCTTTCTCCACTGGAGTAAACACCAGAGAAGCTTCTCTGCACGCTGTATCCTCATCCTCACTGCCAAGAGACAGAGTGAATCCTCCCAGGGCTGAACAGAGCCCTGTGAACTGCAGCCACAGACATCACACCAACCCCGTGGGAGCTGCCGACACCACGGGACTGGTTGATCACCCGCTGTGTGAGCAGCACCTGCCGTGGGGAGGGAAAAACAGGGCTCAGCCCACCCCAGGACCCTGAGGGAAACACGAGGGAGAGAGCAGGGCCTGCTGTGCAGAGCTGGGAGCCAGCAGGGCCCTCCCAGTGCCAGGATTCCAGCTGAGGGAAGGAGGTGATAAAATGCTTCTCCCCAGCACTGACCTAGTTCTCTTATCAGGGCTACCAGGGAGGCATCAGTGTGCTCAGAGCTGCCACCCTGATCCACTGAATTCTCCTCTCTTGAAGGTTACATGCAAGTTTCCTCCGGATCCTGAGATACCTCACAAGTTTCTTTTTTTCCTAAAATCTGGTTTTGGGCAAAGGATGGTGGTTATGAACAGAGAAAGAGCTTTTCCCCACCACAGCTTCAATAATTTCTCACCAAATCACCACCAGATCCCACCTTTCCCAGCTAAATAAGCACTTCTTCCTAACAGAGTGCTCACACCAGAAAAAAAGTGTATTTTCGACTCAATTTTCTGAAATAACTGGCAAACATAAATCTTTATGTGTGTGACAGAGGAGCTCAGCAGCGGCCACTAGACCTGGAACTCAGCCTCTGATACAGGATGTGTCTTTCCTCTCTGATGCTGAATTTAAGCAGAATTTAAGCAGACGGGTGCTGGGAACTAAAGCATGGAAAGAATAAGACCCGCAGGATTCCCCATTCTGCTGGAGTCAAGAAGAAGGGCAGACATGAGGGGATTTGATTGACATGGTATTTTCTAAGGTAAGAACATGTCCTGTTAAACTACAGTGGTTTTAAGACATTGCTGGAAACACTAAACTGTAAGTGAGGAGAGGCAGTGAATTGGATCATTCCTTAAAAAGTGACAAAAAGACTTATTGAAATTAGAAATCCCAGAATGTTTGGGTTAGAAGGGACCTTAAAGCTCAGCTCATTCCACCCCCTGCTATGGGCAGGGATGCCTTCCACTATCCCAGGTTGCTCCAAGCCCTGTCCAACCTGGCTTGGACACTTCCAGGGATGGGGCAGCCACAGGTTCTCTGGGCAGCCTGTGCCAGGGTCTCACCATCCTCACAGAGAAGAATTCCTCCCCAATCTCCCATCCAACCCTGTCCTCTGGCAGTGGGAAACCATTCCGCTTTTTCCTGCCACTCCATCCCTTGTCCAAAGCCCGTCTCCAGCTCTCCTGGAGCCCCTTTAGGCACTGGAAAGGGCTCTCAGGTCTCCCCGAAGCCTCCTCTTCTCCAGGCTGGACACACCAAGCTCTCCCAGCCTGTCTCCAGGGAAGAGGGGCTCCAGCCCCATCTCCAGAGGAGCTGACAAGCTGGTTTCTATTCCTCAATTACAGAATGCCATGGCATCCACAGGAAGAAACTATAAAGTTTTTTTTTAAGGAGATAAATAAGGAGATAAAAGGTTGCAGGTCTCAGTTCCTGCAGAGCTGCAGCCCAGGAGCCACCACGACCTGCAGAGCCCTCAGCTACGAACACTAAGTTAGCAGGGACACGAACTCCTCCCGACTCCGAAATAAAGCAGAAACAACAGAACAGCACAACAGAGGCTCCCAAGCAGCCCAGCCAAGAGTGAGTCAGACTGACCAGGCGAGGAGGCACATTCTCCACATGGCCCGGCCTGACCACAGCGGCTCCGCTGGGCTGCTGGACCCAGCACAGCCCCCAGGCCTGCCCGGAGCCTGCGGAGAAGCCGGCGCTGCCTTGGGAATGTGACCCGGGAGGAGCAGGATGGCCAAGTGCGGCCACACACCAGTGTTGTGGTGTCTGGAGTGTGCTCCCAGTCCCCTAACAGCAAACAGGATGAGCTGGAGAACATCCCAGGTAGGCTGGAGGTACGGCACAGACCAGCGTGGTCCATCACACTGGAATTTTAAAAGGAGACACTCAACTCCGAAAAACAACAATGAGCTTGGTTAGCACCTCCTGAAAAACACCTACACCCAATCACAGTGACCTCTACTTCTCAACACCACCCACCCAACAGGTGAGGCACCCACTGAACTGCTTTTGGCGTTCTCCAAATGCACCCAACAACAGTTAATTGTCAAAGACGGGACAATATCCTCCCACAGAACGTGGGAGTTCGGGCCGGACAACGCAAACATCTCGGGTTTTAATGCAGTACAAACAAGCTGCAAAATGAATCTCAGTTCTCCCAGTTGGAACTGGCATGCCTTCCTCCACATTTCCATTTGCTGTCCTGCCAGCTCTTCTGGCCAAGCAGCCTATAATTCCAAGAGCACCATTGTCATTCTGTCCCGTTTCCGTAACGTGCAATTTGAAATCAGGGCTGGGGGAGGGAGGAAGGGACCGGAGGAGGCTGAAACTCAAATCCAGATAGTTCAATCTGCTCACTAGATTTTAAATCCCTATCTCGTGGTACCAATTACAGCCCCTCAAACATCTGTTTCAGCAAAGGCTTCCAAGTTCAAACACATTTCCTCTGTCCTACAGATGTTCCTTGTCGCTGATCTGTTGTGGGCCGAGGCTGCTGTCCCTGGCACCAACCTGCTGTCAAACCAGGAATGCAACACAAAGCTCCTCCCTCACCTCTCTGGGCAGGCAAGGAAATAAAAACTATCTCAGGAAAGTGTATTTAGCCTATTGAGAAGCTTTAATAAACATTCCTGCTATGCTAAGAAGAAAGATTTCGGATCCAAGAAGGAAAAACATCTTCCTATCCCTCGTGCCAGAGATCAGGGCTATCACTGTCCCTGACACCTCCATGGCACCAGTTCCACGTCTCTGCCTCCCTGACAGGGAGAATCACACCCATCCCGACACACTCTGGGGCAAAGGCAGATTCCTTGGGGAATTCTTGGACCTGCAGCTGCTCTCAGCTGGGGAACCGGTTCCCAGCAAGGGGTGTGAAAAATTCCAGCCTGTGCCCGATGACCTTTAAGCTTTACTTACCTGCTGGCTTGGCAGTCACGTTGCTGCACGTGCAGCCCACACCTCCAGCCCCTCGGGAATCCCTGTGGCATTTACAGCAGCTCTGGAGGAGCCCGGCCAAATCAACAGGCACAATTCCACCCAGATAAGCCCCAGCTGGTTTTCCTGTGAGCGTTCCAAGCACTTCAGAATTCCCCCAGTAGAGCAGAAGATCGATGTGGCAAAGCACAGAATATAAAGAATAAAGAGATAACCTTTACCCCCCCAAAAGAAACATCAGGGAGCAAAGTAGAGTAGAGAGATAACCTGACCCTTCCCAGGGATACCCACCCTTAAACAGCAGCACCTTAAAGCACCACACAGAACAAACTGCTCCAGAGAGGAGCAATTTTCCTGGCAGCGGCCAGGAAAGAGCTGCTGGAGGCACAGCAACACTCAGCTAGAAGAGTTTTGTGCCTACACTTCAGGCTGTGCTAAAGCAGAATATATTGCAGAGGAACGTCTGGCAACTCTTGGTTGCCTAAGCTGGCTCAGGATTTTTTTTCTTGCCTTGCAAATTGATCTCACCAGATCCAAAAATTAAAATCAATCCTAAAAAATACCATGAAAACTCAAAAAGCATTTAATCCACCTCCTGTTCTGAACAAGGCAGTTTTGTCCCCATTTACTCCAACCTGCAAGATATGGTATAATTAATGTAAGTAATGCAGGAAGGAATTAAGTGAGAAATTAAGGGTTGAAAAGGTAAGTGTAAGAATGGCCATTTATCCCACCACGTGTGCTCGGGAAAATACCTGAACCATGTGTAAAACAACTACACTTAGCAGTACATGCTACAGGTATTCCCCAGACCCGGAGTAAAACATGTAACCTCGCATTCCCAACCTGGAAAAGAAGGATCCCAAACTGTTTGACACAGGTGTGGTGAAAAATGCCAAGTAAATGAGTCAGCTGGGGGTTCAAGACTCCGGCAGGAACCAACAAACCACCATGAGGGACTTTAAGTATTTCAAGTAAAAAAGAAAAAAAAAAAAAAAAAAAAGGCAATTTCAGGGGCAATTCCAGCCCTGACTGGGTGCTCAGCACAGAGCCTTTGCTGATGACAATCTTCCCTATCCTACCACCATCTGCCCAGCACAGCCAGTTTGCCCAGCTCCCATGGGACACAGTGTTTCCTATGGACTGGGTTTGTTACTGCTGCTAATCCCCAGTCCTGCTAATTACACCCATTAGCAGTTTGTCCGGGATCCAGATCTGCAGCACTTGTAGCATGGCAAGTCCCCATCAGATTCAGAATCGTGGGATGGTTTGGGTTGGAAGGGACCTTAAAGATTACCCAGTTCCACCCCCTGCCATGGGACACCTTCCACTATCCCAGGTTGCTCCAAGCCCTGTCCAACCTGGCCTGGAACACTTCCAGGGATGGGGCAGCCAAAGCTTCTCTGGGCAACCTGTGCCAGGGCCTCACCACCTCCTTGTAACAAAGTTCTTCCTTTTATCTACTCTAAATCAACCCTCTCTTAGTTCGAAACCATTACCCTCTGCCTACAGCAACAGGCCCTATTTGTCACTCTCCTATTTCCACTGAGCCTTCCAAAACCTTCCAATACACACAACAAAGGGTTAAAATAGACAGAGCTCAGCGCTTTGGATGATTTCCATTCCCATTTTTCTGGCCATGAAGGTTAACCACTTCAACTTGGACGGCCCAGTGATCCTCCTCCTGCTCACCCAGCTGAGCCCAGCCGTGGCCCTGGCTGCCCTCCACACTCATCCTCAACCACCAAAGAGAGGCAGGATCTAGATCAAAACTGGTACAAATCTCTGCAAGATAATTAATACCATCTTACAGGAACACCATCTTCCTGCCAAGGAGTCGTGATTACTCTGTTTGGTGCAGTCACAGAGGCTGCCTGAAAACATAAATATGCCATGCAAAAACATACCTTCCTTTGGGAACAGGGACAAAATTGTCCTTCAGTGCAGCACGTGGAAAACCTGTGATACACTAAATAAACTGTAATTAACACCATCATGCTCTTTGCTTCTGAACAAGTTAAGGGAAAGCTCTAATGAAATTCAAGCTCGTTAGACAATCAGTTTCTATCTTCTTGTCAGGACAACCCTCCAATGGACTAGTAATTACAAGGAAGACATTTACCAAATGTCAGTCAATATATTTTCATTTTTATTACTCAGAATTTTAAAATAAACACCTCAGCTTCTCACAGGGAAAGTGAGAAAGAATGCTGGGCAGACTCAGCCATGGCAACACATCCTTCCAAACGCCAGGCCCGGGAGCCAGAGGACACCTCGGCACAGGGAACACTCCATGTCACACCTGGGAGTTCCAGCTCTGTACACTAATAGGGAAGGCTGTGGTATAGGCGAATTTTGCAGGGAGGTGTTGGGGAGCCAGCCATCAAAATGAAATCCACCTTTACACTCAAAATGTCATGCTTTAGCAGCGTGGCATTAACACTGTGGTCCCTCCAAGAGTACTTTACTCATAAATCCCAACTACCTTAATTGTCAACATACTGTTTTATATATCATCACATTCAAGCAAATAGATGGTCCTCACAATTATTTTAAAGTCTTTCCTCTAGAAAATTAATCATTACTTTCAATCAGATTAGTTGAACCTGAGAGCCATTTAAAGCCTTCACCAGGGCTACTCAATGGTCTTTCTTCTCAGATTACAAGAATACGTAATTTATACATCCTTTTAATTCAGTTTATCCACACTGCTAATATTCACAGCTCAACAAAACATTTCATACACACACATTTATTGATTTAACTGTTACCAAATAAGGTCTCCTCTAATCTAGCACTTCTTTTTTTTGTAAGAAAATATATACAACCGGCAAATCCCAAGGCCATTGGAACAGATCTCCTGGGTTAAGTTTGGCCTGGTCCTGCCCTGCCCTGCCCTCAGGGCTGTTCCCAGGGCAGAGCTGAAAGTGAAAGTGAGACCAAGTGCATCGGAAATCTGAGTCCCTGCCCTAAATCACCATCAATTCATCCCTTCTAAAAAGGCCTTCACAAATTCCAAGTTTCCACAGGAATATATTCTTTCTCTTCCTGGCCTTTAAAGACAACTGCGTAGAAGTCTCTTTAGAGGCAAATGCCATTTCCATTCCCCACGGAACACAGCTGCTCTCCTCGCTCTGTTCTGAAAGCCAAAAGTAACTGAACTCCCTTGGCCGAACTCCACCAGGCTGGGAAGTTTAAAACCCCCAGTCACTACAGTGACCCAGATTTGTAATGCCAAATCTCCATATTCCAATGGCAAAATGAAGTTTTCTAAGATCTTGGCCACTTCCTACCCCAGAGCGTTCGTTTCAAGGGACAGTTTGGGTACCTAAGAGTTCTCCTGCAGTTCCCTGTGTGGAGAAAAGAATTCTGCTTTCTCCCCTCTGCATTCACAGAACTGAGGGCTGTTCACTGCTCACCCCTGAGGTTTTCAGGGATGTTGCAGACCTGTTCCGTTTTTAGACCGAGATCTCATGTATCATTCCAGAGTTTACTAAATCTCCCTTTTTCTGCCCTGAGATCACATTTATAGTCGCACAGGTCTTGCTTTTCCATAAAGCTTTTCCCTGTTTAAAGGGAGAGCCTGGTCCCCAGGAGCTGGGGGGAGGCATTTTCCTCATTCCAAGCTTCCTGGGCTCTACCAGGTACTAATATCTTATTATCACCTATTTTGGCTGGTGAAGACCAGAGCAGCCAAGGATAGAGAGGCGCCTGTGTGGAGATCCCAGAACACCCCAAGCAGAGCCTATGTTCCCATCCAGCTCCACTCCTCCTGCTGAGCCTGGGGAAGCACCAGCACACTCAGGAAAGGTTCTTGGAATTGCTTTCTCACAGTGAAATTTTAAGTATGGAACTGCACTGACCCTGGGAACACAGACTCCAGGCTCTTTCCCTTTGGAATGTGAGAAGTTCATCATCTTTGCCATCAGTCAAATTTTAATATTCCCCGTTGCTGTGATGAACATCAGAACGTACTGCAAGCACAGACATAAAAGTAAAAACAAAATACACTCCTGCCCCCAAAAAAAGCACAAAATAAAAGACCCAAAGCTATCCATTTGACCATCTTTAAAGTACTAAAGAAGCAAAAAGCTAAAAAATAAAATAAAAAGAAGAAATGTATCAACACACTCTTGCAAACTGATGGATTTTTCCTCTTTAAGCAGCTACTGAAATGCATTTAGTGAACAGTGTGAAGTGGGAGATGAGAGGCCACCACCCAGGTGTGCCCACGCTGACACACACACACGACCCAGAAGCACAGAGAGAAACAGGATTAGAGATTTATTTCTAAAAAAGTCAAATACAGAAGTGAATTCGCAAGGCAAAACCAAAACCTGTTTCCCCATATTTGTCTTAACATTTCATTAAAAAGTAAAGCACATGTTAATTTAAATTATGAGAAATCCTAATGAGCCATTAACTATTAACTTCTACTCCCATCCCTCTCTCTATTCAATAAAGAGACAAACAAAAGCAGGTGAAGTGTACAGACTGAAATCCTCACATAAAATCCTGCAAAAAACCATTCACATTTAGGGTGCGCCCACTCCACTCTGCCTTTCTTTTTAAATACATTTTCACTGCTATTTTATAAACGGAATTGTGTGGCCTTTCGGGAATTTCACTTTAAGAACACAGATGAGCTCATCAGTGCTGTCTTTAATTGCTGCGGGGAAGTTTAGCTTTATCTTCTAAATAAAGATTAACAAGTCTAATGAGAACTTAGCACAGAATTATGGAATGGTTTGGGCTGGAAGGAACTTTAAAGAGATCCAGTTCCACCCCCTGCCATGGGCAGGGACACCTTCCACTAGACCTGGTTGCTCCAAACCCCATCCAACCTGGCCTTGGACGCTTCCAGGGATGGAGCAGCCACAGCTTTGAGGTGAAAGAAGAACTTATGCTGAGCTAGGCCACGGCAGGGACAGCAGAGAAGGGAGTGGGTTTATGTGAGAACCTGAGCAGAACATTGGCCAGGGCACGAGGGGACTTTTATTAGTTTGGGTTTACATATGGAGATAGAACTTTTTTTCTTAAAACAAAACAAAACAAAAAAAAGCAGATACCAACCCATTTCCTGCTTTTGAGTTGCTTTTGCTGTCCGTGCTGAGCTGAGAAAGGACATAGTGAGGC
The DNA here is from genome assembly GCA_035584735.1 of Pseudotriccus pelzelni. Classification (NCBI taxonomy): domain Eukaryota; kingdom Metazoa; phylum Chordata; class Aves; order Passeriformes; family Tyrannidae; genus Pseudotriccus; species Pseudotriccus pelzelni. Next base: position 20,298,986 of record JAWMRA010000020.1, on the reverse strand, counting down.
GCTTTGGCACTGTCGGCATCAAAGATATCCATGTTGGACTCTTCACAATCTCGGCGTTTGATCCCTGGCCTCTGCTTTGGGTTGCGTTTGCGCGATTTACGTGGCACCTCAGTGTTATCATTGTAGGAACTGGTACTCATGTTACTGAAGTTGGAGGGTGAATCCTCCATCCACATACTGCAGCTCTGTTCTGACTCCAGCGCACAGCCCTCATCCTGGCAGGACATCCGACTGTTGTCCAGCAGGTCCTCGGGTGGTGGCGAGATGTACAGGACTGTGTGGCGCCGCGGCGTTGACTGGTGCTGCTGGGCTGTGTTACTGGTTATCTGCTGGTCACTTACCCCTCGGGTACTTACCCCCACGGCTGAGGAGCAGCTCTCCACTTGCATAGCCTTGCTGTCGGTGACTGAGGTAGAGTAAATGGTAGGACTGGAAGAGGTGGTAAAGGAGCTGCAAGCACCGCCCATGGAGGAAGAGGAAGGAGCTGAAGAAGCATCTGCGGTGTACAATTCACAAGTAAATACCGGAGCCGCGGCGGGGGCTGTGCTGGCTATAGCAGTCCCAGAGAAATCAAGGTGATTTAGGAACCGATTGCTTTCCCCCAAGAAATGTTTGGAATTTGGTGACGTTTTAGAATGGAGGTGCTTAAAGCAACACAGCCTAGCCAATACTTTGGAAATGTCCAAACGAGTCTTAGCACGATCCACTGTAATCAAATTTTTATGACTTAATGTTAATTCATACAAATGGCTGCGAGTAAACAGAGCTTTCATCGCCTCAGCTGGACTAATTATTGGTGTAGAAGCCATTTCATCTAAAATAGCCCCAAAGCAAAATGCTTATAAATCCACATTCAATGCCAATTAAACCATTTATTGTTGGAAATTTTTTAATTTTTTTTTTTTTGAAAAATACGGGACTGTGCTTAGCCACAAAATATTAAAATAAGTTTCTAACCTATGAAGCAGAGAACTACAGGTCATTTTTAATGCAGACACTCCCTGCTTCAGAGGCAAATCCTGGAATAAAAATATGAGAAAATAAATGAGAAAAAGAGCTGCTGATTATTCCATCATAAATGAGAAATAAAATATAAAATCAACTGAGTTGGTAGGCAAAATGGAACTGGTATCAGTCACTATGAGTGAGCTGTGGATTGTGAAGGTTCAAAACAGGGTTGCAATATCTGTGTTGGTGACATGCTGATCCAAGGACAGGGAAAATTTCTGTAATTTGACTTTTCCAGTTGCTGAGACTGATTTCTCTCAGACTTTAACAGTCCCTTACACAGAGACAGCTTGGGACAGACCTCTGAAAAATTCCTGTTAAGCAGGAGATTTCCAACACTGTGTGCAGTCTCCAGAGGTGTCACAGCTCAATCTGCTTTAGAAACATCAAAATGATTAAAACAAACCCCTGAAGATTTCTGGAGAACCCCATAACTGTTGCCAAGGAAGAAATTTAACGGACAAATCAGTTGAATACATGGGTTAAATATTCCAGAGGAAGCAGGATGGGACAAATGTAGGGCTTTATTTATTTATTTCAATCAGCTGTAGCTCACTGAGGAATAACTGAACTGAATTTTATAGTCAGATTTCAGCTTCCCGGGGGCAATCATCCTAGTTTATGTATTTCTGCACTGCTGCCCACACCTGATAAACCAGAACCCCTGAAATAACCTAATTTTGGAACACATTGTATGTTAAATATATACATAATTATACAATGTGTTTGTTCAGCTAGTTACTGCTGTCAGGCAGGTAATCCCTATTATTAAGAAGAACATGATCTTTTCCTTTTTTGCTGCACGGGATTTTTTTAAAATCCAAAATATTATGTTAAACTCTCAAGTCTAAAAGGTTTAGGGACAGTCGGACTATTTTATCCCATTTTACTTAGTTAAAAGTAGCAGAATAAAGTCTTTTCAGCCACAATATATATTTAGTTAACCGTAAAACTCAGCCAGCCTTCCCATAAATCCACCTACTGGGAACTACTGGAGGTATCAACGACTGATGATAAAGAATTTTTAAACTATGACTGTTTTTTACAGCTTTTCTGTGCTAAATGAATGTAAAAGCAAACCTACATCACTCCAGACTGTAAAATTGAGTGGCCATTAAAGTTTATCGAAAAACTATTCTGCTTCTATCGCTTTCCCCAAACCTCCCAGTGAACCAGGAGCAGCTGAATGATACCAGTTCCATTTCCCAGTTTGTTCTTTGGCAAATACAGTGGCTGAAATTGGACAATTCAGTCACTTTGCATTCCAATTTAAAGGCAAATTTCTCCTTTCTATATCATGCATTAATGCAATGCTTCTTTCAAAAACAGTTACAGGATTGGCAGGAACTATTAAATCTAGGTATTCATTTCAGTTACAATATTTAGGAGCTGATTTGCAGCCACTTTGAGTTGAGAAAGCCCGTTGCTATTGGGGATGTTTGTTTTGGTAAATTGAATTAGTTTCCATTCATCATTGACACCCTCAAAGAGAACCAGAACATGTTCTGCACGGAAAAGGCACAGCAAGCACTGAGCTCACCCCGCTCAGCAAGTGCTTCAATGCATCTCCTGGCCAGGATTGCACTTTTCCCTCACTTTCCTAGGGGAAAAAAATAAATACATCACTAAACAAAACACTTTTGAGCACAAAGCTAAAAGAGCTCGTGATGGCAGTGCTGGTTTAGGGTGCACCACTGTGCAGTATTGAAGGTGTTACCATTACCCCTCTCCAAAACAGTTTCTCCTCCTTTTTTTTTTTCCCTAGAAGCTAAAAAGATTTTATGTGTATGAATATGTGCACGTGGGGTTTTATACTTTTAGAATTAAATAAACATTGTCCATTATAAATTGGTTACAGTCTCCTCCATTTATCAGAGACATCCCTGTGGAATGACAAGATTATGGGAATAATCCCAAATTAAATAGTAATGGCAAGGAAACCTCTATTTACCCTTATAGAATAAAATACTGCCATTATAGGACAAAAATATGGAAGTGTTTTTAAAGAATGTACAGGCCAGTGTATACTCAGTTAAAATAATTAAACATATATAAGAAAGTATGATAAATATTATAGCAAATGGAATAAACTGGCTGTATCGGAACAGTCAAACACACAATTTAAAAATCTGTTTTGGGGCATAAATCAGTAATTGCTTCAGTAACATTTTAAGTTATGCTAATACTAAGAAATGTAATGAAATCTATGTTTTCTCAGTCTGCAGGCCTTGAGCCAACTCATCTTCCTTTGAACTAATAAATAAATTGGATCAAACAAATAAGAACTCACCAAGTTACTCTAATTAATTAACTGTATTTTACATGGCTCCCATTTCGTTTTACCGTTTTATTCCAAAGCCAGGGACATTTGTATCTGACACCCAAAGGAGATTTCTTGGATGAATGGGTTGTATTTTGGGGGAAAAAAAAAAATCTCAGTAATTCTAACTTAGCTGGTGCTGCTTTAAAAGCTGAGAGCATACACACACCTTCCCCACACACTTTGAGCACTCCTGTTACTTTACTTTCTTTAGACACATATTAATAGGAATCGTTTATTTGCAATTTAACGGTGTGTGCAATTACAAAGATACATATGGCTTTGTAATAGAAGACTGAATATATTTAATTTAACACGGCCTCAAAATCAAACTTGCTTTCAGAGCAACAACACTGAAGAGAAGCCAAGTGCTTCTCATAGCAAATGTGCAGCCTCAGGGTTAGAAATGGAACGTTCACCAGCATCACAAAGTGGATATTTTCCTTATTTCAATAAAAAATGAGAGAAAGGACTATTCCACATCAGAGCAACTCTGATCACTGTTGAAACTAAACCTCCTGAATCTCTTTGCTGCCATCGCTGTAGCATGTAAAGGAGCTGAAATAAATAATTCAGATTTTGTTGCCTCTCCTACAGGCTTTTTCTCCTTAAAAGAGGCAGAATATCAGGCTTAAAACTAAGGGAACACACAGTAAAGAGGGTTGCTCCCTGTGAGCAAACCAGGGCAGGCTTTTTCCCCTTTCAGTACCATACAGCAAAGGTTTTTTACCTCCTGCATTAGCAACTAAGGCAATGACAGATTTTCCATATCCTACTCTCTTGTGAAGACAAACAAGGCATTCAGCCTCTGAAAAAAAAAGGTCTGAAAGGCAGGAGAAAAAAAAACCTACTACTTGGCACTGAGAGGGTCTTTTTAGGTAACACTTCTGTGGAGCCAATCCTGATATCCTTGTTCATTCTTTTCAAATATCCTTAAATACAACAAGGATTATCAAGTCCTCGAAAAGAAACAAACAGTGTCCTGATGACCTTTTCTTTTTTTTTTTTTTTTCTTTTTAATTGCAGAAGCAAGTAATTTCCCAGGCTGGAGAGTTTAAAATTGCAAAGTCAAATAAACTGGAGATATTTTTGGCTTCACAAGTTTTTCAGCCACCTGTGTGTGGACAGCCAGGACAAGCAAAAAGCCATTAAAGAACTAATTTTTCTCTCAGGACCTCCCCTGCATCCCAGGCTATCCCCTACACTCTGTGCAGAAAACAAGTGTCCAAAATGAAAACTCACCCCAGAGAGAGAATTAGGTGGTATATAAGTTTAGTATGTGAAGTATAATTTTTAATAAAGGTATTAATTTATCCAACATGTCATTTTCTAGATAAGATTTTGTATGCTAATTGGTTTATTTGAACCCCTCGATACAGAAGAAGAATTTCAGGGCAAACCCTGAAGGAAACTGTGCAAAATTTCCACCATCAACTCTTGTGTTGTCAAAGGTTTTAAAGGTAAAACCCAGAACTTACAAAGTGGCTGCAAACCTGCTTTCAACACCTCACATGCCAAACTTGGGGTTCTACTTTTCTTCTTCTTGTATTACTGATGTCATGTCAAAAACTTTTTCCAAAAACTTTAGTTTCAAATCAGTATCAATCCACTATTCAGAAATAAAACAAAAAAAATTAAAAATAAAAAATAAATTTAAAAAATAAAATTAAAAAAAAAAAGGAAAGAAAGAAAAGAGACTTATGAAGAAGTCTGAAAACAAGACCGACCTATACCCTGGGTGAGATTGGATGGGTTAAGTGTCTCTGGCACTATTTGTCTTCACTATTGACAGACACTGTCACACAACCCACCACTCGATGCCTGTCTCTGAATGGCGAAGCTAGAATGCAAGTTAAGTGTATTAATAGAGAAAAAAACTAGCATCCCAGCAAATATCATAAAGCAATCCAATTCACCAGTTATTAAACACACTCAGATTCAAGATAGGTAGGTTAATTTAATTTACATTAAGCCCCACAGTGTAAATTCCCCTTTACATTCCCATGCTGACCCAAGCAGTGTATTTATTATACTTTGGGCAAATACATCAATCAATGGTTTTGTTATAAATTACTCCCGTTATTCAATTAACACTCAAGTTTAGGTATCTAAGTAGAACTTTTGTTAGTGGCTCACACACACCAATTCCAGGGATCTTAGATCCTTCCCACTCAATGCTAAAAGGCTGACTCCAAACAAGCAGAACTCTGGGAATCTCAGCTGCTCTCCAAGCTCTACCTATCACTCATGAACTCCCTTCCCAACTGCACCCTGTATGAGGAAGTCAGGATTGATGGATCTGGCAAAGAATCTCAATTTAAGAAACAGACTATTTTATCTCTTAAATACAGGGTTGTTTTTTTCCTAAGAAATTCAGAACTCCTCATGGCCTTCACAAGACCTTCAGTACTGCTACAGCACAGGGGTGCCCAAACAGGACTGTTCTTGCCGCTCACTGTCTTGGTTTTCAACTATTCCTTAAGGAACAGGGAATTCTCTTTTCACACAGTAGTTCTCAAGTCTTTCTTACCTAATAACAGGAGCCATTTAATGCAAGAAATTGTAAAAAAACCTCTTGGAATATATGTAACAACTTGCGTCTGACTGAGCAGTTCCAGAAAACTGGGTTTACTGACTATATGAAATGCAGGAAGACTGAAAAATATCTTAATTTAGGAAGATATGAACTAGACAGGTACACTGATACAATCCTTTATATGGAATTCTAAAGGAAGCTCGTGGAATAGGAATGCACTCAACACACAGACAACTCCACACTAGAACATTCTAACTGAATTACAGATAACATGTCTAAAGAGTTTCCACAAAATGGAAACAGAAAGCAAAACTTTTTACCAGGCATTTCCCAGCCGTGACTTGTCACCAGGAGACACTTTATCATGATGAAGGAACCTTTCCACTCCCCTGAGCTGAACCTAATCACAGACCAGCCTTTCCACCTCGGTTCTTTTGGGACATGGTCCTTCCAGGAGAAACACTTAAACCAATGCACAACACCAGGAAGATGAGCTTTGAACAAGCATTAAGGTCTGGTTGACATTCATTCTGTAAGAGAGAAGCGTCTGACCCATGGTTGAAGCTGCAGGCAGAAATCCCTGGAAGACATCCTCCTAGGAAATGACAGGAAGGCATTTCCAACTGGGAGGGCGGTGGGAAGAGGAAGGGAAAAGCCTACAAAGAAATGGAAGTTTTTACAGGCATTGGAGACCAACTACAAAGAAGAGTATTTTTTTCTGCTCATTTGTTTACAACGAGCAATCACAAGGCCGGGATAACAGAACTGGTACCAGCACTGAGATCCCCTTTGAAATCTCTGGTCATTATCTCTGTATCAACAGGAAAAACTGACTAAGGACACCAGGAAGGATGATAAATGGACAAAATATTTTCATTAAAAATAAAAATGAAGAAGCCTGGCTCTAGCCACTCAGGGAAAACCAAATCAAAACAAACCCATCTCCATTTTGAGGCTTTACCAGAATCCTTATTTTGAGAATGATGAAAAGGCCTTATTTTGGCAGCAGAAAACATGAGCCTTTAGCACGCAGTGTCCACCCCTGAGATGATGCAGATACCCTTATCCATATCTCTATACTAGCAATTGAGAAGTAAAGCCTTATTTTCATAATTAAAATGACCAAAAATGCTAATGGCAATACTGCAGTAACAACTCTGATCAAAAAAGCCAATTACATCTGTTTGGGACAAGCAGACTGTCCCTTTAAGAAGATGCATAAAAAGAAGCATGGAATTGTTGAAAAAAAGGCAAAGCTTCATCATTTACCTAATATTCTCCAAGGATACAACCACAGATGTTTGGGAGCCAGGAAACCTCACTACATCACAAATTAACTGTATCCCAATATGAAGAATGCAAAAAGAAAAAAAAAAAGAGAGATCAGTAAATACATTTCAGTGGCACAAAATCTGTTTCCCTTTTGCTACAGCAAGAACACCACTCTGGAGAATTCCACTGGAGATTAGGAACTGGAAACTAGAGAGCAATGTAAAAAATATGGAAATATGTAAGTATTTGCCTCTGTGGCAAATGAAGAGCAGCTTGAGAGATCAACAAACTGAAGCAGCTCATTCCAAGATTTGCTGCAAGAACGAGGGATGAGAAGCAGGAAAGGGAGGTTCTCCAATACTTCACTGAGGTTCAGAAGGTCTGAGCATTCCTGGTACTGGAGATAAAAGATGGAAAAGCAAAAATTCTTTAAAGAATATGGTTGAAAAAACTCCTGATCATCCCCAAAACACAAGAATCAGGTGTTACCTACCAGTCCTTTGAGAAAGGACTTAAATTAGCGGAGTGAATTTTAAGCATTTGGAGGTTCAATGTGTCTTGATCAACACCCAAAATTCTTCAACCTTTCAGAACCAACTGAAGAGACTCAAACATCCCTCGTTGCAAGTGGAGCTCACAAACACTCTGCAGAAGCATCAGGAAAGCTTCAGGCACATTTATTTCATGTAAGAGATCTCCAGGCACAGCTTACGATGACATTTCTCAGCATGACACCCTCATGCAATTCAAGAGTCTGGAAGATGATTCATATTTAATGTGTTTATGGCGCTGCACCAGGCAAAATCCTCCTTTTCCTGTCCCCTGAACAAAGACACTTGTAATTCAAGTACTGAGCACAGAGAACGGTTTCCAGAGGTAAAGGCAGATCCTTTGCCTCCCTTCTGTTTTCCAGAAGAACAACAGAATTAAAAGCTTGAGACAGCAGCTCAAAATCCCAGAGTTCTAAGAAATCACACTTGCCTGTTTGATATTCAGAGAGTGGGTAACACCTTTTGTCTGGATTAATGAATAGGAGATACACATCTATTAACAAATTAATGAAAATCCAATCAGCAACATTCCATTTTCATACTCTTACAACTGTTCTGTAAATCACAAAACAAATTTTCAAATGGAAGCAGAACCAGAAGTCTGTCCCTGCGAGGTCATCACTGCTAAAAGCAGCCCATCCTGCTCCTCCAAAAAAAACAGGACTTAACTGCAGCACTATTTCTCATCTATAATGTAATTTATATGGGCCAAAACCCCAAAGCAAGGTGACAGAAAAGCCTCACGTGAGCTGAATTTCAGCCAGATATTGCCTTACTCTATGTTTTGGGAAGCAAAGAACAAACTGTGTTAACTACTACAGGAATAGTAAAAAGCTCTCACCACTTTGGATCATTCCCTGTCACAGAATCCTCTCATTATCCAGAGTAATCGTATCTGGAAGTGATTTCTACACACACTGCAGCCTGCAGTTCCAATTAGCCTTTTCTTTCTTTTCTTTTAAAAATGACTAAATGAGATTACCCACAACACTGTGGAGACTGGACTATCATTTCCCTCTCATTTCCCAAAAAACGGAGGTCTTAGAGCAAATTAAGAGTTGACATAAAAATTAAAACCAGAAAGACTTACACAAGACAAGGGAAATATTTCAGATACAGAACACCAGGTTGCCAAAGCCCTTCCATCTTATCCCGCTCCTATACAGTGTCAGCTCCTCAAAAATCTGCCTACAGTCTAAAAGTAAGCACTTGATGTATGCAAATGAAGTCACTTTTAAAATATAAATGTAAAGTATATAATTCTTTCCCTGTATAATCACTAGGCATGAACAACAGGCTCATTTTCCTGTTCAGAAATCAGAGCCCAGCCCAGCCAGACCTCTTGTTACTACTCGAGACACGGTGGCAGGGCTCGAAAACGCAGTGGCAACTTTTCAAAGACACTGAAGAAATCCTAAAACAATGAAGAAAATAGGGAAACTCCCTTTTATCTACAAACATGGTACAGCTACAGCAAGAACACAGCACAAACACTGCCATGTTCGAAGTGGCCCTTGCTTAGTGGGCAGTGTCATCAGCACTGACAACAGAATTAGTCTTTGCTCTGTCTGGCCTTTTGTCAGCTTGGCTGACAAACTGTGAATTAACCACAATTTTAACAATTTGGAGAAGTGTCATTGCTTGTGCTTAATGCTTCTGATCCAGATTTTAATGCACCCAGGAACTTCACTGGCTCCAAAGTCCCTCTCCAGCTCTCTTGGAGCCCCTTTAGGCACTGGAAGGGGCTCTAAGGTCTCCCTGGAGCCTTCTCCATGCTGAACATCCCCAGCTCTTAATTTGGAATCAGCTCAGTCTCTGTGAACCAACACTGTCTCTGACATTGAAAAGCGCTTGTATGAGAACAAGCAGGTCTCCTTTCAGAGTGAACAAAACACCTCAACACTAATTGTTGCATTTTTTTTGTTCTTGTGCTGCAGTTTAACCCAAACACACCAAATTAATTCTTAGTTTTTTTAAAGGGGCTGGACTGGCTGTTAGCAGACACTAAATACCTGGAGGTAACAGACATTTAGTTCCATTCAAGTTTTTAAGTCTTTTCTGTTAGATACAGAATTAATTAGCAGTTCAGGTCTGTCTGTGGATTTATAGTGTAACAGGGTTTGTTTTTAAGATAGATGTTTCTACAAGATTTGGTTGCTGTTGTCTGCAAACCAAACCCATCATTAAACATCTTGGTTTTAGAACTATAAACCCAAATTACTTTTTTAGTAAGTGATATAAATACATCAAATCCTTTCAGTATAATAAACCCATGAAATTCTTTCAATGACCAAGTTCCACTGTGCACAGTTAAATCCACAGGTTCTCTCAGCAGAGGTCTGGCAAAACATGAATGGTGAGCAGTGCTGTAAAGTTTCTCTGACAAGTCTACAACCACTTCAGGTTCTGATCAGGATTCCTGGACCATGCAAATCTGGGAAACATTCTCACACAAACAATTAATGCATATGAACTCAGAGAGAGAGAGGAAAAGGAATAATGCAGCTATCTGAATCCTCATCTTAAAAACAGACACTTTTCCCTCAAGAAACAATTTCAGGCCAATTAGGAAAGTGGAACATGACCTTGTAAGAAATACGGGGATCAAATTATGAAAAAAAAGCCAATGGAGAAAGAGGCACCTACAGGGAGCATAATGGTATTTTTTCCTCAATGCACAGATATTTACTAATATGCACAAGATAATGAGAAGAATTCCAGATGCAAACCAGCACTGAGGCTAACATCTCAAATCAGATCTCTGTCCTTAAACCCTCACTTTTTTGTGATTAATGAAGATCAGTGACAGTCTTTAAAGTCTAAAACATGGCTGGGAGTAAGAAAAAGATGAAGACTAAACGGTCATACCTTGTTTTAATATATTGTCAATTAGGAAAAAAAATGAACTGACCAGTTTACAGCAGTTCCAGCTGACATACACTATGTCCTCATGTACCTGAGGATTTTGTAACACGTCACACTAGAGCTGTGTGTGAAAGGAGTTTAAAAATTACACTTCCTCAGGCCTCAAAGGAAAACGTGACCTTTCTTTCTCCTTAGCTTTTGGTAAAAGCTTCATGGCCCAAAATGTCATCTCCAATTCCATTTTTATCCTAACTAGGATCCACTTTCACTAAGCATTCTGCCTTAGCTCCAAACAGGGATTTATCCCCTCGGAAGACAGAGTGCATTCTAGGAGTTAACAGCCTATGTGGCATCACAGAGCAACACAACAGAGAATTTATTTCTTCTGAAGATGTATATAAAAAACCACAGCATCCACTTACATAAAATATTTGGTCATTTTTGATCACCCAGTTTAACTGTATCACCTAAATCCTCCTAGAATGAACTCTGTTACTTCTCCAGAAGCTCTTTTTTACACTCAAAACTTTGCCAGCACTGTTCATGTTGGCCAGAACGTTACAAACCTTAAGAAAACATCAGAATAAAGGAGAGTCCTTACCAGCAGCAACTACAGCTGGAGGCGGCGAACCTGCCTCGCCACCGCTTGTTTGGCTCATGGATGCTATGGATGTTTCTCTGGAAGGTGGTAACTGCAGCTCCTTTGGGAGAAGGTCATAGACAGATTCTGTTGAACAAAGAGGATTTAATAAAAAAGTTATTTGCGTTCAGTACAAGAAAAGAAATAATGTTATTGCCTAAAAGATACGAACCATAATCCAACTCTTTCAGAACCTTTGGGAAAAGTTACATTAAGCGCTTGGAAATCTTAACAGCATGGAAAACAGTTATTTCAGAAAGCAAACAAACATTAAGACACACATTCTCAAGACCGAGAAAAAGGACACCAACTTGTTCAAACAAAGAAATAATTCATGAACTTCTACAGAAACTGTTCTCATCCAGAACCAAGAGGCTGCGGGCATGTACAGCACATCACATGAAAATCAGAGACAAACCTGCTCTCAGAATTCCAACTGTGCAATGGACTTCCAAAGGAAAAAAGGCCTAATTTAGCACCATCATCCCCAGAATAGCCTATAAAGTCTTAGAATCCCAGAATGGTCTGGATTGGACTTTTGCTCCTGTTTTACTACGAGGAGCAGCTGCAGTACCATCTCCTCAAAGATGAGTGCAGCAGTTTATACAACCCCTTGTAAATGAGCCCCAGCCTTTACTCGGGCTGGCACTACAACACGCAGGAGTAAAATCACAGGCGGGTGTCCCCGGCTGCTGCTACTCAGAATGTTCAGTGAGGGGCTCCAAAATAAGGAATTGCAACAGTGTGTGTGTGCACGTAACTAAAGAAACCTTTATATTTTGTATATAAACTGAATATATACATATACTTCATTCCTTTCTCCTCAAGAAATTGTCTTTGAGAAGCAAGTTGCTCATCACCATCATTCTGTCATGACTCGTAAAATATTCAGTGTTGATTACAAAAGCTCCTTTCCAAATCCCAAGTTACTAGGTAATTGTGAGCTTTTCTCTTTGGGGTGGTTCTAGGGGATTTTTTTTTTTGTTAAAGAAATTTATTTTTAACTCTCCAAGTGACGAAAGTTCTGTCAAGCTTTTTGCTTTAAAGGGACGCTCAGATCCAAAACACCCACAGAATAATTTTTTCTCAGGGAACACATGATTTCTGCAGTAATCCACAATTCTAATCTTTGTGAATAATTCCAACAATATGATAAAGAGGGAAGGAAGGAAAAGCCAGCATTAGAACTGAAGCACATTCCCAAAGATCACAAGACCATTAAGAGCAGATCTTTAATTTCATGCTTCATTGATAAACTCCAAGTTACCTGAAACGTGGACTAAACTACGACACCCAGCTTTTTATCCTGACACACCTGGATAGCACAGCTAAAGCTGGAGCTGAGCCCTACACCTGCACAAGAGGCTGGAACCAACCTTGGGAGCTGCAAATACAAGAGGATGGTGCAAGCTCTTAGGAAGGAAATTTAGGTCTCCTTGGTAACACATGATAAGGAAAAGAGATCAAAACCATGGGATTAAAGACAGCATGGGGAAGACATGCAGTTGTTGGAGCAAGTCCAGAGGAGCCCACGGAGATGCTCCGAGGGCTGGAGCCCCTCTGCTCTGCAGCCAGGCTGAGAGAGCTGGGAATGTCCAGACTGGAGAAGAGAAGGCTCCAGGGAGGCCTTAGAGCCCCTTCCAGTGCCTAAAGGGGCTCCAAGAGAGCTGGAGAGGGACTTGGGACAAGGGCCTGGAGTGACAGGACAAGG
>JAWMRA010000020.1:20268927-20279807 GCA_035584735.1 Pseudotriccus pelzelni | reverse complement strand
AAGTGTCCAAGGCCAGGTTGGACAGGGCTTGGAGCAACCTGGGCTAGGGGAAGGTGTCCCTGCCCATGGCAGGGGGTAGAATGGGATGGAGCTTTGAGGTCCCTTCCAACCAAACCAGTCTGGGATTCTGTGACACTTGTGTAACTGCACAGCAAAAGCCAGAGAGCAAGGAGCAGCCCATACATAGTGAGGCTGAACAGGAGGACAGCAGACACTACTCAGCAGTCTTCATGCAGACACCCTAAAACATTTTACAGGTTACTGGTCTGATCACTCCTGTTTTTGCAAGAGTAGAAGCTGAGTCATAGTAACAGCGTAACTCTCCAGGCTCCCAGTCCAGCCTATCTTACCCAGTGCTCAATCCTCCGGGTAACACTTACTAAACATTGCATTCATTTCACATTTTTGAGTACGTCTCAGAATATGATTAAACACAGGACACAGTTCAAACTGAGCATGCAACCTAAAATACATAGAAACTAATTCCTTCTGTTCCTGGAGACATTTACATGTTCTAACTCCCCAGCACTGCTCATGGCGTTCCACACAGCTCTCAGATGAAGGTCTGTCACCTTCACCTGACAGAAGGAACAAACTACAGAGCACTATTCCCTCCACCTGCCAGGCATCCCCAGCGTATCTGCCGATGTGGAGCAGTCAAAGACTGGAAGCAGGTCTTCCCGCCGGCGCTCCTGTTATTGTCAGCCCTGGCAGGGCTGGATTGCTGCTACAGCAACAGTGGCAGCTTTTCAAAGGAACTGCAGTGTACATAAGGATGTTTTACACAGCCAAACAGAAAATCTTCCTTCCAGTTCCCCCTGGCTTCAGACAAAAGCAGCAACCCCTAAACCAACAGGCTTCACACGCGCGTAGGGAAAGGCAGATGCCACAGTGCTGCCTGTGCTGGAAAACTGCAGGATTACAGAGCTGATGTTGGTGCAGCTCCACTCTGAAGAATCAGCAGAGGATCTGAGCACCCCGTGCTGATGACGTATCACTGGGCACTAAAATCCAAATCTTGCCTGCAAATGCTGCTACTGCCCTAAATGCATGTTATAGTATGTCAGTGAAGGAGAGAGGAGTTTGCTGAAAGGGACACTTCTGGTTTACAGAAAGATGACCAGTAATATATTATTAATGACTGAAGTCATTAAAATTTGATCACAGCTGTAATATCATAGAATCATGGAAAGGTCTGGGTTGGGAGGGACCTTAAAGCTCATCTCATTCTACCCCCCTGCCATGGGCAGGGACATATTCCACTAAATCAAGTTGCTCTAAGTCCTACCCAACCTGGCTTTGGACAATTCCACAGTATCATTATTTCTGGTACTTCAAAATAAAAATCAAAGCTAAAAGTTGTTTCTCACATTTTTTTTGAAGGCCAAGTATTAGTATCAAAAATGCCAGTATTAAAAACGCAATTTTACAAACAATTCGTAACTGAACAAGAACCAGCTCCTGCAGTATCCCACCAACCTTCAGAAAAGCTGCTAATCTCAATACTCAGGATTCTGCACAGCAGGGTAGGGTTGAGAAATTAATCCTTTTAAAGTTGAATTTCAACAACTGACAAAGGCATGTGTTAGCTGAATTCTATTTATGGCATTCTTCCAAATGTCAAATAAAGCATTCCTGGCCGTGTTTCAGTCATCCCCATTCACAGCTCAAAGAGGACTTTTATAAATGTAGATGGGCAGTATAAATCCTCGATCTTGTTTGCATCCAATTTTACACATCTCAGAAAGAGAGAACAACATTATTTAGGAATTGTCACTTCAAGGAATAGACCAGTAACGACTTACTGAAATGTCTGTCCTACGCAGTTGTAAACTCCAGACAAAAACCCAAGAACTCAAAAATACTCCTACAATACCACTGTGGACAAGACAGCGCAACTAAGGACTTGCAGGTACATGAGCAGAGAATCATGGAATGATAGTATGGTTTGGGTTGGAAGGGACCTTAAAGCTCATCTTGTTCTAACCCCTGCCATGGGCAGGGACACCTTCCACTAGACCACGTTGCTCCAAGTCCCATCCAACCTGGCCCTGAAATGCTCAAAGAAACCCAAACACAGTGCAACCAAAGAATATCAATAATAGCTCTTTATCAACCCATTTAAAACACTGGTGTTGTTTCAAAAATCAAAGTTCACCAGAAACACAGAGGTAATCAGGCAGTTCCTTAGGAGCAACACACCACGGAATTCAGGGACACACACACAAATTCAGAATCCACCTGACCCGCTATGTACTGCTGTCTCAGAACAACATCTCTCAGCCTTTTCAAGTCTGCACCGTTTTTTTCTGATGGGGGTGGTTTTGTCATCTCTTACATTTGCTGTGGAACAAGAAATGCAACAGTGGCAATGAAAAATACAGGCACTTCTTTCTTTAGAAGCAGTACCATGATATTTGATGTGAAAAATAAAAGGCATCTGAGAGACTTCCAACACACTGCAACCATCTCCTGGGTTCAGTTTTTCATTATAGACCTGAGTGTACAGCCTGTGTTCAGGAGACCTGACCTATCCTGGTAACTCCTAATGCAACATCAAGCAGCTGGAGCCCACAAACCACCTTCACACCTCCCTCCCTTCACTCCCATTAGTCAGACACTGCCATTAAAAGGTTTTTTTTTTCATCATCACCAACACAGAGAAACATTTGTGCTTCCTACCATCACTTTGCTTTCTACTTCTAACTCAAATGTGTTTGACGATAAGCACTGATTTTAAAAACAAAGATGATGTTTAACAAACACCACTCCCTGGTACAGTTAAACAGAGCTCTGATGAAAGTCTGGCACCTCTAACACGCTTCCAACAGACCAACTGATCAGACACATGAGGAGCATGCTCAGGCAAACCTGTGGGATATGCCCTTGGAAGGGATTCCTCAGGGAAACAAACATGCAAGTTGTCTGCAAAAACAGGTTTTCAAGGCATTAAGCAAGTTCTTCTCCAAATACATGGCCCTTGGGAGACAAGTGGGACCTTAAGCCAGGCATTTAATGGCAAAATGTGGATAAAAGATTCTCTGCTGCACTACAGAGCTAAAATCCCAACAGAATCGGGAGATAGCAATGAAAGAATCGGTGGTGGAACTGCTCTGGAACTGCTAAGTTCCTAAAACTTTAAGGGTAGTTGTAACAAACCAAACTAAATATGGATTAACCCATCGCTGCTCTGACAGCAGCAAACTGCAGGCAAAGGTTTACAGGAAGTTTAAAAGAGTATTTCTACGATAACACCTTCCCAATGGTGACAATCAGCTACAGACTCACTCCCTGGTTTATGGGAGCCTGCAGACTCCCTGGTTCAGGAGCACTGATCTTCCTAAAAGAATTCTTTTGCTATTGTGTTAATCTATCAAAATACCTGTATGGTGAGGAGCACCCAAATGTGCTCTAACCAACATAATCCTTCCTCAATACCACACCTTCAAAAGCACCATTTTCACTTAAGTAGCAGCAAATAACTGAATTACTGAAGCTTAAACTCAATCCTTTCAGACCACAAAATAAGAAACCAAATTATTTTCCCATCTGATGAAAGCACCGGAGCAGTTCGGGTTTCAAGGCAGGGCAGAAGGCACCAGCTAGAATTCAGATGCCCTAAAAGAAAAACAAGGTAGGATTTACTCCCAGGTGAGAACTGCACACCTGCTAAGGCCTGGCACTGCTCACACTCACTGACAAGAATGAGAGAAGGTCCTTCTCTGTTGCTGACATGAGGAGAGGAGTTGAAAACTGCTGAAGACACTGAGTGTGCTTGGAGCACAGAACTACAGGAATGCCAAAAAGTCACTATCTAAGGAACACCCTCACAATACACTTACTTACAAAAGTGTAAGTCCCTTTTTAAGGGTCTCAGGAGGTCCCTGCCAGCCTCAAGGACTGTGACAGAACTGGCACTGCCTCCACGAGACTCACCCAGCTCCTCTCCTGCAACTGGGACATCTGACTGGTTTCAGAAGTTTAACCTAAGCCCAATTCCTGAGCTCTGCAGCATTTACTTATGAGATAAAACCAAGACCATTAGGAACTGTAATTACAAATTCCTCAGTAAATCTGCTTTAATAGGAATACGCATTCCAAGCAAAGCCACCCTTTTCCCTCCCTAAGAAACAAAGCATACTCAAATATTACCAGGAGACCTCCTCATTCCTAATACTACACTGAAGAGAGAGTAAACTTCATGAAAGACAAGAAATATTTCTTCACCATGTATACAACTGAACCGTGGAGTTCCCTGCTGAATCCAAAATCAAATCAAGAGTCAAAAAAGGTCTGAATCAGAGTCCAGATACTCCCACTGTGCTCCAAATAGTAAGAATTTACACTTATCCATATAAAGGATCCTCACTGCAAAGGCAGGGAACTGTCCCAGTTAACAGCAGCTCTGAATCCTGTGGATGATTATTCCCAATTCCCCCGTAGTGCTCCTGTCCAAACTCACTGATTCTTCTGCTGAGTGAATACACACACACACACACACACAAATTGTCAGGCCTCCAGACAACGAGAGTCTGAAACAACTGGATGTTGTGTCACTTTTTCTGAAAGGGAATGGAAACTCCAACATTTGAAAACTTTTTAGGACTTCTTTAAATCTCGCTCCCCCATATCTTCATTTTGTTTGGGCATCAACAGGAACCACTGTCCACCTTCCCTGTTCTCCAAACCTCCTGAGCTTCATCACGACTCAAACCTGCTTTTAGGATTAAAACTCTGCATTACCTCAGCACGCCACATCGGTTTTATAAACTTTGTAAGGTGACCCCAAATCCTTTCTGATTATTTACAAAGCAACCATAAAACCATTCCAAGCGCTGGAGGGACAAGTCATGGAAGGGAATTGAGAACAATTTACAGAGAGTATTTATGTAAATAGTGGCAACATTCCTCAGTCCTTGCAGGGATATTCACCTCACAGATCCCTCAGAGCTATACAACATAGTAAAATAAGGTACCTGAAGTTGGACATTTACATTTCAAACGCTGCTGAAGCACTGCTTGCTTTGCAAACAGCAGTTACTGAAGATTTTACTCCGTGCCCATTAGCACCTGCTATTACTAGGCTGGGTCCAGGAGTTTGTTCCGAGTTGGGTCTGAGAGTTCTTTTCAGTCAGATCCTAAAACAACTGTGAATGGGAAAGCCAAAACTCATCTGAATATTCAATCTCCTCAGTTTACTCTTTCCACACACAGAGAGATAACAAATGCCATAAGTGCACAGACATGACCACACATCTGACTTCACCTGCACTTTGGCCACTCACCAAGTCCTGCTGGGGTTCATCAGCACTTCTACACCTCAAAATGAGCTCGGGACATTGCCTTTTTGTATAAAACAAAGTATTACTCATATTATTTCTCTTTCATTTTCACCATCCCTGGAGGCGTTCAAGGAACAACAGGATGTAGAACCCAGTGCTCTCATCTAGCTGACAAGATGGGGATCATTCAAAAGTTGGGCTCTATGGTCTGAGAGGTCTTTTCCAACCTAAATGGTTCTGTGAAATACATTTTCAAATAAAACTACATAACCCAGGTAACACTGCAAAAATCAGATCAAGTCTCCAGGCTGACAACCATTTTTAGTCAACAGATCCCAGAAGGTAACTGTGCTATTGAAAACTTATAAATAAAGATCAGATGCTTCATAAAAAATGAAAAATCTTAACCTACAATCTCAGAAATGTAGGATGAGAAAATTCTACTTCTTGACAACATTAAACTGCAGTGAAGAATCACAGAACCATGGAATGGTTTGGGTGGAAAGGGACCTTAAAGCTCATCTCATTCCACTGCCTGCCATGGGACGCTTTCCACTAGACAGGTCGCTCCAAGCCCCATCCAACCTGAACTTCAACAGTTCCAGGGATGAAAGAATCAATAAATGTATGGAGACTCTCTAACAGGAAAAACTACAACTTTCATAGAACTGCATGAAGTATCCAAAATGAGTAAAACTGATACTAACAAACCCAACAAGTCTTTTAGAACCAAAGAAAAAGCTTATTTAATTCCTCTTAATTTCCCCTACTCCTTGATCCACACCACACATTTCTTCCTGAAAAGGGCTGTCAGCCCAGCACAGGCTGCCCAGGGCAGTGGTGTGGAGTGTTTGAAACTAAATGGATGTGGCACTTGGGTACCTGGTTAGTGATGAACACGGTGGTGGTCCTGATTGATGGTTGGACTTGACTGTCTTAGAGGTCTTTTCCAACCTCGACAATTCTATGATTTACACTCAGGTGCAAGCAGGGAAGAATGGCAGAACCCCAGACAGGAGCAGTCTCACACTCCTCCACCCACACCTGCAGCAGGAGCTGTTGTAGTGTCCTGCCTAGCTCCCCGAGCTCCAGAAATAGATTGCCTCACCAATTCCCAAGAACCCAGCCCCAGCAGCAATCCTGCTTTCCTGGTCCCAGCACAAGAGCACAGACTCAGAAGGCTGACAGAAGGCACAACATGAGGAGCATTGGAGCATTTCTTCCCATGGCCAACCAGTTTAGCAGTTCTACCTCGTCTGCTCCCACCTCAATTTAATCCCAGTGCTCCAGACCCCCTTTCCTTCCGTGACACCGCTCCTTGTGCAGCTGCACAGTAACTAGACCAGGAAGCAGAACAATGTGAGAAAATCCGATCAGAAGTACAATATCCCCATTCTAGATCAGCTTCCCAGTCCCATTCATCTCCCAGCCACAAACAACAATTGTGCTGGCACGATTCAGAGCACAGTCCACGGGTGAGAACAGACGGAGGGGGAAAGGGGCTGTTCAGGCAGCTCTGCCACCGGAATATTCAAATTACACCGTGGAAAGCTGTGAATTCACAATCCTCTCCCTACCCCCAGCACCACAATCATCTTGCAGCAACACATTCCAGAGTTTTGTTTCTAAAGCCAATAAACAAGTAAGATTGCAAGGAGAAAAGGACATTTATGACACTGATGCAAAATTTAAGGAACTTTGGTCAAATCCATTTCAGTTGATTTAAGTCAGAATGTCCCAGGGGCAGCTGGAAGAGCGGCAAGTGGTGGATGTATGAATCCACCCCTCACAGAACACTCAGCACAGTCCACCGTGGCACCTTCTACCAGCTACAAAAGAAGATAAAAATTGCTGCAAAAAGAAGCCAAGTCCGATTTCTATTTTTGAAGCCCGCTAATACTAGTTTGAAAGTTCAAAACTAACTATTTTTATAAGGCATCTCTTCCATCCCTCTTTGATAATTCAATCGCTGTCTTTGACCAGTGTTATCCCTGGGATCATGGGAAGAAAAAAGTTCTGGCAGAAAAAAAGAAACTCACCAAATCCCACGTGTTGTATCCCAATTCCCAGCACCCACAAGTGGATTACAGTCAGTTCACATTTAAGCATGAAGAAAAACTGAGTTTTGGTTATATGACGTTTTTAGGGCAAAAGAGCTATTTATCAGAATGCTAACATTCTTCTTGTTGCTTCCAAATTCCAGGAAGTCTCACAGTTTTACAGTCACTCAGCTGTGGAAAGCAAAATCAGGGGCGATAAACAGAAACTTCTGATGGCACTTGCTACAGTGCAAAAATGCCATTTCATTAGTACATACACATTATTGTGTAATTCAAAATGAATGTATTAGCTAAATTAATCCCATGTTTAATCAGATTTGGTACCTGACATCTGATGAGACGCTTTAATTACAGGTTTTCACCTCTGCCTGTTGCCAATGAAGAGCTAACTTTGCTCTATTTGAATGTTGCAGATGATACCCAAACACAGGACAACCAGCCTCGAGGTTTTAGGTTTTATGCTCCGGTGATTTTTCTACTACATTACTAATCTGTATGCACATTTGGGTTGGTTTATTCCAAAAAGGACAGTGTGTTATGTAAAGATGGGAAAGAAACATACTACAGCCTAAATATTTTCTGCATGAGGTGGTGCATACTTTTTTGTATCTCTGTTAACTTCTTATCAGGAAATGGCAGCCTTCTGCAATGGTTACAATGCATTTTTTAATTGATTATACATTATTTAATATTGATTATACATTAAAGGTTGGTTTTAATCCTTCACACAAGTCAGTTCCTCGGGAGCTGTGGGATGAGCTCCAGCAACAGGCCTTGGAATCCACACTTCCTATTTCTTTCATTTTTAACAGCTACAACCAATATATAAAACATTTATAAATCCTATTCCAGAGGCCTGCAGGAACAGCTTCACTATCATTTTAAGCAAATATAAGCTGCTGAAAGAACCAGTCCCACCCTTCCCCACGGCCAGTTGCCACATGTCCCTTCTTTGAGTCAGCACGAGCCATTCACGAAGACCCACGGCAAACACAGGATACTCACCCAGTTAAAAATCAGCATTTCTCCTCCCCTTTTCCTTTGGGAAGGAATAAGGGAGAAGCTGAGTTAATTTTAACATCATCAGCTCCTCAGTCCAGCTCACTGTGGCCACGTCAGTGTTGGCGTGAGCAGAGCCACAAGGAAAGGACGGGGGACACGACAGCTTGAACTGTGCACGTGGGAATTCATTCTGCCTGGAACTGCTCCTGGAACATCCACAAGGGCAAAAAACTGGAAGATGAAGTATTTAGATACTCAAAGAAAATATTCCCTGTCCCAAGCTACGCATAAATGAAATAACTCAATGAGTTAGCAGATCAGAGTTTAAATTAAGGACTCACATCGCCGTTTCACCTGAGGTACAGGAGCTTTTAGAGTTTTGCTTAATGTTTTTTAATGGACATGAAAACAAAAATCCTAACCGAGAAGCCAAAACTTCAACACATGGCACAGGGACAGGCTGATGACGTAACCCAGCTCGACCAGAGAACGGCACAAAATATACCATAAAAAACTGCACTACAAAAACCTTCATTCACTGGGTTTCCAAACGTAACCTCGCTTTTTTTAATCAGCGCATGCAGACTCTGCCACTTTAACTACAATAAACTGAAGTTCCTATGTCAGAAACCCCTGTAACTCCCCAGACCATCCCAACCTCAGCCTCTCTCATCATCTCTGCGCTCCCAAAACACCCCAGGACCGTCCTTGATGACTCCCAGGGCTCCTATCGCCAACCACAACCATCCTCAGGGCACAGGAATCCAGAGGAAAAGGGCCTGGCCCCAGTTCAACCTGGGGCTGGATTCACCCCCCAGGCGCCTGCACTGCTAAAAGCAGAGCAGTTATGAGAAACTACTCACTCTAACACACCCTCATCATAAATGCATAGCTGTGGTTCTCTCGCTGTGTTCAGACCTTTCCCTTTATCTCATCAGTTGTACTCGTACCCTGCGCCAGAGCACTTGTCCACAGGGTGAGTTCATCCATATCTATCTAGGAAGAAAAAAGGCCCACTGAAGTGTGTTCTGATCAGTCAAAGAACCACCGACACCTTTTCTGAGATCCAGCTGAAATCATACCAATATACCTCCCAATCGCTTCATTATCCATTCGTAAAAAGTGTAATCATTATCTCTAAAGTTTAAATTGCTTTTCAAGTTATCACCTCCCTGATCTTTTATTGCGACAATATACAAAAAGCAAACCTTGCTTTAACCTCTTTGCAACTGTTCTCTGATTTATACACCGCTGTCAGGGCTCCTTGCTCGGATCAAGCAGCTCAGTTCAGCCACAATATCCTTCCCTTGACCTCCTCCAGCTCTGAGCCCGCAGCCATGCACCGGAAGAAAAATACACACTTGATTAATCAGTTTGAGACCTCTTCCTACCTGAAGCATTCAACCATTCCATTAAATACAAAAAACTGAGAATTCACAGTAAGATTGGGCAGTTCAGAAGTTCTGTTCAATTCATGAGTCCTTGAACAAATTTTGTGGCTTAACATAGAGCATTTTTATTTTCAGTGTGCTCCAAATTAACGGTACACACTTCCTAAATTTCCTGTAGGATAACTTTGATGAGCTTTATCATCTGTATTTTTAATTGAACTGCTCTATTTCAAAATACTTCTCCTATTACCCTCACTAGGATTTAAACCAACTGCAATACATCGTGTTGGGTAACTGGAGAGTCTTGAACCCCTCTAGTAACATCTTAAAGAAAACTTACAAGGTATTGGGGATACCAATTAAACAGTGAGAGCATTCTGAGCAGTTTGAAGCTTCCAAGATGTGCTTTGATTCACTGAAGTCTTTATTTCTTTTTCCTTCACCTCTAACAACACACAACTCAGCAATAATGACCATACTACAGCTAGTTCCAAAAATCCTAAAGAAGTTTCATTTTCCCCGTAACAACATTAAACTGGTTTAAACTTTCTCTTCAGGGTAATAAGGGACTTTCAATTTCTTCCGTTGTAGAAGCCCAAAACTGCTCCCCCCACCAGCTGTACTGGGCAGATGTGTTCAAGAAACTACTACTAAACTACTAGTAGACACTACGAGTACGACAAACCACTAGTAGTGACTTTCAAGTCTTTTAAATAGGAAAAAATGAGTTAGAAACTCGTGTGGTACATAATCCCTGTCCTGATGTACTCAACCGTGTTCTCGTGCACTTGTCAGAGCTCAAATTCAGATATTATGAAAGCAGGAGTTCATTTAATTTACCCTTTAGGGCCCTGCAACCCCTCCGGGTCCGACTCCCCACAGCCGCTGCCGCTTTACCTCCTGCTCCGCCGCTGCCCGGGGATACCGCGCGGAGATGCTCCGAGCCGCCGGTACCGTCACCCCGCGCCCTGCCCACGCCGAGCTCTGTGCCCGGTTTTACCCCAACCCGGGATGTTCCTCCCCAAACCTCCGAGCTCCCCTGTTCCACCGAGCCCCGTTCCCGGGAGACTTCAACGGGTGGCTGCGGAGGGCCCGGCCCGCGCTCCCCGTTAGTCGCCGCTCCAGGCCGGAGGGTGCCCGTCCCG
>JAWMRA010000020.1:20251846-20268322 GCA_035584735.1 Pseudotriccus pelzelni | reverse complement strand
AGCCCGCTGCGCATGCGCGGGGCACGGGAGGGGCCGGCGGGGGAACGGCGGCGGCGCGGCCGCTCCGCGCGTGCGCGGGGGGGAGGGCGGGGGAGCGGCGGGGGCGGCAGGACCGCGCGTGCGCAGCGGTGGGATGGGGGGGGGGGAGAGTTTGGAATGGGTAAGGGGGGTTGGTCCTGTGGGGAGAACTGCGGGGTGAGGGGAGCCCTCACGGCACTCCCTCGAGATCGGGAGAACCGGGACGACCCTTCACGGGGAGCCCCCGGGGGAGCCCCGTGATGGTCCATCCTGGCAAACCTCCAGGATGAGGGAAGTTCGTCCCAGGAGCCCTCCGGGGGGAGCTGGGGTGGTCCCTGAGGGGAGCCCTCGGCAATGGGGGGAGTGAAGATGGTCCCCCAGGGAGACCCCGGGTGAGGGAACCGGGATGGACCCACAGGGGAGCCGTGGGCAGTGAGAGGAGCCGGGATGGGGGTCCCGCGGTGAGGGGAGCAGAGATGGCCCCTCGGGAGCCCCCAGGATCACGGAGCCCCCGAGAGGAGGGAATCAGCACCGGTTCCCCCACCTCTGGTGGCCGGGGCTGTGCCCGACCCTGCTGGGGGTCAGAGGGCCCCCGCGGGTCAAGGCCGGCTCCATCCCCCTTCAGGGTTCTGCCATGGAAACCCACGCGGCAGAGCTGTCATCACACCCACTGGTGAGCATTGTTCAAAATAACCAGCTATTTCCAAATAAACAACATGAAAACGCCAAAGGAG
Source organism: Pseudotriccus pelzelni (assembly GCA_035584735.1). NCBI lineage: Eukaryota > Metazoa > Chordata > Aves > Passeriformes > Tyrannidae > Pseudotriccus > Pseudotriccus pelzelni. Next base: position 20,267,570 of record JAWMRA010000020.1, on the reverse strand, counting down.
CGTCAGCAGTGCGTTATCATTGACACAGACGTGGCGGATGCCTTAAGAAACGAGTGCCCCCGATGAGGGGAATGGCGACAACACGAGCACCGAGAAGTTCTCGTGAGTGGATTTGGGAGCCTCTTTCCCTGACAAGGTGTAAGAAGGGGGAGGAGGTAAGGAAAGGTGGCCAATTACTTTTCTAAAGTGTCCAAAATCTGCTTTGGAAGTGGGGAAGGGATAACGAAGCAAGAGGGTTTGTGTGCAAGTGGATGGAGATGCCAGGGGAGTGCTTAAGCTGTGAAAAATGGAGGAGGAAGGAGCTGCGAACAGCTGCCGCGTGCCTCTGGCGCCGCACGGTCTCCGGTTTCCCTATGGCACCAAAAGGTTGGCTCACGTCCTTCCCACTACCAGCCTGTGCCAGTCCACTCTCAGATCCCGGCAAAACCTCCCTCCAAAAACACTTGGCAGCTTCCTTAAACTTGCCATAGCCCAACAGCCGGTGACCAGCACGCAAGCCCTGTGCCCTGGCAGCCAGTTGGATACCGTGGAACGGACATCCCAGTGCCTTCACCAGGCATCTGATCGCACTGCCGTGCTCTGACACCGCCGTGCTGGTTCCTGGAGGTTCATCCCACGGCGCTCCTGTGACACCGCCGTGCTGGTTCATGGAGCTCTCCGTTCCATTGCACTCCCCACCCGCAGGGTGCCCAGGCGGTGCCTATGGGGTTGGGGTGGGACACGTGCAGCGTTCCTTGTTCCACGGCCCTGGCAGAGCGGGGGCAGCTGCGTGGCATGCAGTCCGTGGCATTCAAAGTCAGTTTCTCTTTCATCACAGATGAGCTGCTTTAATCCCAGAGCTGTCCTGGCTTTTCCTCTCCTCCGCTTGACTTCACCCGTGGTGAGAGGCCACACAGCATGAGCACATCTTCAGATTTCAGCGCTGTCCATCAGCCAGTGCACCTGGAGAGCATCCCCTGCTCAAGGTAAGCCATGGAGCTCTCCAGGACCCTTCCCTGGGCAGTGATAGCTGGGATGCAGCCAACCTGTTCCCTGGAAAAATTTGTTATGGTACACCTAGTTCTGCTGCTGTTCCAGGGAGTTCAGCACTGCTCACCCTTACATTGCTCACTTGCTTCAAGCCAGGCATGAGTGTCATCCCAAGTTAAAAATCTTCCAGAGGGGTTTGCTGTGATCACTGCGTCCCTCAGTAAAATGTCCACGGATGGGGCAGCCACAGCTTCTCTAGGCAACCTGTGCCAGGGCCTCAACACCCTCACAAGGAAGGATTTCTTCCCAATATCCCATCTAACCCTGCCCTCTGGCCCTTGTCCAAAGTCTCTCTCCAGCTCTTTGTGGAGCAGTCGTACTCAGGAGAGCTGCAGGGAAAGGTTCCCCCACTTTGGCAACCTCCTACCTTCCAGTTCCTGGAGGGAAGGGGGAATTCACCTGTGCCATGCAGGGATAGCCCTGCCCAGCAAGGGAGGAATGTCTGTCCTGTGAAAGGAGAGAGAGCTACTCTTACACCAGCACTACAAACCCAAACTATTTGGGAAGCATCCAGGGAAAACTATGCAAGACTGTGCTATATTCACCTTCTGTCTGAGTGATGAGGGAGACAGAGGCTCACAGAGAAGGTGCCACCAACAGATGGGCTGTGGTGGGGAAGGAAAACAGATCTTAGCCCTGTGAGGGGAGTGATGAGAGACAGTGATCAGGGATGGAGCAGGTGCCTTGGAGCACAGGAATTCATGGCTGTGAATGGCACAGCAGCACCAGCTCCACAACTGCTGCTGGAGGGTATTTGGCTGTGAAGAGCTTCGCAGAGTCCCAGGAAAGGCAGAGCTGGGAGAGCACAAATGACAACACAGAATGGGAGTAAAAGTGGAGGAAAAAAGGAGTCCTGGTGTTCTGTGGAGTGAGACAGGAGAAGCCTGACTGTGCAATCCTGCCTGTGCTCACCGAGCCTGGGGTGAACTTTCAAAGCACACCTCTGATAACAGCTGGAAAGGAGGGAGGCTAGGGATGACAAGGAAAGGGGACAGGTCCAGGTGCTCTCAGCACTCCGAGAGGGGGAGGCAATGGGCAAAGGCCAAATTCGAAGAAAGAATTAATAATCTGGTTTGGGGGAGAAGAGGGCAGCCCTGGACAATTAGAATTTTAATGACTAAATACAAGTAGTCCACGGATCAGCATGGAGCAGTGGGACTGGGGGGAATAACCACACAGAGACAGGACAGCAAGGCACAGGTACAAGGTTTTCTGGGATCCGGTCAGAGCCATAAACCCCTCGTGTGGGGCCCAGCATGTGGGAAGGCTGTGGGAGCAACAGCAGTGGTTCTGTGTCATTGATCACAAAGTTCCTCTCCCTGCAGGAGCAGCCATAGAGCAGCACATGTGAGGGGGAAGGAGCCTAAACCAGGATCGTGGGGACAAATTAGCAGGTGCCTGTGGAATATCGCTCACCCCGTCTGCGATTCCGGAGCCTACGTAGGTGTTTTATTTTCCAGCGGTGTTAGAAAGACTGTCAGAAAATAATTAGGCTCTGTCAACAGTTCCCCTATTCCGAGATTACGACTTCCTGACTCATTAGAGCTGCCGAGGTTGGCAGGAAACCTGTTTTATAGTAGTTTCTGTTGGCGGTGTCCCTGGAGAAGAGACAACACGGTGCGTGTGACACTGGGGTGTGACACCAGCGTGTGACACTGGGGTGTGACACCGGCATTGGCCTCGGCTTCACCTCGTGATGGAGATGCCGGGGCCATCAGGTTGCCCAGGGCAGTTACTGCTGGAAGGAGACACCGTCCCCTCTCCATCCTCGTGCTCAGGACAGGGAACAGGACACCTGATGCTGGGCAAGGTCCAGCTGTAGGACCAGGAGGTGGTGCACGGGGCTTGCCAATTTCATGAACATTTGCCTGGTTCGTGAGGGTTTTAAAAAGAAAGGGGACACATAAATCCCATTAAAGAAAGGAGTCTTCCCATTCAATCCTGGAAATAAAGCCACTGCAGCACCCCTGTCTGAGAGTGGCAGCTGTGATGTGCAAACACGAGTTGGCTGTGCCAGGACTCTTCTAGGGCCCGTTGCCCCCTAACTTTAGCATCTCTGTGCCAGACACCCTGCTAATCCTCCTCAGTGCTCAGAGAAGTGACCCCGCATTCGGTACTGACCCTGCAGGGCTTAGAGGCAGATTTTTTAAAAAGAGTTCCAAAATCTTCTGTTTATTTCTGTGAATTTTGGATCCAGTTCCTCTAGATCAAAGATAAATAAAGTTTACAGTGAGACAGTACTTGCCAAGAACACAATTTCCAACCTTCCTCCCCAAAATCGCTATTTCCCACTCAGTTCATGTCCTTTTTCTCTACAATATTCCAGCTGAAATCCAGGACCACAGCAGACTTTTCCATGCCCTTTTCCTGTGCCAGCACCTTGCTGATCTCCTGCTCCTTCCTGGAATGCTCTGACCAGGTAACAATTATTATTATTAACCATAATAAGGCAAATTTAAGAGCCAGATTCTGCTGACAGTCACAGAAGCAGGATGTTACATTCTTCCATAAGCAGACATGTAAATAAGAGACATATTCCACGGTCTCTGTCATCTATCCATTGAAAACAACCCTCCTACATGCTGCTCTTGCAGAGGCGTCAGTGTGGGAGTCCCCAGAGCACTGCCCGAGTGTGGCTGAGCTCTGGGGGCACAAGGTGATGGTGCCACCATCACACTCCATGTGGCTTCTTCCTGGACAAAAACTGCACCCACGGCCACTCTGCCACTTGCTTATGGCACTTCCTAAAACTGGGATTATCAGGATTAAGCAGCGAGCCCTCACAGCTGCCCTGTTGTGGTTGCTAAAACTCCCATTGTGATTACAGCATGGAATATTGTACGGAATCAGGAACTGATGTGTGGCTTGCACAGTGCTTAGCCCCAAACTGATGCTTCCCCAACACCCTACAGGGACCAGCATGTGGCTCAGCCCCACATGCTGCGGATCATCCTTGGCACAGGCTCAGCATGTCTGCCAGAGCCTACAAACACTGGACATCCAAGCCTTGTAACACGAGGGTTACACACCACAGGGCAACAGGGATGGAGTAACCAAATGTTCTGCACCTGCTGGAAGACAGAATCCTGCACCTGGTTGTTGTACAACTTTATTGAGCACAGCAAACACAGCCCGGCACCTCTTGCTGGGCACACAATCTCCAGGTACAAGGAATGGCATTTCTGTGGGTGCTCCTGTCTCAGAACAAAGCATCATATCCCCCCGCAGGAACACCCTCAGACCTCCCAACACTCCTCCAGAAACCATCAGCCCAATTAACAGTTACATTCTGCTTTGTCAAGGCATTTGGGGTGGTGCAGAGGGGAAGAGGCCAGCACAGCTCTGCTGGTGCTCCCAGGCAGCCCCACCACGCTCACATTAACCAGGGGAGCTGCCTCCAGGCTCTTCACTCAGCTCCTCCTCTGCAGCACCTGAAGGAAGCAAAGCACGGCCCAGCTTGGATTTCACCCCCAGAGGTTTCTGTGGGATGGAAGCCGAGCCAGCACCGGCATTGTGCGGGAACCTGGCAGCAAACATGGGCTGTGCGGGGTCAGCGTAAAGACAGAGCTTTGGAATTGTCTGCTTTAATCCTTAAACAAAACAAGTAAACAAGCTTTGTTAATGCCTCCCTTGTTGTCTGAGGTTTCACACCTGTGGGACCCTCGAGCCAGCCAGAAGAACGGAATGAGAAGAGGCGTGTTCACCAGGACACCGGGCTCACACCAGCCCCCCTCCATCCCTAGACAATCCACCCCATGTCTTAATGGAGAAGTGGGAAGACTTTGATGTGGCTTCTGTAAATGCATCTTGAGCACCTTGAGGTCTTTGAGGAGCCAGCAGAGTCAACTTGGGGTTCCACAAGGCAGGGGACAAGGATCCTACCAGCTCCCAAGAAGCCCTGGAACAAGATTGAGGGTCTCCTCCAGGCAGTTATCCATGAAAAGGAAAAAGTGGCTCCATAACATATGGGATCGACAGGCAGCTTCCTCAGTAGCAGAGGGGATGATGATGACAAGAAGTTATTTAGAGCAGCCAAAATGGAACTAAATGTAGAGAGCACCAGGAAAATGGTATTAAAATAAAATTAAAAAAAAAAATCCAGATAAAAGTACTGCTTATGGAGAAAACAGACACGCTTGCACCATTACACCATCCCTGTTCCTCAGGTGAACCCAACAGCCCTGGATACAAACCAGCTGATCATTGTGAAGCCCTACACTGCCCTGAGTGACGCCGACTCAGCAGGGTGATGCTTTGGCCAACATGTGCCTTCCAGCTTCAAAACCTTCCCCTGATACAAAATGCACTCTAAACCCCCCCAAACTGTGTTCATGGGTCATGATTTTGTGATTAACAGAAAAAAGGCACCTCTTCACAGTTTGAACTGCTCAGACTAAATTTAACTGGTGGCCTTTTGTGGGACCACCATCCTCAAGATCAAAAAGCTTCTGATAAAGTTTGATACAACCTATTTTCCACACTCTTACGGTGCCTGATCCATTTTAAGACCGATATTAACCTATGGCTGTGTGGCCTGGCACCTCTACCCTGTAAAATGCAGCTCACAGAAATTCCCAGGTCTTTCCTCAGGGATTTTCCTTGGCTCAGATTTACACCCTTCTGCCATGCTCATCTCATGAGAGAATGAACAGAAACTCGACCGCCAAAGCAGCCAGGCAGGAGCAGGGACAGCTGGAGCTGCAGGAGATATCCAAGAGCCCCTTCTTCTGGGAACTGCAGGTTTCCCTGGAAATTCCCTGTAAAGACAAAACCATCAGTGGGAGTGAAAAAAATCTTGTGGGAAGACAGACCTCTATGGGGACTTCTGCACCTGGTAAAACCGGGAGTGCCAGCACCCGGGAGGAGGGGACACGAGGTAGCCCTGGCAGGGCTCTCACTCCCAGTTCCTTGGCCTTCATTTTAAAAAGCAGAGCGTAATTCCACATCCAAGAATTTCTTCTACGTGACCTTCTGGGGAACACGGTAGTTTCATGCAAGAGAGAAAACCCACAACTCACAGGAGGTTTTCACAGCAGGACCCTGATGTATTGCTGCCCTTTTTGAGGGAATTCCAGATGATTATCTGAGTTGAAGGGTTGGATTGGGAGGCAGTGTCCCTGGCACAGCCCTGCCAAAGGGCAGCAGGCACCAGGAAACTAGTTTATTTAGCAAATCCCAAAGCCACAGACCAACGTGCTGGAAGGAGCTGGAAAGACTCCTGCCTCAGCACAGGAAGCAAACCTGCACTGTCTGTGCTGCAAGGACAGCTGCACAACACATGAAATCAGGGGAAGAGGGAAATATCCTCCTCTGTCCTGAGACAAAACCAACATTAGCCACAAATCCCAAACGCATAGCTTTTTTCCCTTTTCATTTCAGGAGAAGAGACCAGATTTATTTGTTTCCCCCCATCTGGTGCACATTCACAGTACATAAGAAGGAGTTTTGTTTCCAGTACATGTGTCAGATCGAGACCTCAGGGAGAAAGAAGAATCTGCATTTCCAGAAGCCACATGTCAGTTCCCATTCCTGGCTCTGCCACAGGCAGCAGAAAAAAGCGCCCAAACTAACCAGGATTCAATGTAAGCTGTTCACAGGATATACATTCCAAAGGGACAAGTACAAATATTACAAAATGAACAGAATCACTTTTAAAATCCATATATTTGTTTAACCGTTAAAAACAGACACGTACAGAAAGAGGTGGCCAAGCAAACAATTCCCCACTGCTCCAGTTAGTGTTGCCTGCACACACTGCGAACCCTCCCACGGAACCAAAGCTCCGGACATCTTTCCTGGCAAGGGCTGGAGACAACTGGCTGATGATTCCTGACTGGGTGAAGGGCTGAGGCAGAGCCACAGGCCCAGGGCAGCTCTTTCACCGTGTCTGGCTTAACGAAAAGGCATTGAGAGAAAAAGGTTGTCTGGGGGTTATGTCAGAGAGCGAGAGAGAGTGAGAGAGTGCACAAGGGAGATCACACTAACATCAGGGCACACTGGGAAGTTCCCCTTTCTCTGCCACTGCAAGAGAAAGTACGACAGGTCTGTGGGTCCCAGATTTAGGACAGAGTTTGGAATTAGGTTGGTCCCATGGATATCAACATCACTTGACAGACTCAGAGCTAAAAGGCAGGCAGGCAGGTTAAGGGCAGCAGAACTCCGTGTGTTGCACACACACACTCTCTCTCACTCCCTCTTTTCAGGCTGTCTGAGGTCCCAGCAAGGCCAGCTCAGGAGCTTTTCCCATCCACCATGTAATAGCGATACATTAAACCTAAGACCAGCGCTCCGAAGATCGGGATTAGCCACGTCGACCAGAAACTACAGGGAGAGAAAATGAAACAAACCAAAACATACACACCATGTAAACCAGAAGAAAGCATCCGGTTAATAATTCATCCTTATTACACACCAGGGAACCCCTGGGAGCTGTATCCCGAAGGGTGACCCCCCAGCCATGACCACAGGTCGGCTACATCCCACTGTCCCTGTGCACAGGCTCTGCAGCCCCCCTGAGAGGCCCAGGCGTGGCCTTGTGCCTTGGAAAACAGCAGCTGGATGGCTCAAGTTTCCAGCTTGGCACATACAGAGAGCAATTTTGGCTTTTTGTTGTTGGTTTGGGGTTTATTTTCCTTAAATAAGTCAGGCTGTAATTTGTGTTGTACAAACAGTGGAGCTGACTCAAGGATGGCTGTGCCACAATAAATCTGCCTCGCTCTGACACCAGGGGCCAAGGGCTCACCGTCAGCAGCCTTCTGAACAAAACCTTCTGCATCAGATGCGAAAGTCCTGTGCTGGTTTCAAGGATTTTCAACTCAATGGATCTGGTCACAGTAAAATCCTCCAAAAAACCACACATCACTGTGCTGTGTCACCCCACGGCCCACAGCGACCACCCAAATAACCCCTGTGGTTACAGGGATGCAGCCACAGCCCTGCAACACCAACACATGGGGCAGAGAATTCCAAATACAGGATGCTGGTTCTGCCCAGCACGGAGCAGGGGACACATCCCATAAGGGAGCTGCACCCCTGACAGCTGTTCCTTAGGCAACTTATTTTGGAGTATCTGCTTGCCAGGACACTACAGTACAGGGATTTTTCCTGCTCCTTGGAGCTAATATGCAGTTCTACAAACAGAGTTCCAACCCCTCCATTTCTTACTCTTATTTGGAGGAGATACTATACCTTGATTGGCCTGAGGATGTCATACTTGGATTCTGGAGGAGGAAAGACGGAGTTAGCAGGGGAAAAAAAGAAACATTAAACATGTGCTAATAAGACAAGCCTGAACATGAGCTTATAAATAAAGAGGAAAAATAACCCTGCCCTCCCAAACACCCTTTGTCACCAGTGTGGATGTTTTTGGGGATGATTGCTGTTGTCTGCATCTCCACGTTCTTTCCATCAATACAACCCCTCTCACTCAGTCATCAACTCCACACTGAAGATTTCACCCCTCTCAAAACAAGGCCTTGCTCATTACATCACAGTTTTGGGGGTTTTTTTTGTGCTTCTCCCCTATTTATTTGTATGTTACTGATTCTATTTCTTTAAATTACACTGGGACCTGCTTTTGAAGTAGATTTTGCCTGCTGGAGAGCTCTCAGATGTGCGTAACGTGCTGCACTTACTGCTAAGAAGTGAAAAATACTTTTAAAAAATATTTAACTCAGATCTAAGGGAGCTACTCGGATCATCACTAAGTTCTGTGCACAATTTTGGTGTGTGATTCTGTTTATGAATTGGAGTTGAACCAAACAATCAATTTTAAGGTGAATATGCGCATGATCACACAGCCCCATGTTATAACTAAGCATTTACCCAGCCTGAGTTATCCTTGATTTCCCTGCTGACAGTTCCCTTCTGGATTCCTGCTGCTCTGCAAGTGGCCCTGCTTGGAGCAACATCTCCTGAAAGCCTCATTGAAGGCAGAGCCGTGCCCTGCCCAGGCCTCCCAGCCCAGGCAGCTGTGAGGCACATGTTTACCTCCCAGCTGGGATTCTATTTATTGCCTTTTCCCTCTCCCCATCCTTTCCAAAGGCAGTTTTGCAATGCTGTGCCCTGTTCTAATCCAGGAGTACCTGAGTGTTAAGCAACACCACTGATCCCCGGGGCAGTTAACAGAGAATTCCTGTTTGCCAGCCCTGCCTGGCTCCTGGATTGAAGGGAACAACAAAGGAACCAACAGTTTCGTGGTCAGGGCACAGTAAGAAATGCAAAAAATGGTCTGTGGCTCAAGGTGTGGAAACAACATCGTTGCTGCCAGCAGGGAAAGGGCACAAAAACCCACCTCCAATTTCACACTGAGGTGCCTGCTAAGCTTCAGAACGAAAACAAAGGTAGAATTTGCTTGAGAGATTTAGTCATGACTGCAGTTTGTGTAAACATAAAGCCACAGGCTCCACAGGGGGAAAAAAAGGGGGGAAAAAAAAAGGCATGTGACATTAAATTAAGGCAGAAAATTGAAACACTGAGAGCTTACCTTGGAACCTTCGTTTTTACGATCCTGCTGTAAGGGGGAAAAAAGAAGATAAAAGATAAGCCTTCAAGGGGAAGCTGCAGCCTTTATGAGGGAATTGTTCTGTACACAGTCCTTAGCACCAGGTAATTGCCTGGGCTCAGTTTTCAAAGAAGTCCTTCCTTCAGTACCCAAAGGCAGGCAAGAAGGAGGTGTTTGTGCCCCTGGGATCTCTCACCTTCCTGAGCTCAGAATTACAAGGCAAAGGGGAGTTGAGGTCCCACCGGCTATGGAGGGAACTTATGAGATCAGCTGAAGCGCCCCTGATTTAATTGAAGGGAGAAATCTGTTCTCAATGGTGGAATGGAAAGACTAATTTAGTTTTATTTCACCAAAAGAAATTCTGGCCAACACAGGGACTGACAACCCCTTAACTACTGACTTATATCCCCCTCGAATCACCCCTCACACCAGCTGGGCCTTACCGGGTGCACCTCCCCGATGTAGTACTGCTTGAGCATTTCTCTGGCATCCGTGGAATGCCCCACATCTTCAAAGCTCTCTGTGGCATCTCTGCCAGCCTGTTCCAGCAACACCTCTTCTCCACCTGGATGCTGGAAGAGAAGACTCCAGGTAAGCCACGGGCTGGATGCAGAAAGGCACCGAGAGTGTCAGCAGCCTTCCTCCCAGCCTGTTCTGTTCATCACGGATGCTGTAAACCATCATCATTCAATAAAATCTGCCAAAGATTTAATTGTCTCAAAGTCTCCTCAGGAATTCAGACACCAGTGGAGGAAAGGATATTCTATTTCTTCAGGTCCTACAAAAATGACAGTGTTTGGCTGACGGCCTCTCTCTGCCCACAGCCGAGCAATGAGGAATAGAGAGGAGCAGAGGAGAAATCACAACTCTGGTGCAGCCCCAAAAATACTGAACTTGAGCCAGTGTGCAACCACCCAATGACATGGGGAGAGGAAATAATGAAGTATCACAAAAATTATACTGTTTGGCATCATACACTGGTTTCAGAGATCCAGAGTTACAACAATCAAATCCAAAGGGAGCTCCCCAGAGACACTCCACTGCTGTGGGCTACAGTTGGTCACAGCTGGCTCTCAGACCAAGGAGGACAAACTAACACAAACCCAGTTGCAGTTCTGTTTCCTGTGATGGGTTGGGCTCTCCTCTAGCACTGTCAATGCCACAATTCCAGGAACAGCCTGGCAATGGGGAGCAGTAACCACAGACTCAGCAGAGGGACAATCCCTTTACAGCCTGAGTGTGAACAAACAGTTCTGTGTGACCTACCAGCTAATCCAGTCACACCAATACCGGGGTCACACGTCCCTGGGCACGCACAGGGAGTAATCCAGTTTTTCAGAGTATCAGGGAACAAGCCCCAAACTGGAGGAAAGGTTGGACTATGTTTCAGATCAAAGGACCAACACACCTGTTTCTCTCTGTAACATCCTCCTCCTTCCCACAGACAGAGAGCAGTTGCCATTGCACCTCTTCCTTCAGCTTGTCTGGTTTTGCTCCTGGAAGTATGGATATTCCCACCTGCTATCCCACCTCACACAACGTGGACACAAACCAGCCCCATTGTTTACTCTGGGGAGCTGCTGCAGCCAACCCTGCCATCCTTATATCAGAGCTCTTTATTTGGAATAAATCCCTTTACTGCCCAGGTATGTCATAGAATCAACGTGGAACCTTCTCAGGAGCCACGAAGGGCAAAGTCTGCAGTGGGGGGACACAGTTTGTTAGCAGGCACTTATCAGGTGGCCTTAGCTGGGAAACCAACTGAGGCTCCACAGCTCATTCCCTGTGCCTGCCTGTAGCTCTTGCTTGATCCCAGAGGAGTCAGATCAGGACTGCTGGATGTTGTCTGTGCACACTGCTCAGAACAACTGTCAAATTTCCACCTAAGATCCACAGAAACCAGGAGATGAAAAGCTGCCCATTTATTTAAGCCTTTCAGGAGAACCCCTTAGGGATGTCTCATCAGAAATCTCGTATTTCGGATGGGAAAATACCAAAACTGAATTTTAAGCAGACAACTTAACTTTCCTAATCATCCACCCTAAAAGGGCAGACAAAACCCTGCAGGAACAGAGAGCATGAAGTAGATCTTGGTTTTCAGTGACATCCAGTCTATGCACACACAAGAGACAAGAGGAAGGATAAAGTTCAAGAGTGGAGAACAGTAACGTTCACTCATCTTTACATCTTTGGCTCTGAAGTTTTTCTATGCACGTGCTAAATCCACAGGTAAGAAAAACAATTATTTATTCATGCACATCTGTCCTTTGTTGCAGTCTCCAAGCCTAAAAGAAAAAGACCTTCAAAACACGTTGGCATCTCCTATTTCTGAAGGCCTCCCCCCTCCAGACAGCATTGCTTCAACCAGACAATTCCTACCTTGTCCTACCCCAGCAAACGTAAACCCAGACTATTTGTACAGGAAGTCATCGACTCTGCCACAAAACTTCCCAAAGCTACAGCTCCTGCAGGAAAACATGGAAACTGAGACTGTTACAAACTATGAAAGAAAAAAAAAAGGAAAAATATTCTTCCAGAGGAAACAATGGCTGGAAAATGTCTGTTTCTGGAAAGAAAGAGCCAAAAGAAAACCAGGAGAGTGAGAGCACACCCCAAACTTCCTGCACAAGGAGAGAGCCTGGAGTCACCTCTCCACACACTCCAAGGGCCTGTCTGGCTGGGAACTGCTGATACAGACCTACAGACACAAACAAGCTCAGCAGCAGCACTAAGCCCCAGGGCTAATTAGATCACTGTGTCAGGTAAGACACAAGATCATCAGGTTGAGAGGGAATGCAGCTTCTATTCCTAGTGCCCACTCTTCCTGACACTAGGATAAGCCAGGAAAAGGAAGAGTATTTATTCCTGTGCAATAATAATGTGCCACCACCATATAAGCCAGAATCAAGGGCGAGCAGCCACCTGGACAAATGGTGTTTGTCAGCCACACATCCTTCACAGCTTGTTGAAAGGCACGGAGCATGTTTCCCAAAAAAACACCTCTGCAAAGCTGGAGCAAGTCAGCACGAGCAAATCCCTGGTGTTCCTCCTCCTCCTCCCTGGAGGAGGAGGTATATCCCTCCTGGCTTCAAATACACCAGAGAACTTGGGAATTAAATGCAGAAAGACCAAGAAAGGAGTGACAGAATCATGCAATGGTTTGGATTGGAAAGGACCTTAAAGGTCATCCCTGCCATGGGCAGGGACACCTTCCACTAGACCGGGTTACTCCAAGCCCCATCCAATATTGGTTTCAATATTTTTTTTCAATATTTTCAAATACAGCTGGGCCAGTAAGGGGATGAGGACCTAAAAACTTGCTGCCTCTTTGGTGTGAGAAAACCATCTGCCCCTTCCCTCCTCTCTCCATTCACTGCAGTGATAACACTCTCACCTCCAGCTCTTCCCAGCACAGAGCCCACCTGAGCTGTGCCTCCCCACCTGCCTGGAGAGAGAGAACTGTGGAACTGTGTACCTTCCAGGGCAAGCTATCAGGAGCAGAGTATGTCCTTCTCTTGAGGAACATCATACCTGAGCCCAACTGACTGATCTGAGTGAGAGGTGTCACAAATCAGGCTCCTTCCACTTGGAAACTGGAAATAGATTCCTGCTCACACTTATCGTGGGGATCAGGAGCCACAGCATGTGCTGAGACACACGGCTGGAGGCTGCTGTGTCTTGTGGGCTCAGATAACACACAGAAGGGTTTCCTGGAGAAGCATGGATCTCCAAACTCTTCTAGTCTTGTGTAAAAATGGAGATAAACCATGTCCCCCTACCATAACTGAAAATAAGTATACTAGAGATTGTGCACAAGTTGAAAGCCCAGATTTTAATACCAGTGTGGTGATGGTGTAAGTGTGAGCACTGCAGACCTCAGGGCACCTACAGAGGCAGAGCTGCCTCCCTCCACCCCTCATTCACCCCTCAACCTCCTGAGCACCCAGCCTCTCCTTGCTTTTCCAAACCACTGAAACCAGGAGTAACAACGTGTATCCTGGTAGTCCAAGTTACTCAGATTTGGGAGAATCTCCATAAGGCTCTGTCAGATTTTAAACAATCCCAATTTCATTTTAGGCACTCACAGGCTCTCTGAAGCACAGGAGGTTGCATCTCTCAGAACACATGACATTTCAGTTGTCATCTCTGCATTTCTCACGTGCTTATAATTCAGTAAATTGTGCTATGTGACAAATGTCTTGATTGTTACTCCTACTACACAGCAAATAAAGTGAACTGGAAGTTTAAACTGGTCTACACTTCCAGCAGCCCACAGACTTAGGGTTGGCTGACCTGCTGGACTTAAGCTTGCAAGAATCACGAAGCAAAATTTGATCTTTTAGCTGTGAGGCTTCTTCAGGATTGCACAATCCCCGCAGGTAACGCACCAGCGGGCTCAGCAATCCTGGCCGAATAATCCGTGAGCAAAGGCCAGGACAGGCACCCACCAGACACTGCTGCAGTGAGCACACAGGGCCGAGGGGACACGTGACACCGACACCGAGCACTGCGGTGGCACCACACAGAGCTCTACGGCAGCAGCTCATCACAGAGCCAGAGCTGTAACTTCCAAACGACACAAACACTCCTGGTTCCCATCAGCTGCACGTTGTTCCCGGCACTCCAGCGGGTAACAGATATAAAGAGGATTTTTGCCAATAAATTAGGCCTTGATCTGCATTTGCAGTTCCCCTGTGCCAGCGAGGGGTGTGCGCAGCCCGGCGTTGTGTCAGCCACGCTGGCACAGCAACAGTGCCCTTATTCTTCTCCCTTTCCCTCGTCCAAGTAGGTCCTTTCATGTCAGAGGAACACAAAGGGGGTAAAGGGCCTGGAAAGGGCAAAGTGAAATATCATCTCAAGGGGAAACACCATCTCGAGGTAACACTCAGGGTACTCCTAAACCTGGTTTGCTGTGGGGGCTTAAGTGTTTTTCTGGGCCCATTTAAATTCCCAGGGTGTCCCAGGGAGCAGGGCCCAGGCTCCATTTTACACAGAGAACACTGAGGTGAAGACTGTGACCTCCCTGCAGTGTCCACGCTCTGGATCATAGCACAGAGCCCAGTGTAAGACAAGACATGCAGCTCCTGCAACTGCTGTCTCAACCTCCAGCTGGTGCTGGCTCTTCCTAAATACTAAACCAGCATTTTGAAGTGAATTGCTTTTCCACATGTCTTCCAGGTCTTCCCCTGAATTTACTTAACTATCATGCACCCACAACCCCCTCCCACCAAACTGTCCTGCTTCCACCTGGCACCATCCCACCTGGCATCCTATCCCACCAAACTGCCATCCCTGGAGAAAAGGAGGCTGAGGGGGAACCTTCTCACTCTTTCCAACTCCCTGACAGGAGAGTGGAGCCAGGTGGGGGGCAGGCTCTGCTCCCAGGGAACAAGGGACAGGGCAAGGGGAAATGGCCTCAAGCTGTACCAGGGGAAGGTAAGGTTGGACATCAGCAGGAATTTCTTCAAGGGGCCATCCAGGGAGGAGGTGGGGTCCCCCATCCCTGGAGGCGTCCAAGGAACGACTGGACGTGGCACTCAGTGCTCTGGGCTGGGTGACAAGGCGGGGATCGGGCACAGGTTGGACTCAATGGCCTCGGAGCTCTTTTTCAACCTCAGTGATTCTGTGATTCTGGACCCAAAGAACAAACCAGATTGTGTCCAACTTTATAAATACTGAGAGCTGCACAGCAAGGCACATCCTCCAGCTGCCAGGTGATCCTTCCCTCCTGCCTGCTGTACCTCCACCCCTCAGGAGGCAACTCTGTCACCACATGCTGTGACTCCACCACAGACAGGCTTCAACCACACATGCCCAGAGGGAAATTAGAGTTTAATTTAGACCAGCAGAAGCAACAAGCTGGAACATGTGCATTTCAATGAAGTGTCTTCAGCCCAACCTTTGTACATTGTCCTGCAGATGCCACAAAGTGTTTGCTGTTACTTTAAGCTGTGATAAAAACCCTTTGAAATTTTGCTGTCGTTTCTTTCCACTCTGATTCTGGCTCCCAGCACTCAGGATATCACTCTCAACCATCTCAAAACCAGAAGTCAACAGCGTAAAAAATATTACGAAAATATTCTTTAGGAATATTAAGAAAATATTAGGAAAAAAATCTTCCCTGTGAGGGTGGTGAGGCCCTGGCACAGGTTGCCCAGAGAAGCTGTGGCTGCCCCATCCCTGGAAGTGTCC
>JAWMRA010000020.1:20234137-20250689 GCA_035584735.1 Pseudotriccus pelzelni | reverse complement strand
AGACCCGGTGCCGGAGGCGGTGAGCGGCGACATGCACAACCTCAACCAGCTCAGCGCCCAGGTGCGCCGGGCCGGGCCGGGAGGGCGGCGGGGGCGGCGGCTCCGGGACGGGACACTCGGCCTTGCCTCCCCGGTGCCGGCTCCGAGCCGCCGTGCCGCTCCCGTGCCTCCGGAGAGCGCGGTGCCGTCAGCAGCCCGCCCGCAGCGGTGCCCGCGGTCCGCCCCAGCCTCTGGTAATTCCCCCCGTCCGGCCTGAGGCGTGTGGAGGGAGCTTGGGATCTCTCTGGGAAGCCTCTGATCCTGCCGGGGGCTGCCCGAGCCGCAGCTCCCTCCCACAGCCGATCCTCGGGGTGTCTCCGGGGCAGGGAGGCCGGTGTGGCTCTGCCCAAGGATCAGTTCAAGCCACCTGCAGCAGGTGCAGGGACACGGACCTGCAAGCAGCGGCTGTTTGATCGGTGTATGAGTTGTGTGCTGGCAGGAATTACTTGCCAGGGTCCCCTGGCAGAGCTGTAGCTCTCCTCTGATAGGCTTAGCATTCCCGTGGGAACAGCTTTTCCACTGCTCCTTTTGTTTTGGTTCTTCCTGTGTGTATATAAAACATGTCATCTCACGGATCTTTAAACTGAGCCAGTGGAGGAGCAGCTCCTGATTTTTACCAGTTTCTAAAGCAAAGTTCACGTGGAGGTCTGATGTGAGGTTCTGAACAATTCTCCTCCCTCCAGCCACTTTGAACAGGCTCAGGGACCTGAGTAACTTGTGAGCCTGGTGTTTTCTCTTTATGAACTGGCATTTGTGGAATTTATTTCCTTGCCCTTGCAGGCTGGGCAGCGGGTGTTTGTTTAACAACTGCTGAAGAGGCAGAAATGCTGAGTTGTCAGTGCTAAACCATGACCAGCACTGGCTAAAGGTTAAAGGTGTGTGCAGGGACGGTCTGATGGGCTCCCTGCTGGGCAGGCTGCTAAAATCCCTCTGGATTTTAAAGGGAGCTCAAGTGAAGTGCCTGTACCTGCTGCCACTGAGCTGGAATTTCTGTGGGAATGAGACATCCCTAATGCTTCAGTTCAGGAGATGTGGCAGCTCCAGGGTGCTTCCTTATCCATGCTGTGTGTCCACATCCTGTGTAAAGACAGGGAGGCTGCCTGCAGGTCCAGGCTGTGTGTCACAAGCCTGTCAGGTCCCTCTAGTTGGAGAGAAAGGTATTTTATATCTTTGGAGGGAAAGAAACGGCCCCAGTGGTGCCACAGCTTCCCTGGGCAACCTGTGCCAGGGCCTCAGCCCCCTGGGTACAGCGGCTGGTTTGCTCCGGCATCCTGGCTTTCTGGGCACAGCAGTGACACAGCTAACGATGGTGGTACCCAAGGAGCTCGCTACGGATTCACTGGGACCAGAACTCCAGCCCTGCTCTCCCTCCCCACCACCAGGCCCAGACACAGGTCCGAGATGTGCCGTGCCTGTGGAGAGCAAAACCTTGGGGGCAGGGGCTGTGTCCTGCCTGGAGCTCCAGCACAGTGAGAGCAGAGCGTGGTGACCAGGACCCCATTATTTTCCTGTCCTGTTTCCCGCTGTAACTCATCCAGAAGGATGTGAGAGGCACGAGACTGCTGCAACGTGCAGATCCTGTTCCCTGGAAAGTTTTCTTTCATCTGTAATCACTTAATCAAAAGCCATAAATCAGTGAGGGAAGGCTCAAATGCACAAGCATGGCTGCAATTTGTGCCTTCCTGCCCAGTGTTTTGTTTGGCATGTGGAACATCAAAACTTTTCCTGAAAAAGTGATGATGACACTGGGGGAGGAATTGATGAAACTGAACAGTGAGGCCACTTGCATTCCAGATCTGCTTCCTTTTCTTTCATTGTAGAAGATTCAGGGACCAAACCAGTGGGTTTATTTCTGTATTTACTCTGGAATTCACCATTCCAGGCTGGTTTTCCACTCCTGGGTGCTGTTAACACACCATTGGCCCAGGCAGGCCGCTGTCACCTCCTGCTGCATCTTGTGACAGAGAAAGAGCAAACCCACTTTGCCCATGACAATTCCACGTGGAAAAGCATTTGACTCAAAGCAGGGTGCTGTCACCTCCCCTCAGCCCAGGAAGGTGCCATGGGTATCACTCCCACATCCTTCCGAACACCCTCCACCACATTCCGAGTGCAGCTGGGCTGTGTCCTGCTCCCACCTCACTCCCCAGGGCAACCCCCCCACCCCAGGTGACCCTTCTGCCTCCCAGTAATTATTTTACCTCCCTTTGTTTGCCAATAAAAATCCCTCCCAGTTTTACAGTTTTCCATCTGACACATGGATTTTTGCCGGTGTCCGTTTCCTCCTCCCCTGGCCAGGGCGGAGGGAAGGGAGGATCCCAGATCACCTCATGCCAGAGGAATTTTCACGTGCTTTTCCACCTCAGGTGAGAGCCCCCAGGACAGTGTCACGGATGTTTCTGGGGCCAAGGAGACACCCCAGAGTGGCAGAGAACTACCCTGTGGTCCCAAAAACCTGTTTGCCAGCACCTTCTCCTGCGGGTCACAGTTCTGCTTGGGAATCACTCAGTGGGATCACTGGGAAAATAGGACTTCGAATTCGTTACCCAAACTCTGAGAGACTGCAGGATGGTCTCTGCCCCAAAATCCTGCCCCAGGGACCTGGTTTGCTGTGCCAGGTGAAGGAGGGGGACTGGGAGGTGGCCAGAGGACAGGGAACAGAAATGTATGGGAACATCCCTGCTGGTTGAAAGACCAGAATAAAGGGAAAACCCCAAATAAAAGTACAAAAGAACAATTCTTGTGTAACACTTGGAGGGTTCTGCAAGTGTTTGCCAATAAGGGTCTGGCTCAAGCTGTAACATCCCGGATCAGGTGTGGTGCTCCCTGTCCCTTGCCCTGAGGTGCTGCCAGTGCAGTGTCTGTCCCCATTCCTGCCGGGAATGCTGAGCAGCAGCTCTGTGGGGATGGCCCACCTTTCGGAAGACACCTGGCCCTGCTCCTCGTGTCTGTGGCAGCAAGGCGGCACTGGCTGCTCTGGTGACACCAGTTTAACACACCTGGGCCTGGCCAGGTGGGGCTCACTCGGGGGCCTCAGCACTTACAGGTGGGCACTTCCCTGCTGTGGATCCCGCTGGGTGGGCAGTGGGACATTCCTGCGCCCGAGGGACACGGCTGTGCCCCTTCCCGCAGTCCCTTTCCCGCCCACCAGAGGGCGCCCTGTCCTTCCCGGTGTGGCCGGCGCGGTGCGCGCCGGGAGTTGTAGGCGGCGGTGGCCGCCCCTCACGTCCGGTGCGTCAGTTCCGGGCGGGATGGCGGCGCGGCGGGGCCGGGCGGTGCGGCGGGAGCAGCTGCCGGGCCCGCCCGGGACGGCGGCGCTGCGCGAGGAGACGGTGAACGGCTGGGTCCTGCAGTTCTACTTCCACCGCGCCATGGGGGCCTATCGCTCCGGGCGCCACCGCGAATTCCGCCAGCTCCGCGATATCATGCAGGGTGCGCGGGGCGGGGCCTGGCCGGGCGGGGGCGCGGGGCGGCCGGACCGCGCCGCACCGTCCTCACCTGCCCATCGTCCTGCAGCGCTGCTCGTGCGACCCCTGGACAAGGAGCCGGCCGTGGCCCAGATGCTGCGGATAATGCAGCTGCTGTCGCGGGTCGAGGAGGGCGAGAACCTCGGTAGGTGCCTTCCCCGCGAGCTCCGCTGCGTGTCCGGGGCTGTGTCCGTGCCCCTGCGGCTCCCGTAGTGTCCCTGCTCAGGGCAGACCTCTGGGCTGTCTGTGCCCCTGCGCTGGCCTGAGCCTGTGGGGGCTCTCCCTGGGGGTAAGGGGTGGCTGTTCTTGCCTGTATCTCGCTGCTGGGGCCAAGAGTAGCATCCGAGGTGCGGCAGGCCTGGCCTAGTGTCCACGCACACCAGCCTGTTGATTCCAGCTCAGCTTTGGAGCTTCCAAAATGCTCCCATGGGTCAGTGCTGGGTACCTGGGAAATTCTCAGGTGCTGCTTCCGGAGCTTTCCATGGTTTGGGGAATTTCGCCCTTGGGGCAGGGGGAAATTGCCGTTCAGATACTGGGCAGTGCCTCATCTTCAGTCTCAATATCCCTGGGATTTATAAGCAGCCTGTGCAGGTGCAGAGTTCCCACTTGTGCAGGTGTATAACCAGCTGTCTGCGGGGAAGCACCGTGAGCCTTCCCCAACCCCTTGGATGACAATTCTTGTAGATTGTACCTTTGACAAGGAGTCGGAGCTGACCCCACTCGAGTCGGCCCTCGCCGTCCTGGAGCTCGTCCAGAAGGAATTCTCCATGCCAGAGAGGACGATGGAGGCTGTGCAGAAAATGGTGAAGGAAGCTGTAAGAACTTTTTCTTCCTCAAGAAATGCTTTGTGCACCTTTTGCCTTGGAAAGGTCCTGTGTGGTGATGGTGGGAGGTGCCTTTTGTGTGGGATTCTCTCATTACCTGCAAACTTGTATCCACAGAGATGTGCAAGTTGGCTCTGAGCTGTTTCCTGTGCCCTGCTCCAAACTGTCCTTGTTTTCCTCTGCAGGCTGTTATTGTCTGCATCAAAAACAAAGAGTTTGATAAAGCTTCGAGAATTGTCAAGAGGCACATGGGGAAGGATCCCAAGAACCAGGTGAGTACGTGTTGGAATAAAGTGGGGGCTGCCTGATGTGTCCGGGGGGTATTTGGGGGGGGTCTGATGTGCCTTGCGGTGAAGATGCCAAAATGGAAACAGTGCCCCTGGAATGATGGATCCTCAGTGTTGCACATTTAGATTATCACCTTGGAGCCTCCTCTGTTACTCGTTTTTCCTCCATGGGTCTTCCCAGCATCCCTGTTTATCCGTTGATGAGCTCAGACTGGCATCTAGAGCTGGTTCTGGGGGCAGCAGGAGTTCTCATTCCTGTTTCTGCAGCCACTGGGTGCTTGGGCACTGGAGGCAAGGAGAATTCGTGAAATAAGGTGGTTCCGCTGTTTCTTTTTCTGTTCCTCTGGCCTTTTCCCAGCCTTGTTGCAGTGTAAATTGGTTGTGCCTGGAGAAAGGCAAACAGGAAAGGCCCAGATCCGTGCTGTGGTTGTCACTGTTCCCCTTGTCCCTGCACAGTGTTCTTACCTAATTCTACGATTCCCTTCCCTAGAAAAAGAGGAACGAGTGGCTGGCTGTCATCCGAGAGAAGAATTTCTCTCATCCAAAGGTCAAAAACTTCTCCTACAAGGACTTCCAGCAGAGCATATTTGAGTTCCTGAAGGCCTATGTGGACGACTCAGAGCCGCTGCTGCTGACGGTGCGTGTCCACCCCAGGCCCCTAGAGCTGAGGTGCCCAGTTAGCAGAGCACCTCCAGAATACTTTAAATTCAGTCCATCCCTAAAAGGTTTATATGGTTGAACATGTTTTTCAATCCATGCAATGCATTTGGGAGGGAATAGAATGGGATGGGAGCACAAAGAATCATCTCTGTAACGGTGCTGTGCTTTTTGTCTCTCCAAGGTAATGAAAAAAACTTTGAATTCGGAACACACCGATGAACCAAAATCCTTGTCGGTGACTCCCAATTCTGCAGATGGGCCAGAGGACCAGACAGCAGCTCCAGAGGCCTCGGGAAGGGCAGAGGGTCCCACAGGAGCCCCAGAGCCTGCAGGAGCTGCAGAAGAGTTGGAGGAAGCTGCCAGCTCTGCAGAAAGGGCAGCGCATCCTGCACTGGCTCCAGAGGCCATGGAAGGAGCCAGTGGCCCTGCAGCAGCTCCAGAACCTATGGAAGTAGCCACTGACCCAGCAGCAGCTCCTGATCATTTAACAGCAGAGCCTGATGTCCTGAAGGATATTCCAGAGCCTGTGGAAATAGCTAAAGAACCAGCAGCAGTAACTGCAGAACTCGCAGAAGTGTCTGCCAGGGACTCACAAAGGTGGGCAGAGGAGTCTGGCCCTGGACTGTGGATGAAGTGTGGCCACAGTTCTCTTCCCTGGGGTAATCCCCTGTGTCCAGGCAGCTCCTAGTTCCCTAAATGCCAACCCAGGCCAGCCCAAAGGTGTTGGTGCAGGACTGCGGATCCCAGGAAGGGTGTTGAGGTGGTTTGGTTTGGTTGCTGTTGTGACCAGGGAAGGGGGCAGTGGCTGTGGAAGGTTTGCTCCTGTGGAGCAGAGCTGGAATCCCTGTGGTTTGGCCCTTAGCTGGGAATAGTAGGGCAGCAGTGGAGCATGGACGTGTGTTCTCCAAACCTGCTTCCTGGGACACTGCACTGTTTAGGAGGGCAGACGGGGGTTGGGAATTCCCTCTTCCTCGGAGTCCGTAAGGCCAGTGTTGGGGATCCTAGCAGAGAGAGAGGCCAGATTTCAGGGCAGCAGAGCTCCCGTGGTGGTTTCTCTACAACCTGCTCGGTTGTGTTTATTTTGTAGGCAGCCCCCCGGAGCTGTAACCTCGTGTGGGATTTCTGTTCTGAGAGAAGCTTTCAAGATCCTGTCGGACTCCCAGGACTCTGATGCACTCTTCACCAAACTGGACGAAACAGACTTTACCTTCCCCAAGCAACTGTCTCCTTCTGTATCCCACAGAACCAAGAAACGGAAAGAAGTGGAGAATCAAGATTCTGAGATCTCAGACCCTCCTGAAATACCCCATAAGGGCAAACGCTTGTTCACCATAAGCAAACTGGTAATGGAGGCAGACACCGAGTCCAGCAAGTCGAGTGAGAGCCCCGACTCTTCCCAGGAGCCCGTGGTCTCTTCTGCTTCCAGACCCAGACCTGTTCAGAAATTGCATGACCAGCCAGTGACTACTGAGAGTGCCAAGTATGGAGCCCCTGTCTTGTGGTATAGTCTGCTCTGCCCCAGTCTTGTCTTGCACTGATGTCATTAGTGTGAGCACCAACTTCCTGCTCTTTAACCCAAAATGAGAGTACTGACCTTGTCCACCACCACACGTGGAACTGGGCCCAGCAAACTCTCTCTTGTCCTCACATTTGGCTTTAAAATTAATTATGGGTTAATAGAGAGGAGAAAACGATCCAGCTCCTGCTGGCAGTGAGGTGCTACGGGTAGTCCTGGCAGGTGATTCCAGTGCAGGTAACACACATTTCTCTGCACTTTTCCCAGCTTCAGCATAATTGGCCAGAGTTTGTAGGAGCTTCCTGTGGAACAGCTTAAACTCTGTGTCACACCTCTTGAGAAACACAATGTCCACAGACTGCCTTTCTGTGTCTGGGTGGCCCTGCACCTCTTCTCCAAAAACCTTCTCCTGAGCCAGAAGCCAAAGTAAATCCTCATCTGCTTTCAGGTCCTTCAAGGCAAAGTGGAACAGTTCGCGTGGCCCGGAAGATAGGGACGATTGGAGTGAGGAGGAGGATATCTTCCCAAATGCAGGTAAGAACAGAGTCCCCTGGCAGGGGTTACCTGGTGCTAATCCTGACTTGGGGGTCACTCACAGGGGTCTTGCTACCAAGGGTGAATGAATTTTGAAACCAGAAATCCAGTAGAAAAGCTGGGAAAAAGGAATTGGGGGTTTGTTGCCTGTCATGGGGTGCTCTGACTGCACAGCTCAGCAGTTAAGCCTGAGGCAGCCTTTCAAGGAGATCTGTACCTCCCAAATTTTGGGATATGTAACCCTCTTCCTTGTTTTCCAGGGTCAGTTGAGACAAACAACAGTACAATCTTTAGCTCCAAGAAACAGGTATGTAAAGCGTTAGGTGCTTTCAGCAGGGCCTGAAATGGGGCTGTGTCTGTACAGTCTCTGTGGTAAAACAGCCCCCTTTGGAAGTTGGCTGAAGCTGGGCCTAGGAAGGTGCCTCAGGTACCTTTGCCTTGACAGCTCAGAGCCAGGTTTGCCAAATTCCCCATGTGCTGGAGGGAGTTAGAGCCTTGTTCAGGTGAGGGACACGTGTCTGGCAGCTGTTACCTGGAAAAAGGTCCCAAGGCTGTTGCCACCAGGAACTCTCCCTCTAAGCTGTAGGAAGGCAGCTGCTGGCTCTTGTGCTGCTGCACTATATCTGTAGTGCTGGAGTGTTGTGTGTGCAGCTGCCAGGACCTGTCTGCCTTCCCTGCCTGTCCTGGCACAGGAAAGGAACATTCCAGGAAGGAGCTGCAGCAGGTTCTCTGCTGTTCAGCTCTTCCCTAAACCTGCTCACCTGCTCTGTGTAGAAATGGACGATCCAGGAGAGCGAGTGGATCAAGGAAGGTGTGAAGAAGTTTGGAGAGGGGAGATGGAAGGCCATTTGCCAGAAGTACCCGTTCCAGAACCGCACAGCAGTGATGATCAAGGACCGCTGGCGGACCATGAAGAAACTGGGAATCCTCTGAAGCTGGGAGCTGTGGGACGTTCTATGCAAAAACCTCGTTTTGTTTTTTGGAAGCTGAACCAGAGTGCCAGCATGGGGAGGCTGTCCCCGGGTGGGGAACTCCTCTGGCACCCCAAAACCATGACTGCCAGGAACCCAGGAGCCTTGTTCTCCAGCTGGAGCTGCAAAGGTCAGTCTACTGCAGGTGGCAGAGGCTGTGCAGTCTCTCTGCATGCGCTCAGAACTGCCTGGATGGAGATTTCCTTGTTCCCCTGACCACTGCAGCCTCTGTGGGATGAATCCCAGCTGGATGGCTCTGCTCAGGTACTGTCAGTGAGGATGATCCCTGTCTGATCTCTGAATCACTTGTTTCACCCATTTGCCATCACTCCCCTGTGGGAGAGAGGCAGCACTGAGTCGTAGAGCTCCTGGAGGAAACAGGCAAGGGGATCTGCTCTAGATTTTTTTTTTCATCCCTGTTTTTTTTCTGCTTTATAAATGACTTAATTGTGGGGGGAAAATCCTCCCTCCCAGCCCTGAGGCTTTAGAATATTATGTTTCAGTACTTAGAAATGGTTGTTTCCATGTTTAAAGTTCCATTTCTGACTGATTTTGGCCATGTTTTCCTGGCACTTTCTCTGGTAGTGTCCTTCTACCATATGCAATCCCTGTGAGCGCATGAGCTCCGAGGGCATTGCGTGTTCTGCCTTCTGCTGCCAAAGCTGGAATCTATGTCCAAACAGTTGTGTGTAAAATAAAGTCCCTTTCTTTTTGGATACCAAGAGTTTTAAAAAATAAAGTCCCTTTCTTGTTGGAGATCAAGAGTTTGTAAAAGAGTAAATTTGTATCTTGTGGGTGGAAATGCAGCAGTGTGGGGCAAGGACTGCCCTGGGAATGTGGGGCTCCCCTTTCCTCTTTGGGGGTGTTGGTGCAGGAGCAGCGCTGTCCTGTAGGTGTAGGTAGGAAACAGGAGCTTCTGGCTTAGATTTCTGTGGAATAAGGGCAGGGGAGATACAGGGGCATTTTCTAAACTTAGTTTTAGGATTCTCTGGCTGTGTTCCATCAGAGCCAGGGCTGGGAGAACTCTGTCTGGGAACACCTGCTTTCCCCTCTGTCCTTCAGTCACAGGTGCTGCACAGTGTCCCTTGTCCCCTGGCTGTGGCCGTGCATTTCACTCTCTTTCTGCCTGTAAATCTTTTCCCTGAGGCTGGAGCAGCCCTTGGCAGCAGGAGCACTGGGGCAGAGAGGCTCATTGTGGGCCAGTAACGGCCCTTGTGAGGCAATGCCAGTTGGTTGTGCCCTGTTGGAAGGAGCTGTGTCCCCTAACGCCCTTCTCCAGGCTGGGCCCTTGGCAGCGCAGGGTGTCCCAGAGCTCCTGCTGCACACCAGGATCACCTTGAGCCGTGGAGCCTGTGCTGTGCTCCTCCCGGCACTGCGGAGCAGTTAATGATTACCCCCCCAGCCACCTCGTCCAGCTCTGCCCTTCCTGGCAGGAGTGAGCGCTGGAGCCCAGGGAGCAGGAGGATGCTGCTGCTGCTGCTCCTGGTGCTGCCGGGCCCCGCCGGCTGCCCCCGCACGGAGCCCCTGAGTGGGTCCAGCCCGGAGCCGCTGTTCCGCGGGGCCGATCGCTACGACTTCGCCGTCGTCATCCCCGGCGGCGCCGTGGAGTGTTTCTGGCAGTTCTCGCACCAGGGTGGCAACTTCTTCTTCAGCTATGAGGTGAGTGTTGGAGATGTGTCCCGGGAAGCTGCTGACATAGGCAGGGAATGGTTGTGCTGGATCAGTCCCATGCAGCAGGTCCTGTGGCACAACACCCCTCAGGGCTGTGCCTTTTCTAGGCAATATCATGGGATAGTTTGGGTGGGAATGGACCTTAAAGCTCATCCCATTCCACCCCCTGCCATGGGCAAGGGACTCCTTCCATTAGACCAGGTTGCTCCAAGCCCTGTCCAACCTAACCTTGGACACTTCCAGGGATGGGGCAGCCACAGCTTCTCTGGGCAACCTTTGCCAAGGTCTCACCACCCTCACATGAAAGGATTTCTTCCCAATATCTAATCTAATCTCTATCCATCATCAATCCCGTGTATTTTTTCGAATACCTGGATTAAACCCACGAAGTGGTGCTGGGAGCTGTGGACGTGGTGCCTGAGCACCCCAAGCTCACTCACAGGGAGCTGTGGGGTGTCCTGGCACTGTGGGGAGCTCTGCCCTTTGCTGTCTGGCCGGACACTGTGGCACCGCTGAAGGTCTCAGCACAGTGTGTCCCCATGCTCCATTCCCTTCCTGCAGGGAAACTCCAGCCTTTTTATCTCCTGTTTACACAGGGCTGGCTGAAGGAGAGCCGGGGCACGGCCGTGCCTGGTGCTGGCAGCTTCCCCCCAGCTCTGCGCTTGGCAGAGCAGCCCCCCAGAACGCGGCCTTGGGGCTCAGCATGGCTCCATCCCCAACACACCAGTGGCCAATGAATTCCCTTCGGGTGTTCTCTGCCTCCAGGTCCAGCGGGCGACAGGGATCGGCAACAGCAGGAACATCCTGGTCACAGCAAGTGACCCCAATGGCTTCCAGCTTGGTGTCTCCCAGGACGTGCGAGGACAGATCAACTTCCTCACCAAGGACACAGGTCCCCCCTGCTCTGGCCCGAGCAGCAGCTCCAAGCCTTCTTGAGTGCTGATTGCTCCCAGATGGGATGGATGAGGGTCAACCACCAGGGATGTGTCTGCCTGGTGCCCTTCTACCCACAGACCAACAACCCTCATTTCCCTCTGCAGGTTTCTATGAGCTGTGCCTGGACAACCAGCAAAACCACTTTGGCTTCATGCAGGTGTATCTTAACTTTGGTGTCTACTACGATGACTTCAACATGGAACACAAGCAGCCTGTGGAGAAGAAGGAGCTGAATGACACGCTGGAGGCAATCAAGGTGAGGGTCAGGGTGGCCAGGGGTGCCCCAGCACAGCGGGGATGAGCACATCCTGCTCAGGGAACCGAGAGGGGCATTTGCTCTGGCTGAGCTGCTGTTGAATTCAGTGCTGAGCCCGGCAGGCAGCTCTGAGCACAGCTCTGCCTCTCCTGCAGATCAGCATCCAGAGGCTGCAGATCCACACCTTCCACATGTGGCGCTTCTACAACTTTGCCCGGATGAGGAAAGGGGCTGACTCCTTCCTCCTGGAGTCCAACTACAACTATGTCAACTGGTGGTCGATGGCCCAGAGCTGTGTCATCGTCCTCTCTGGGGTGCTGCAGCTCTACTTCCTCAAGCGCCTTTTCCATGCACAAACGTCTGGCACCCAGAAGTGCTAGATCAGGGCAGGGCTATGGCTGCCAGTGCCTGGTGACCCTGCTGGGGAGGGGGAGGGAAGGCCAGATCCTGCTTCCAAGAGGAGGTTGGAGAGTTCCCCTCACTCCTGCCTCCAACTCTAGCCCTGAAATCACCCCCAGAGAAGCCAAGCACCACACTATCAACTGAGCTTTGTGTCACATCAGAGTTTGTCACATCCCTGCCCATCATTAGTGTCCCAATGGGCTTTTTCTACCAGACTCCCAATAAAGGAACCCCTGGCACACTCTGGGGAGTGATCACTGTCTGTTGCTGTCCAGCTTCTGTGAGCCCAGGGACAGTTGCCCGCCCATCTCCCCTTCATGAACCTCAGCCCTGGAGTGTAAGCTTTCTTCTGAAATTCCCCCTGGCTTCATCCATCCCCCAAACATGTTGCTTCCCCTCTCTGGAGCTGCACTCCAGTGCACTGTGCTGCCCCAGGAGGGCAGAGAACTGCAGGAGGGGCAAAAGCTCTGCACCAGACAACAGGCACTGGGAAAAAGGAACAGGCTTTATGTGACAAGGCTGGTGCAGAGGCACCTTCCCCCACGCTGGCAGCAGCTCCCCCAGGGCTGTGAGACTGTGTACTGGCAGCCCCTCTCCCTCCCACTTGGGGTGGGATCCCTGTGGCTCCCCACACCCACGGTCCAGGACAAGGTCCATTCTGCTCAGGAACACTTGCAGGGCATGAGGGTCTCTTCAGGTCCCTGGAATCCCTTAGGTCAGCGTGTCCTCGTTCCGTACGTACTCTCCGACGTCGGCTTGGTGGAACACCACGATGGCCAAGGGATCCACCTTCCGGCACTCCTGTGTGGACTTGGCAGCTACCCCAAAGCCCTGGGGGGATGAAGGGGGTGAGAAGGAGTTCTCCCACCCTGTACCACCCCACAGCCATGGCAGGCACCGGGCTCTCACCAGCGGGACGTCAGCCATGGAATACACCACCACACCCTGGTACTGCGCTGTGTTCTCCGTGATGCGGCCCAGCCCCGACTTCAGCACGTGGTTGCCATAGAGGAAGGACTGCTCTGAGCCAGGCTTCACCCACACCTTGTACTGCAAGAGAGGGCAGAGCGGTGAGAGGCTGGGGGGGCTGGCATGGGCTGGGGGTGGCTGGGGGGACTGTGTCCCACCTTGGCGTAGGGCGCGAGGAAGTCCAGGGCCGTGACGCTGAGCCGGAACTTCTGGGACTTGGTGAACTTCCCAAAGCAGGTGCCCGGGGCTACCAGGCTGTCTCGGGGGACGCTGGCTGCCAGCTTCAGCAACTTCTCGCTGCGGGAGGAGGGCAGTGCTGGGGGTCTGCGGGGCCGCTGCCCCGCGGGGGCTGCCCCCGAACCCCGCGCACCCCCGGGGCTCACCTGAGGTAGTACACGCGGTCCCGGTGCAGGCGGAAACAGTAGGTGCCATCGGGCCGGTCCACCAGCAGCTGGATGTTCTCACCGATGCTGCGGGGACGGACCCCGTGAGCCCGGCCCGGCCCCGGCTCCTCCGGTCTCCGGTGCCCGTTCTCTCCCGTGCCTGCCCTCGCCAGGTTCCAGCTCCCGATCCCCAGGGCAGTCCAGCTCCCGTCCCTCCCGTCCCCTCCCCGGTCCCCTGTACCCATCCCACCCGATCCTCATCCCCTTTCGGTGCCTGGTCTCGCCCGATCCCCGGTGCCCATCCCCTCCTCGGTCCCCACCGGTGTCCATCCCGTCCCCGAGCCCGGGCCCGGGCCCAGCCCTCCCAGTCCCCGGGGTCCAGCCAACCCATCCCTCCCGGTCCCCCTGCCGCTCCCGGTCCCCCTGCCGCTCCCGGTCCCAGGGTCCCGTCCCTCCCGGTCCCTCCCCGGTCCACCCGTCCCGGTGTCCCGGGCGCTCACTATTTCCCGAGCTTCTCGAACACCGCCCGCGTCTCCGCCTCCGTGAGCGGCCGCATCTCCCGCCGGGCGCACGCGGGGCGGCGGGGCCGGAAGGGCCGTGCCCGGAACCGGCGGTGACGCGGCGGGACCGGCGGCGATGGCGGCGGCGGCGGAGGAGGCGCGGCTGCTGGCCTGGCTGCGCGGCCCGGCCGCGGGGCCCGCGGGCCCCGAGCTCGCCGCCTACGTGTCGGAGCTGGCGGCGCTGGGGCTGGCGGAGCTGGGCCGGGAGCCGGCGCGGCTGGCGGCGGAGCGGGCGCGGGTCGGGGCCGAGACGCGCCGCCTCGCCTTCGAGCACTACCGCGCCTTCATCCGCTCCGCAGAGTGCACCGGCCGCGCCGGCCGCGGCTTCGGCGGCATCGAGAGCCGCCTCGGCAGCCTGCTGGAGCGGCTGCCCGCGCTGCAGGACGCCTGCCGGTGCGGGACGGGCATCGGGGGAGGGATGGGGGGACCGGGGCGGGGAAGGCGCGGGTGGAAATGGGGACAAGAGGGAGCAGGGATGGGATGAAGCTGGAGCAGGGTCTGCGGCAACAGGAGCAGCCCTGGGCAGCGAAGGGTGGGCTGGGATCTGCCAGGGGTCCCATGCTGAGCCTAGTAAGGGCCGGGACTGGCTGGGCTGGGCTGGAGGCACCACTGGGGGGGCTCCTGGGCAGCGCTGGGAGCTCCGGTGTGGGTGGGAGGGTCCCGAGGTCCACCCGCTGCAGGGAGGACCCTCCTGCTGATCCTGTCTCGACCCCCAGGACCTTCATGCGCGATGCTGAGGCAATCGCCTGCAGCCGGCGGATGAACAGCCTGACCCTGAACAGGCACACGGAGATCCTGGAGATCCTGGAGATCCCACAGCTTATGGACACCTGTGTCCGCAACGGCTACTATGAGGAGGCGCTGGAGCTTGCGGCCTATGTGCGCCGGCTGGAGAAGAAGCACAGCAGCATCCCCGTGATCCAGGTAAGCCACACTATGACCTGTCCCATAATCCAGGTGAGCCCTATGCTGTCCCTGCCCCAAGCTCCACGTGAGCCCCACTCTGCCCTATGCCAGTGCCTCCTGAGTGCTCTCTCCCCACGCAGGGCATCGTCGAGGAGGTGCGCCAGTCTGCCCAGCTGATGCTGAACCAGCTGATCCAGCAGCTCCGCACCAACATCCCGCTGCCGGCCTGCCTGCGCGTCATCGGCTTCCTGCGACGCATGGACGTGCTCACCGAGGCTGAGCTGCGCATCAAGTTCCTGCAGGCGCGGGACGCGTGGCTGCGCTCCATCCAAGCCTCTATCCCTGACCACGACCCCTACGTGCACATCACCAAGACCATCGAGGCCTGCCGGGTGCACCTCTTCGACATCGTCACCCAGTACCGTGCCATCTTCTCAGACGAGGAGCCGCTGGTGCCGGCCGAGGGCACGGCGCCTGCAGAGGGGGCCATCTTCCATGGCTGGGTGCTCCAGAAGGTCTCCGAGTTCCTGCGGACGCTGGAGCGCGACCTGGACCGTGGGGTGGGCAGCCGGCTGGACTCGCTGCTGGGGCAGTGCATGTACTTCGGGCTGTCCTTCAGCAGGGTGGGCGCGGATTTCCGCGGGCAGCTGGCCCCCCTCTTCCAGCGCGTGGCCGCCGATACTTTCAGGAAGGCGGTGGAGGAGGCGGTGGAGAAATTCCGTGAGGAGATGAATTCCTACACGCTGATCTCAGCACCGGCTGTGCTGGGGGGCAGTGCGGCAGTGCTGGTGCCCACAGCCCAGCCTGGGACGCTGCAGCCCCCCATGGTGCTGCTGGACTTCCCTCCCCTTGCCTGCTTCCTCAACGGCCTCCTCGTCGCCTTCAACGACCTGCGGCTCTGCTGCCCCATCGCCCTGGCACAGGATGTCACTGCCTGCCTGGACAGTGCCCTTGGGGAGGTGAGTCTGGGGAATGGTGCTGGGACTTGTGCTGGGAGAACACGGGACGAGTTTGTCCTGACCTTAGTGGTTTGGAAAAGCCTGTGAGATCACCGAGTCCAGCCATACCCCCAGCACTGCCAAGGCCACCACTAATCCGTGTCCCCAGGCGCCACATCCACATGGCTTTTAAACCCCCCCAGAGCCAGCACAGGGGATGGGCACTGCCCTGGTCCTGCCACACTGTGGCCAGTACAATCCAGGTGGCATTGTCCTTCTTGCCCACCTGTGCTCATGTTCAGCCACTGTCACTTCCAGGTGCCACATTTGCCTCTCTCCCCAGGTGACCAAAACCATCCTGGCCTTCCACCGTGCGGAGGAGGCAGCTTTCAGCGGGCGGGAGCAGGAGCTCTTTGCCCAGTTCTGCACAGCCTTCCTGGAGGACCTGCTGCCTTACCTGAACCGCTGCCTCCAGGTGCTTTTCCCTCCGGCACAGATCGCACAGGCACTGGGTGAGATCCTGGG
Organism: Pseudotriccus pelzelni; assembly: GCA_035584735.1. Taxonomy (NCBI): domain Eukaryota; kingdom Metazoa; phylum Chordata; class Aves; order Passeriformes; family Tyrannidae; genus Pseudotriccus; species Pseudotriccus pelzelni. The sequence goes on along the minus strand of JAWMRA010000020.1, from coordinate 20,234,845 downwards.
CTTTGGTTTTCATTATGGGGTGGCAGCTCTGCTCCCACCGATGGTTTTCCCTGGCAACATTCAGTGGGTCCTGCCCTGCTGCTGTCCCTTTTTAGGGGTCCCGTTGCCTGCAGCCCCCCCTGACCCCTGCTCTCCCCTCTCCCAGGCATTCCCCCCACCCAGCTGCAGCGTTTTGGCCTCCTGGGCCGCATCGACGTGGCTGCACTCAGGGAGCCACTGGCTTTCCTGCTTCCACCGGCACCGGGCGAGGAGGAGCCAGCCCAGGAAACCACGCTGTGCCCGGAGGGGGAAATCGCAGCCGTGCCCACCGAGCCCCCGCAGAGTCCCCCCGAGGGGGCTGCGCTGCCGGATGACCCGGTGGCCACGGGATAGCCGGGGAGCGGCGCGGCCGGGCCGTGTGTCCCCGTGGCAGTGACCTGTCCCCCAGCCCAGCCCGTCCCGTCCCCTGCCCGTCCCGTCCCCTGCCCGCGGCATCTCCCCGCTCCGGCCACACCCCCGCGCACCGGGCACGACCCCCGTTTCCTGCGTGCACCGGGGCCGCCAGGGGGCGCTGTCCCGCCGCGGGTGCGCGCGCACGCGGTGCTCGATGGCGGCGGCGGCGCTGGGACGGGCGGCGGGACGGGCGGCAGGACGGCCCCGCCCGGCGCTCGGGGCTCCCCCGCGCCGCGGCTGCGGGGACGGGGACGCGGCGGGCTGGGCCCGGCGGGA
>JAWMRA010000020.1:20215333-20228577 GCA_035584735.1 Pseudotriccus pelzelni | reverse complement strand
GCCCGCCCCGCCCACAACGGGGGCGTGGCATAGTGCGGCCCCGCCCACCTAGCCATGTACACCCTCTTAGGGCGTGGCCTCGTTAGGCCCGCCCACCGAGCACACACGAACTGTGCGTGTTTGTCCGTCTGTGTCTGTGTGTCTGTGTGTCTGGGTTCACGTGTTCAGGCCTGTGTGTCTGTATACCCACAGACACACACACATGGACACGCACCCCAACACCCCTTGCACGTGTGTGCACCCACAGACACCCCCCAAAACTTGTGTGTGTATGTCTGTGTCCCTCCCAGAGAACCCTCAGTCCCCCCCACCAGCCCCACAACAGCACATTCCAGTCTCCCTCTCACTGGCCAGCTCAGCACAGCTCACACCCCCTCTCCCTGTGCTGTTCTGAGAATTAACTGCCCCCCCGCAGACACACACACACACACAGACTTTGACAACACTCCTGGCCCCCCCCAGCCCCCAGGCACCCCTAGAATGAGACTCGGAGCCCATGGAAAAGGCAATCTTATATAAATAGCGATTTACAAAGAATACAAAAATAGAAGAGGGGGCAGCACCTCATGGGACCCCAAGGGACCCCCCTGCCAGCGCAGCTCCCCCAGAAACAGAGAACTGTGCAGGAGTTTGGCTGGGGGTACCGGGGCATCCGGCACTGCCTGGGACCCCAAGCGCCCCAGGGCATGGAAACTGCCCCCAAGGAGGGAGGGAAAGTACAAAAAGCGAAAGTGCATCAATCTACGTGTCCTGCCCCCAACCCGCGGGGACCCTCCAGGGACGAGGGGTGCAGGCAGCGGTGGCTGGGGTGCGGACAGCCCCAGGTGGGCCCCCAGCAGTTCTGGCACCCCTGCCCAGGGCAGATACACGGCGTTTTTCTGGCTTTGGGAGGTTTGGAGGTCACTGCTGGGGAGCAGTGGGGGGTGGGGGAGCTGAGCCCCGGGAACCAACACCCCAGGCTCAGGCACCCCCTTTGCACCCCTGAGTGTCCCCCGTTAAGACAAATGTGTGTGTCCCCCCAGAGTGGGGCACGGGGACCTCTCAAGCAGCAATAGGTGGGTCCCACAGCCCCAGCTCTCCCCCAAGTGGGGACAGTGTGGCCCCCTTGGAGGAAACCCCCCCAGATTGTCCCCCCTGGACGTGGGTTGGGGAGCATGATTGGTCACCCAGGTGTGGGGGCCAGGCTGGCCCCCCTCCAAGGCACAGGTGGTGAGATCAGCAATGGCTTCAGCCCCGGGGGGATTAAAGCTGGTGTCTGTACTCCAACACCCCCCTGGGGCACTGGGGGGTCTGGGGGTGCTGGTGTGTGGCAGGAGGGGCTCATTCCCCACCTGGGCAGCCATCCTGCTGCTTCCTGGAGGCTCTCAGGACAGGGATTCCAGCCCCAGGAAGGCACTGGTGGGGCAGGAGAGGCTGGGGATCCCTTGTGATCTCCAGCTGGTTCCTGACAGCATGGGGGACCTGGGGCACCTATGCCAGCAGCCCCATTCGGGTGACTTTGGCTGAGAGGAAGGTGTGCAGGACGAAGACAATGGGTTTGGGGCAGGAGTGCAGGTCCAGTGCCTGGGGAGAGATGGAGAGCAGTGTCAGCCCCCCCCACCTCAAACAGTCCCCAGCACAGAGGGCACCAGGTGGTAGGGGATCCCAACCAGCCAAACCCAGCAGGTCCAGGCACCTGGGACATTGAAGGGTTCGGGGGAAGCAGGAACCACCCCTAGAGAAAAACCCCATAAACAAAGGGGTGAGACTGGCTGCCCCCTCCTCACCAGCTCCCCCTCGGGGCCCCCGAAATCCAGGTAGAGAGTCCTGATGCCGTCGTCTGCTGACATCTTCAGCCGCTCATAGGGGTAGCGGAAGAGGACGCTGGTGCTCGGCTCCTCCCTGGAGATGGTGAATCCACCCTCGTAGTGGATGGAGAGCTGGACCTCCTGCCCACCCAGCGTGCAGCCTGCAAGCACGGCCACCATCAGACCCTGCCCCCTGCCAAGCCCCACAGCCCCAGGAGGGTGGGAATGCGGGATCCCTGGGCCTTCCCCCCGCAGCACTCACCCACAGTCACCTCCTTGATGAGCTCGGCGGCGGCGTGGCAGCCCTGCACCAGGACACGCGTCCAGGCCGAGAGGTCCCGGTGCGTCTCCACACGGAACACGTGCATCTCCACGCCCTGGCGCGACCCCGTCCGCGTGGCGAAGGTCAGCTCCGAGCCCAGCGCAGGTGAGCGGCGCCCAGAGCCTGAGTGGACCAGCCTGGAGGGTGGGACACGGATGGAAGGGGGGGTTCAGGAGTGCCATGGCAGTAGCACCATCCTGGCACCATGTGCCCATCCGAGCTTTGGCATTTCCCCCTGCTCCAAGAGGTAGAGCCACAGCTCAGCTGAGGGGCACCGGTCCCCAAGGGGGTCCAGCCCAGCCCACCTGGTGGCCACCAGTGGGTAGCTGTGGCAGGGGGAGGCCCAGGCGTCCCTGGTCCAGGGCATCCCGTCATACAGCAGCAGGTCCTTCTCTGTCACCGCCATGAGCACCGGTCGCCACTGCTGCCGCCCACCGTCCAGCCGTGCCTGCCGGGCACGAGGGCATCGTGAGGGGCACCAGGGGCTGCAGGTGCCCACCAGTGCCCAGGCACCCCAATCTCTGCACCTGTGGCCGGATGGACCCCAACCCAGAGGCTCCACATTGACAGGATCTCAGCAGCGTCCAAGGTGCTGCCATCTTCTATCATCTATGATTCTATCCTGGCAAACCATGCCAGGAGCAGCCCCCAGGGGTCCTGCTCACCACCATGCCTGGGCCAGCTGCAGCTCTCAGGGAGTGAATTCATGGAAAAGGGAGTATCTCCAGTTAGGAGATCCCAGTGGGAGAAGAGGCTTAGCGCATGGGAAGCACTGCCATTACCAGGGAGCAGAGGGGAATGGGGTAGTCAGTGACCAGGCTGGGATCTCTGGCTGCATCCACAGCCCCAGTGAATCCTCGGCACTCTCTGTTGGCACTGCCATCCCCAGAAGCATCCCAGCACACCTCATTGGCATGTACCTGCTCAGCCAGCCAGGCAATGTGCTTCACCTCCCGGCCGCCAGCCGTGGGGCTGCCAGAGCCCAGTGTGGCATTGAGCTCAGCCAGGACCTGTGGCAGCAGCGCAGTGATGTTGGCGTGCAGAGCACTGAACCAGGCGTGGGCCGTGGCCGTGTCCCGGCACCGCAGCACCAGTGTGTTCCGGCTGTCTGGTGAGTGCAGCTCGATCAGCCTGTGAGGGGACAGGGACAGGAAACAGAGTGGGATATCGGGACATGGTGCGGGGTGGGATATTGGCACAACAGCACCCACCAGCAGCCCCTGCCCTCACCTGTTCTCCAGGTCAGGCATGCTGAGGTTCCGGGCAGCAAAGCACATCTTGAGGGGGATCACCTTGCGGTCACGGGGCCCCTGGTGCTGGGGGGACCCTGAGTCCTCACTGCCACTCAGGCTGGGGGACTGTGGGGCCACCCCCTCCCATGGCAGGTCCGACACCAGCGATGGTTTCTTGATGTAGGGGGTCACCTCCCGCATGAACTTCACTGAGGGGGTAGTGGGGGGGACAGTCAAGGCTGGGCAGGGTCCTGCACCCCGATGCCGTAGCCCTGTGCCCTTCCTCCCTGCAAACACCAAGGCTTGGAGAGTCCTGGGGGGTCCCACCCTCCCTGACACAGGGATGTTCTGAGTGAAGGACGGTGCTGGCAGCTCATCCTGGTGCCGACGCGGGTGTAGGAAGGGGAAGGCAGCACAGGACAATGGTGCTGGGCAGGAGGTCAGGCTGCAGCCCATCCTGGTCCCATCCTGCCCCGTCGCTGCCGGAGCAGCCAAGACTGCGCCCGCCAAGTTTCCAGCACTGCAGGCAACGCCAGTGGCTGACCTCGTGCTGCCGCTCACGCCCCGACGGCAGCCGGCCTCCAGAGGGTGTGCAGCCAAGACATCCCGGCTCCACGCGCCTCTCCAGGCCGGGAAGGAAGGAAGGAGGCACCAGCTCCAGATTCTGCTCCCCCTGGACCGTCCCACCCCAGCACCACCCCGCTGACATCAGCCCTGGACCCCCGCCCGGCTGAGCCCCGGCAGCCAAGGCCAAGGGAGGGACGCGCTGGGGACAGAGAAGGGGCAGCAAGAGGGAAAACCAAACCCAAACAACAAATAGGCTGTAATGCCTGGAAAGCGAGTGGTGAAAGAATCCATGGAGCCGGCACGATGCCACAGCCAGGCCTGCTGGGGTGGGAACCACAGTGGCGGTGGGGCCCACGTCATGCCGCTGCCAATCCCCTGCTGTGGGTCTGCCGGGCGGGAAGGGGGAGCAGGGACGGGAAGCAGGGATGGGGAGTGGGCAGGAGACACCGGCCCCCCACCCTCCCACAGGCTCTGCTGAGCCGCCGTGCTGCCACGAGGTGCCTGTCCTTGCTGTGGGCAGCACAGGAGTTAATATTAGCTGCCGCCACACTGATCCCGGGATTACCGCCATCCCCGCACCCCTAATCCTGCTGCCGGGCCGGGCAGGGCAGGCAGCGCCGCAAGCAGAGGCACGGCCAGCAGCTCCCACTGCAGGGCCACTCGGCAGATGTCTGCCAGATGTGGGCAGCTGCCTCCAGTGCTGAGCGGGAGCTCAGCCCATGGGGGTTCCAGCCCACAGTGCCGTGACCCCACAGTGCCAGCACTGACTGCAACAGAGCCCTGGAGCCAGCAGGGTGAGAGGCCAAGCTGGGCAGTCAGCAGTACCAGGGCCTGAGAGCTGTGCTGGAGCGCTGCCGGAGGAGCGTGGGCTCTTGCTGGTGACTGGGACTGGTGGAAGCCCAGGACTGTGTCTGCCAGTGGGGCTGGCAGCAGCCATGGCTCCCAGTTTTCAGTGGGACGGATCCATGGTGCAGGCAGGAGCACAGAGCACCTCGTGCCAGTGGGCATGAGGCTGGAAGTGGGGCGGTGGCATCTGCAACCACCCCTTCTACTTCTGGCGAGCTGGTGGCTAGCACACAGCTGCCCCAGCACAGCCACCCTGGCACAGCCACTACTGCCCCGACACAGCCAGCCCAGCACAGCCACTGTTGCCCCACCTACGCGCTCACCACAAAGGAAACCCAGCTGTCACCTGCGCCCCTCGCCCGTCCCGCCGCAGGAAGGCGGCTGCTCCGGCTGCACAGCAGTGCTGGGTTCACACAGGCTCCACTGGGGCCGAGCCCTCTGCCTCCAGCAAGGAACACCAGCGAGGTGTTCCAACGCTTGTGCCCACCCATGCCCCTCCTGGCAGTGCTGCCCGCAGCCAGACCTTGCCCACAGCTTCCCCAGGGGCAGAAGGGCTCCCTTCCCCCAGGGCCACAGAGCACGACACGGGCCTGTGGGCACCTGGGGGGAGGCCCCTGGCAATGGGCCCTGTGGCAAAACCCAGCACCCAGGATAGGTGACACCAGCCCCACAGAGGTGCTGGCACAGGGCTGACGCTCCCATCTCCACCACTGGCACAGAGCTCAGGAGAAGTCTTAGCACCTGCCAGTGTGGTCACAGCTTCAGGGCTGGTGAGGAAGGACAGGGCTGGATGGCACAGCTAATGTTCCCCCCAGCTCCCCTCTAGGGTCACTGATGCCAGCTGGACACTGGAGGGTCCCATCACAGCCATCAGACCAGCAGTGCCCAGCTGCAGTGGGAAGGGAAAGGAAGGGAAGAGGCGGCTGCCGCAGTGCACATGCCCATGGCGGAAGCGAGGGACAAACACGCCACGGGGCTGGAGGCTCCTGAGGGACGGGATCAAACAGCTGGGTGGCGTGAGGAAGGACACGGTGAATCCGGCATGGGGTCCCATGGGGATTCTGGCTGCCTCCGCCAGTGGCCCTGACCCAAGCACCAAGCCCAGTGCCACATCTCCACCTCAGCCCCAACAGCACCCCAGCCGTGGCTAAGCTACCCCATGGCAGCTGTGCCCACTCCAGGGAGCCCATCCATGTCCCCTTGTGCTGGCACAGTGTGCCAGGAGCAGGCAGGCAAGCAGCAGCACCATCCCCACGCTCAGTGCCCGACAGGCACTGTGGCCGTGGAGCAGCATCACACATTGGAGGACAGATGGACATGCCAGGACACCACGACAGTGTGTGTGGCACCATGGACCTACACGGGCCACCCTGACCTGCATCACAGGGGGGCTTGTGTCCTCGCAGTGCCCCATGGCACGAGCCCCGTGCCGCGCCAACAGGCTGGGCAAGTCCTGCCTGAGCTTGTCGGGCTGCCGGGAACAGGTCGGGCAGGAGCCAGTGGCTCTGCCAGGCCAGTCTCGAGTCGGCTGTGCCATGGGCACGGGGCCCATGGGGACACAGAGCTTGGAGGGACAGGGAGCCCACAGGGATGTGGGAAGACCCAAATCAACCCCCGAGGCCACGGCCCTCCGTGGGGAAACCCACCCACCCTGAAGGTTCCATCACCAAAGACAGGGGACACTCTGTCCAGGGGGACACTGAAGCCAGGGCACCCCAAGTCTATCCTGGAGAACCCCAGGTCTATCCCAGGGAATCCCAGGTCTGTCCTGAGGGGACACAGTCAGTGGAGATGTCCCATCCTTGTCCCCAGCTGTGAGGGTTCCCCATCCCGCCGCAGAGGGAACACTCCTCTCCAGGGAGAGGACACCCCCAGTCCCCGTCCCCGAGCCGGGGGGGCACACTGGGGTTGGTGATTCTGGGGACACACATATGTACCAGAACTCTGGGGTAAGGGGAGTGGCGTCCTGCACCCGGAAAAGGGGCCCAAGGGCGGTCGGGGAGCCCGGTGACAGCGGCAAGGGGGTGTGTTGGGACCCGGTAACGGCGGGGGGAAGCACCGCGGGGGATGGAGTAGCACCGGAGGCCCGTACGGGGGATTCGAGGGGGAGAGGAGGGGGTTTAGGCGTTACCTTCGAGGATGACCTCTCTGCCGGCTCTCTTCAGCGCCTGCACGGCTTGATCGTGGGTGGCATCGCGGAGATCGACGCCGTTCACGGCGAGGATGGCGTCGCCTAACCGGAGCGCTCCGCTCCTCTCCGCCGCCAATCCCGGGAAGATCCGTGAGATCAGCACCGGCATCCGATTCTCCCGACCTCCCTTAATGCTGATCCCGAGCCCTCCCGCCTCCGCTTTCACCACCCGCACCCTCCTCACGCAACCGGGTGCCGCCGCCGCCGCCGCCGCCTCCGCGTTGCCGTTCACCACGCCGTTCACCACCGACGCATCCCCGGCCCCCGGTTCCGCCGTTAAGCTCAGGGTCTCCCCGGTCAGTTCCGCCGACACGCGGACCCAGCGTTCGCGGAGGAGCAGCTCCAGCAGCCCCGTTTTGCAAGCCCGGGTCCACACGGCCATGCCGCCGCCGCCGCCGGTGGTCACCGGGAGAAAGGGCGGGGCTTGTGCAGGGGGTGGGGCTTCCCAGGCTCCGCCCCCCCCGCCCGCATGGCGCGCTGCGATTGGTCGCGCCGGCGGGGGTGGGCGGGGAGGCCACGCCCCCCGCGCGCCATGTCTGGCGCTGTGATTTATTTCGCGCGCTGCGATTTATTTCACACGTACCCCCGCCCCTCCCTTATTCCCAAGGGATCTCAGATTTCCCTCCCTCCATCCTTAGGGAACGAGGTTTCCCGGCCCCACGCAGCACCCACAGAGCGCCATCCCGAGGCTTCCATACACCGGTCGGCACCCGCGGAGCCCTGTCCTTAGCGAATGAGGCTCCACTGCCACCCATCCCTAAGGATGGAGGGTCCCCTGCCCCACACAGCATCCACAGATCGCATCCTTACGGAATGAGGCACCACCCACAGATCCCCTGTCCTGAAGGAATAAGGCTTCTCCACACCAGGCAGCACCCACAGAGCCCTGTCCTCAGAGAATGAGCCTCCCCTGCCCCACAGAGCACCCATGGACCCACAAAGCTGCTGAGGGGAGAGAGAGAATGAGAGAAGGCAGCATTGGGATTAGATGCTGACAGGGACAAAGTCTGGAATTTGGGGTGTCCACCTTGTCCCCGTGGCTCTGAAGAGGAGAAGCAGAGGGATAAAAGGATCAGGGTGACAGGGTGGTGTGACAACAGGGAGTCTCACATGGCACGGATGAGCCCTGAGATGTACAGAACAGAGAGGTTTTATTCCTGCAGCACCCTAAGAAAATTTCTACAGTGTCCCAGGAAAGCAACACAGAGACAGTTCCTAAGGCTGGAGCAGCCTGTTCCAGTCTCAGGTGCCAAATTTCTTCTGTTGGACAGGCAGAGGCAGCTGGGTTTTGAAGTCCATGATGGGTCGTTCCACCACAACAAGGGAGTTCTCGTCCAGCAGATCCGCAAAGAGCAGGGGCTGCAGGGCAGGACGTGGGAATCACAAAACCATGGAATGGTTTGGATAGGAAGGGACCTTAAAGCCCACCTTGCTGGCAGGGACACCTCCCACTATCCCAGGCTGCTCCAAGCCCCATCCAACCTGGCCTTGAACACTTCCAGGGATGGGGCAGCCACAGGTTCTCTGGGCAACCTGTGCCAGGGCCTCACCCCCCTCACAGGGAAGAATTCCTTCCCAATATCCCGTCTAACCCTGTTCTCTGTCAGTGAGAAGCCACTGTCCCTTGTCCTGTCACTCCAGGTCCCTGCCCGAAGTCCCTCTCCAGGACCTAAACACCCTCCTGACCCGGCTCCTCGACACCATCACCCACCTGGAACTTCTTGCAGATCTTAAATGCGTGGAGCTGCCGCTTCCTGGCTGTCTCTGGGAGCTGTTTCAGGGTGCTCTGGTTCATCAGGGGGGTGCTGTCGTCAGGCAGGGGCTGTGGGTAGCAGGCATGGCCCAGGTCAGCACTGCCCAGGCCACCACCCCTCCCTCAGGGATGCACCCTGGGCACCACAAGGCTCACCAGGGACTTGTCCAGGACACAGAACAAGTAGGTGTCGTGGAGCAGGATGTGTGAGGGGTTCTTGGGATTGAAGGTGATGTGGGTGATGGGCGTGTCCCGCTCCAGCCAGCAGCGGTGCAGGCCCCGTCTCTGCACCGTGCGGCTCCAGGCCGTGTACTGCTGCTCAGGGATGCTGAACTCCACCAGCTGCACAGGCACAAGGGGGACACGGGGCAGCTCAGGGGGTCTGCTCCTGCTTGGCATCACCCCCACACCAGCACACAGGCAGCTCCAGCAACAGCCAGCCGGGCCCCACAGCCAGTCTGGAGAGCCCTGAGGCAGGGAGAAGACCAGGGCCACGAGGGCTGAACCAGGAGAGCTCCTACCTGTTGGTCCGAGTAGGCGATGACGAGGTTGTTGGTGCTGGGGTGGATGGCGAGGGCTGACACTGCACAGCTGTAGCTGGGCACCACACAGTGATGCTGCAGGAAGGACAGTGTGCTGATGGGACCAACCAGGGCTGCCTCTGATCCCTCTCCCCACACACCCATCCCCAAAGCAGAGCCACCAGGGCCACCTCTGACCCCCATTCCCAGACACCCACCCCAGCCGTGCTCTGGGGACACAGCAATGGGCTCCCAGGGAGAGGCCCTGCCCGCTAAGCCTCCTGCTCCCTGTCCCTCAAGGCAGTGGGGCAGCAAGGATCACTCCTACACCCACCTTGAAGCTTTTCAGGTTGTAGACATGGATGGCCCAGTCCCCACTGACGGCTGCCAGCCAGTGCCCATCTGCGCTTGGCGCCAGCAGGTAAACAGCCTCGGAGCACCCTGTGGAGACCCTCCAGCTCTAAGAGGTGTTGGAGCCTCAGATCCCCCCAGGGGACATACACACCCACATTCCTCCTGTCCATCTGGTGCCTGGCCGTGAGAGTGGCTCACACACCCAGAGGAAGGACGCACACACAACCCGCGACAGGAAAGAGGAACACACATTCCTCTCTGCACCCACAGTGGGGAAGGGACTCTGATCCCAGGGACCCCCAGCTCCTCCCAGCCCACACCTGAGGGTGGCCGAAGCGTGTGCAGGTGTTTGCAGCCTCCCGGCTCCAGCAGCTGGAGCACGTGGACAGATCCTCGTGCGGAAGCGACGAAGAGGCTGTTGGAGTCGGCAGAGAACTGGAGCTGGTAGGCTGGAAGCAGCAGCTTGGGCACTTTGGGGACCTGGGAGTGGGGAGAATACAGCTCTGGCAGCCACCCCACTGCTACCAGTGCTCCCTATGTGTGCCACCAGCCATAACCATCTGAAGACACGCTGGCCCACGAGGACCCCCGTGCCACCAACCGCTGTCACCACTGTGACACTGACCGTGCCAGCCCCCCGTGACCCTGCAGCCCCCTCCACCCTTCCTGACCTTCCTGAGGCTGATGCCGTCACAGCGCACGCGGTACAGGTGGAACCGGGAGGCGGTGGAGTAGCCGAGCCAGGTGCCACAGGGTGAGACACAGCTGCAGTAGATGTGCTCCGGGCCCTGGGAATGCCACAGGGTTGAGAGGAGCCGGGGGCACTCCCAGAGCCCACCACGTGCCCCTCTCCAACAGAGACCCCTGCCCCGCTCTGCCCTACCTTGCTCTTGAGCTGCACGAGGTGTTCGGGCATCCGGCACAAGGGAAGGACCTCGCCATCCTTTCCTGGGACGAGAAAGCACAATGAGCATCAGTGATGGTGGGAAAACCACAGAGGTCCTGTTGGGCAGCTGGGGATCCTTGGGGGAGTAACCAGACTCTTCCCTGAGGTACAGGACAGCTCAATCCCAAAATTCTGGGGCAGCATGGGCTCTGCCACAGGGCCAACACGGGAGAACTGCATCTGAGACTCACCAGTCTCTCTAGTGGAGCCAAGTCTCCAGAGTTCCAAGTGCTGGGAGAACTGGAAGAGAAGCAGCCGGGCCTTCCTGGCACAGGAGACAAGGCGTCGCTGTGCGGAGAAATAGGCAGAATGTCATTTAAATGGTCAGACTCTCATGGACCCGCAGCCGGGCACAGTGGACCGAGGCACCACCCTGGGGTGGGGAAGACTCCAAGGTGGGGGAGAACAGGCTCCACAGGATAGGAGCTTGGAAATGGAGACCTGGCAGGACCAGCAAGACCAGCTTGCCAACTTCTACTGTTTCTTGGCAGAAGCCTCCAGATGTATCAGGTCCAAGGAAAGGGATGCAATGGGTAAGGGAAGGGACCCAGAGCCAGGGAAGGGACCCAAAGGGCAGGGAAGGGACCCTGTCAGAGCAAGGAGGGCACCCAGAGGGGCAAGGAGGTCCAGCTTTTCCCGCAGAAAGATCCAGCCCTGCCCACCGGCCGCACCAGCCACAAGATACCATTCTAAGTGTCACTCACGTGGGGAAAGGTGAATTTTCGGAGCACTGTATCGTAGCCCTTCTTCTGCACCTTCTCCATCAGTGGGCGGATCACCAGCTGGGCATCCAGGCCTGGAAGCCAAACAGGGATCAGCCAAGCCGGTATCAGGAAGAGAGATCCAGCCTGTCCTGGTGCCCCTGGCAGTCCTACCCCCAGAGATGAGGGCGGTGGGGCTGTGTGCCACAGCCCGCACATCATGGCTGTGGTGCTGGAAAGGCTTGGTCCGCACCCAGCGCTTCTCTGATCCACCCAGCTTCACTGGCAGCAGCTGCAGCTGGTAGGTGGCTCCAGTCGAGGTACCCACGACAATGCTGTCCTCCTTCTGGGGACAAAAACAGGAATGGGGTTGTGGGAGCAGACCGGGAAGAGAGGGAGAGCACCATCAGGAGGCACCAAGCCCGGCAGCTCCTGTCACAGGCCCCTGTCAGCTGAGGGAGGACACGGGGGTCTCACCAACCTCTGCCACGGCCAGCGAGAGCACAGCCGAGGTGCTGACAGTGTGGGACTCTGCCAGTGTGCCCTGCTGCCAGTCCCAGAACTGTACCCTCCCAAAGGAGTCAGCGGTGACCACAGTGCCTCTGGAGAGGAGGGCGATGGCCCAGACCACGCACTCGCGCTTCACCTTCTCCACGTGGTAGTTCACCATGATCCTTTGCACAGTCTGACCTGCACATGGAGGACAGTTGGGGTGGCCGGGGATCCCCCTGAAGCACAGGGGGCCGGTGGGTGCTGGCAGTGCCGTAGGACAGGCCAGGATCCCCTGCCGGGGCAGGAGGTACCTGAAGCGACGTCGATGACGCGGAAGATGTCGATGGAGCCAGCGGCAATGTGGGTGTCCAAGGGGTGCCAGGACAGGCACAGCACACGGCCTGGGGAGGGAAGCTCCGGGTGTGACCCCATGGGCTCACAGCCCCTCCGTCACCGGGACACCAGGGGGAACAAAGGGATGGTGCTGCTGCCGGACTCACCTTTCCGCCTGTCCAGGTTCCGCTCGAACTGGATCCCTCCAGGAACAACTTGGAAGATCTTAACAGAACCGTCCTCGCAGCCGATCTGCAGGAGGTCGGGATCAGCCCGGCGGCACGGCAGGATCCCTCGCCCCTGCCGCCGCTCCCGGTGCCGTTCCCGGCGGGACTCACCGCCAGCTGGGTGCCGGTGCCGCTGGTCGCCATGCTCCAGATGGGCCCCCCGCCGCCGTCGGCCGCGCGGGCCGCGCTCAGCCGGGACAGGTCGTACTCGGTGATGTCCCCGCTGAGCCCGGCCCCGAAGAGCCGGTCCCCGGCAGCCCAGCACAGCGACTCCACCGCCCGCGCGTCGTGCCCGGGGATCACCTGCGGAGGGACGGGCGTCACACCGCGGCACGGCTCGGTGCGGCCCGACAGAGCCCGGTACAGCCCCTGTACGGCCCGGTGCGGATCGGCAGGGCCAAGTAAAGCCCGGTACAGCCTCGGCATGGCCCGGTTCGGCTCGGTACAGACCCGGTGGTCTCGGTACGGGCGCGACACAAGCTCGCTAAAGCCCAGTACGGCTCGGTACAGGCGCAGCACAGCCCGGTTCGGCCCGTGCCGGCGCCCTCACCTTCTCCTGGTAGTAGTTGGCGGCGAAGTTGTACACCTCGACGGCGCCGTCGGTGCGGGCCAGCGCCAGGCGGGAGCCGCGGGGCTGGCAGGCGAGGCAGCGCACGCCCGCGGGCACCAGCCCGAAGAACCGCACCCGGTGCACCTCGAACTCGCCCATCGCGCCCCGCCGGCCCCGCTCCGGTCCCGGTCCCGCTCCCGGTCCCGCTCCCGGTCCCGCTCCCGGCCCCGCTCCGCCCCACGTGCGCGCGGCACCGGAACCGGGGCTGCCCCGGGGCCGCACGTGACCGGAGGCGGAAGCGGCGGCGCGGCGGGAGATTCGCGCGCGGCCGGCGGCGGGTGCGGGAGCGGGGGGAGCGGCGCGGGGAGAGCGGCGCGGGGGCGGCCCGGGCCGAGCGGAGCGGGGGGACGGGAGGAGCCCCG
>JAWMRA010000020.1:20186326-20215258 GCA_035584735.1 Pseudotriccus pelzelni | reverse complement strand
CCGAGCGGAGCGGGGGGACGGGAGGAGCCCCGACCCCGAACGGCCCCGCCGAGCCGCCCCGGCCCGGCCCCGCCGCACCGGCGCCTCTGGAGGGCACCAGCGCCCCGCGCAACCGGGCGGCGGCACCGGGGCACCGCGGCGGGGAGAGTGTGGGCATGGGGGGCTGCAGGGCCCGGGGAAGCGATGGGTCTGCGGTCTGGCCATGGGGGGCTCCGGGGCCCGGCACGGGGGGTGTGGGTGGATCTATGGGGCCCGGGAAGAGGTCTGGACGTGGCGTCTGTGGGGCCCACGGGCAGGAGCTCAGCCTGGGGACCCCAGGGGCAGCAGGCCCTGCCTCATGCCCTGCCTGTGTCTCTGCAGCCCCCCCAGGACCTGACATGGTGCAGATCGTCATCTCCAGGTGAGACCCCTGGGATCCATCCCCTGCAGGCCTGTGCCGGGGCACGGACAGGCCCCGGGTGACCCTCCCTGGACGACCCCTTGTCTTTCCTACAGCGGTGGCGCCGGGGCCCTGGCACAGTGGATGCTGGTGGAGCTGCAGGGCGAGGTAGAGCCCCGGCAGAGCGGGAGCCTGGCCGGGAGCCTCCTGGGAGATCTGCACTACACTTGCGAGGTGAGGCAGGTGGCACTGGGGTCCCCCCTGGGGACAGCCTGGCCCTGCCCACCCTCACCCTCTACTCTCCCCAGGGCATCCCTGTGCTCATCGTGGGCCACCACATCCTCTATGGAAAGGTGGTGCAGCTGGAAAAGCCGTTTGCTGTGCTGGTGAAGCAGGCAGGAGCCCCCCAGCCCAGCCCTGGGGAGCCACAGGGACACTACACCGTCACCGCCCTCATCAAAACCAAACTACTCTTCAAAACCCGCCCCAAGCCCATCATTACCCATGTGCCCAAGAAGGTGTGAGGGGGGGCGTGGATGGGGGCTGTGAACTTCATTCTGTTGCTGGGAAGAGCAGCAAGGACTGAGAAAAATTCAGGACCTTGTCCCTGTCCTGCACAGGGAAGGCTCAAGGTGATGGGTTCTGTGTCTGGGCATCCAGAGCCCTTCCTGGGTCACTTGTCCCCTCAAAATGACTCTTTTCTGGGAGCTCTGGACCATGTGGATCACTCCAGGGGACCTGGTTCCTGAGGGGCAGGGACATCCTGTGAACCCATGCAGGGGTGTCCTATCTAGGGGCTGCCCTCAGTGTCTGGACTCAGTAGTTCCTGGGGGTCTCACGGAGGTGCCAGCGTGGAGATGTCCCCCTCTACCCCTCCCTGCGTTTGTGGGGACACCAGTGCCAGACAGGGACTCAGCCCCCATCTCCCTCAAGTCAGAGCAGAGGGACCAGGACCCCTCCCCACAACACAGCACACGTCCTTGATGCGAGTCTTTATTTCCACAACTCCATCAGGATATAAAAACCAGTTTCTTCCCTAAAATATGAAAAAAATCCCCCTGGCAGGTTAAAAAATAAATAGATTTACAAACCATTCGTAACAATACCAAAGAGCTACAAAAGTCTCCTAAAAAACCTTGTATTAAATTAAACAAAAAACAGCTAAAAGCTCCATTGTAGAAAGGGGTTTTCATCCAAGTCCTGAAAAAAAGGACCCAGAGGTGAATTCCCTTGGGAGGGGAAAGGTTGGGAAGCACCTTGCCTAAATCCCGGTGTCTTCCTACTGTTGGGAAGGCAGCAGGGTGGGAATGATGGCCCCATGAATTGGCCAGAGCATCACCACAGCCCCTTGGGGTAATGTTCCACACAACCCATTGCTCCCCCCATTTTCCCCGTTTCTCCGCACCAGGATTCCCCCATTGTCTCTTTGGCAAAGCTGAAGGGTCCTGCTGCCCTCCTGGAACAGCCAGACCCCTCACCAAAAAGGGCTGGAGGGGCTCCCCGTGGGTACGTGCCCGCACGCAGCCATGGGGCAGAGGCAGCACCATCCAGCAGTGCTGGCACCGCACCAGAGGGACACAGTGTGTCCTGGGCATGGGAAGTGCTGTAGCACCGTGGAGGTGGGACTGAAATCCCTGTAAAAAAGCACCGAGAGGTGGAAAATTCCGGATTGGGGTGGGGGAGCGCAGCCAGCAGCGCTCGGCACCAGGGTGCTCCATAGGGCACAGCAAGGATGTGGCTGGCAGCACCCAGCGGGGTGATGGGGAGCCCTGGCTCAGCTTCCACGGCCAGCTTGGGATGGAGAAATGATAAGGAAAAAATAAACATTCATAAAAAAATTAGCAAGATTTCAAGATTTTCTGAGAAATGCCAAGGGGGGGGAGCGCTCAGCGCTGCCCATTGGCTCTGGGATGGGGGAGAGGGGGCTGGGGGTAGTTACCCTGGCACTGCCCAGCACCTGGTGGCTCCAGGATGGGGGAAGAGGGGATCTGGGATGGTTGCTCTGGCGCATGGGGACACCCCAGCACTGCCCAGCACCTGGCACTTCCACCATCCCGGTTCCAGGATGGGGGAAAGGAAGAGGGGACTGGGGATGATTGCTCTGGCACGCAGGAGCCCCCCAGCACACGGCACCACTCTGCGGTCAGACCTCAGTGAAGGCCAGCCCACACTGCTCCTCCCGCTTGCCGCAGCGGCGGGCGACAATGGCCAGGTAGAGGGTAAGCAGGGCCACCCAGTAGCAGGCATAGAGGATGGCGCCCGAAACGAGGAAGACCACCTCGGTCTCGCTGAAGAGGTCCTGGCTGTAGGCAGTGTAGGCCAGCCCACCCAGCAGCACTGCCACCCACACCGACACTGGCAGCAGCCCCACAAAGTTCACCACGATGGTGCGGCGCCCTGAGGTGCCCCAGCCCGATTTGTTGATGGTGGCGATGGCGAAGATCTTGGCAGGCAGCAGGCTGGACATGTAGAGGAGGGCATAGAGGGACATGAAGATCATCTCAGCGTTGCCACGCAGGAAGCAGGCGTAGGTGGCCTTGATGACACCCACCAGCTGCACCGTCAGCAGGAACAGGAGGATGTTCCAGATGCGACCGCGGTAGAAGAGCTGGATGACGGTGGCAATGAGGAAGAAGGGGAAGAACCCAGTGACCACCGACTCGTAGGTCATCCAGAGGTGGTGCTTGTGGAACCACAGTGCGTTGTAGAGCCACTCACGGAAGTAGGACTTGCTCCAGCGGGTCTGCTGGTTGAGCCAGCGCAGGTACCGCGTGGGGGTCTCTGTCAGGCACTTGGAGCGAGCTGTGTACTTGGTTCGGTAGCCCAGGCTGAGCACACGGTTGGTGAGGTGCCGGTCATCCCCGAAGCTGCACTTGCTGCCCAGGAAGGTCTGGTGGTACCAGTCCTCGAGGAACTGCTGCAGGAGGGCGTTGCGGTACATGCCCAGGGGGCCACTGATGCACTGCACGCACCCGAAGTACGACTGGCACGCACGCTCCACGTTGAAGGCCATCCAGTACCTCACGCTGCTCAGGAAGGAGAGCCACGAGTCGTACTTGTTCAGGATCTGGGGAGGGGATAGATGTGAGCTCTGGCACTGCTGCACCCCCGACACTCCCAGCCCTGCCCTTGCCTCGCTGCCCTGGGGTGCCCTCCCTCACACCGGGGTACCTGCACATCGCCACCGACGCCGCCGACATGGGGGTCGGCCTCCAGGATGCGGAGCATCTCGGCAGTGCAGGCGGGGTCCAGCACCGTGTCTGAGTCACACACCTGGGGGCAGAGGGAACGTCGAGCCCCGCTCCCGCCACCCACATGCACCCGGCAGACAGCCCAGCCCGCAGCCAGGCAAGCCCGAGCCATGGATGGCGAGACCAGGCAGGGCCCTGGAGGCCAGCAGGCGATGGCAGGGAGTGGAGCACCCTGTGGTGCCTGGACACCACTGCCCCAGGACACCCATCCCGGGACTGATGGAGGACCTGTCCCAACCACCCTGGGGACCTAGCACCCTGCACTGTGCCACGCTGTCCCACTCAGTGATACCATGCCAGGGCACATGCTGAGGAGGTGATGTGGCACCCCTGCAGACAGAGCTCGACCCCTTGGCCACCCCAGAGCCAGTCACCCCCAGCCACAGTGCCAGTGGCTCAGGGCCAATGTATGGGGCCACATCCAGGCACCCAAGTGCTCCTGCAGGCTCCCAGGGCTGCTCCCCTCCCACCCACAGCCCCTCTGCCAAACTGAAGGCAGGACACTCACTGCCCACGTCCCCCCCAGCCCATGCATCCACCTGGATGTAGTCCACAGAGTCTCCGAGCGCCCGGAAGGCCGTGTACATCACCTCCCGCTTCCCGCCCCACTTCTGGAGGATGCAGGAGTAGGTGTTGCTGCGCACCAGCGCCTGGACATGGGCCAGCCCTTCTCGCAGCCCGGCTTCTGTCTCCCCCTCGCCCTGCGCATGGAAGTTGCTCCTCCAGATGTAGCTGCCCGAGCGCTCGGAACCCATCACGTCGTGGAAGATGTCCAGCATGTAGGTGTCATCAGGGCCATTTCCATCCACCACCATCACCACTTTGAGGTCGGGGAAAGAGATGCGCTTGACAGAGCGCAGGCACTTCGTCAGGTAGTCGGGATCCTCCTGGAAGGCGGCAATGCAAAGGGCCACGGAGCGCCCTGGCCGCACGGGCCGCCCTTCGCCCCGCATGCGCCGGTGCTCCAGGAAGGCAAAGAGACTCTGGATGAAGAGGTGCAGCCCCAGGATGGCTCCGTAGAGCCCGAAGGAGAGGTAGTGCTTCTCCGTATGGATGAACTGGTACCCTGTGACATAGGCAGCCAGGATTCCCCCCAGCACCGCCACGGCAAAGAGGCTGGTCCCCACGACGCGCAGGGCCGTGGAGAGGCTCCCTGGCATCTGGAGGAACACCAAGAAGCATCAGGGAAGGGACAGGGGGACATGCTCCCCACCAGGGCCCCCCATAACACAAAAGTGGGAGGACCCTGCTCCTCTGCTGCCCCATGGTCACGCTGTCCCTTGATAGTCACTGGTTTGGGGGTGACACCTTTCCAGTGTCTCCATGGGGCCGGATGAAGTGTGAGGGTCCCAAGCACCCCACTGTGCAGGGTGGCAGGTGAGATGTGGAGGTCCCAAGCACCCCACAGTGCGCAGTGCCAGCACCCCCTGTCCAGCAAAGGGGGAGCACGGCTACTCCCAAACGATGGCCGGGCTGGAGGACAGGGAAGGGCACAGGGACGCCAGGGACCAGGGTGTCCCCGGGAAAGCGATGGCCACACAGAGCCCCACACCACACCGACCGCTTGTGGCGGGACCCCCGCAGCCGGGGATGGCAGCACCTAGATCCCCTCCCCGCGGCGAGATGGAGACGCGGGGACGGGCAGCGCGGGCAGGACGGGACTGCGGAGCTGCACCAGGGCGCGGGTGCGGGCAGGGGGTGCGGGCGTGTCGGGGGGCGCACGAGCATGTGCGTGGGTGCGGGCAGGGCGCAGGGCCAGCCCGAGGAACACCCGCGCCGCCGGCAGAGCCCCTGGGCAGCCTCCCCCGGCCTCCCCCCGGGACATCGCAGCCCCCGGCGCTCCCCACTCCTCCCGGTTCCGCAGCCCCCGGCGCTCCCGGCTACCCGCTACCTCCGGCCCCGTAGCCCCCGGTGCCGCCGCCGGTCTCGCAGCGCTGCAGGAGAGCCCCGAGCCTGACCAGAGAGGCTAGGAGGGAGAAGGAGCTGGGACTCACCGTGGAGGTACCGGTACCGCCGCTCCCCCACCCACCGCCGCCGTTGTGCGCCCAGCCCGGCCCGAGCGGCCCCTTTATACGGCGGCGGGGCCGGCACCGCCCGCAGCCCGCGGGGGCCCCGCCCGGCACCGGCACCGGCACCGCCGGCACCGCCCCCGGCACCGGCACCGGCACCGGCACCGGCTCCGGCTCCGCCCGCAGCCACCGGGGACCCGCCCCGCACCGGCAGCACCTGGCACCGGCCCCAGCCCCGCACTGCGGGAGTGATGACCGGCACCGCCGGCACCGGCAGCACCGGCACCAGTGCTGCACCAGCACGGGCATCATCACAGGCACCACGGCACAGCTGCTGCACCGGCAGCACTGGAAGCGGCTCTAGTGCTGCACCGGAACCGGCATCACCATCACCCGACGCCGGTATCACCCGGCACCGGCACCGGCGCAGCGCCACGGGCCGGGACAGGTCTCTCCATTTCCCCCCGCTCCGTTCCTGGGCCCCTCTTATGACACTCACGTGTCACCTCTCTGTGCCACCGCGTCCTCCCACAGCCATGAGCCACCCGTGTCACCCTGTCCCTGTCGCCGCTGGGTGCCGGGGCAGAACCAGGGGCATCCTGGGGACAGCAGCACCGTGTCGCCGTGCCGGGCTGATGGCAAGTGACATCCAGCTCCGGGAGAAGCCATTCTGAGTCTATAGGAGCTGCAGCCTTGGCTCTGGGCTTAAATCTAGCACTTTCGGGTTCCTCACCCCAATACGGGCCATTGCGTCCTGCTGTGTTGGGAGCCGGGTCCGAGGTGACACCAGGACTGGACTCGGAACCTCCGAGCACCAGGAGCTGAGGAAGGGAATCCCTGCAGTGGGAGCATCCCGGGCAGACAGGTCCCCCTCGACTGACAGCCCTAGCACTGCGGCGATGCCGGCTGGGAGCTTCCCAAGCACCTGGAGCAGGTGGTGAGGAGCTGGTGAGCCCATGGATGGAGCAGGGGTATGCCCGGACTCTCGACACCACAGGCAGGGCTCCCACAGAGCAGCAGTGGGGTGCGGGGGTGCAAAGCTCGACACGGTGGGGTCAGACTGGCATGGCCTGTGCCACTGCTGTGGTACTGCCACAGTGCCTGTGGCTACAGGTGCCCAGCTGCGGGGACAGGGGACATAAGACAGGGGCAGCGTGTCCCTACATCACAGCCCTCCCTGTGCCCTCATCAGGGACCCCTCACTTTTTGGTGTGCCTGTGACTGTCCAAGGTGGGAATCAAACTACCTCCATCCCCAGCATGGCCGCTGCTTTGCTCCAAGACGGACACATCCTTGCTCCCAGAGGCAAGACAGCCAGACACCTCATTCCCAGAGGCAGGACATGTCCTTGTTGCCAGAGGCAGGATGGCCAGACAGTGTCCATTCAGTGTCATCAAAAGAGATTTTTCATTCCAAATTCATCCTCCATCACTTGTGGCAGTCTCTGGACAGGCACAGCTGGTACAGCGGCATCCCAGTTTGTGCCCGCGGTCCAACACAGCACCGTGAGTGAGGAGGAGCACTCAGCCACCGCCGCTGTCTCCAGTGAGGACAATGCGCTCCCGCTGCCACTCAGGATGTTGCACGGCAGAGCACGGGGTGGTGACACAGCTCAGGGCCCCTAACCTGGTAGGGAAGGGGTGTGCCAGACCTCCCCACCACCACTATCTGGCATGGCACAGGGCAGCTGGGAAATGGGCACCTGGGGTTGTATGTGGAGGGGCTGGGGGCTGCATGCTGCCAGGGCAGTGAGGGGGGGAAGGGCTGGGTTCCTGAGGACTCTGCTCCCCCACCACTGCAGGTGTGCAGCAACTCCCAGTGCAGGAATGAGGCCTGTGGTGCTGCAGCACCCATGGGGGCTGCCCTGGCTGGAGGTGGGGGTGATCCCAATGTTGGGGTGTCCCAAAGCACATGGTGATGAGCGTTGGTCCAAGACAAGTGCCCACACAGGGTCCCACAGGCCCTCCTTGGGGTGGAGAGGGCTTCTGGTCCCACAGTGGAGGGGCCCATCCTCAGACTCTGTGGTGAAGGAGACCCCAGATCCCCCAGCATCCCTGTGGTATATGATGCCAAGGGGGGGCCATGGATGCCCACTCAAGGGGAGCAGACAGGAGAGTCCCTCACCAGCTCTGGCTCCCCAGTCAGCTCTGGCTGGCTGGCCACAGGGAGCCTGAGGCACTGGCCTACTGGTTGCTATACCAGCCCAGGGACTGATGCTGGCCCTGGGGGTGACACCCATCCTCCCACTGGACCCAGGGCATGGCCACAATGGCACCCAAAAGCTTCACATGACCCCCACAGACACCACAGAGACAGGGCTGAGTGCAACTCTGTTTAATCCCACACCTCATCCAGCGAGGTTCCCCACCCCGTCCGGCACCTGCCAGCAGCATCCCAGGGGCACAGTGAGTCCTTCCCCTCTGGGAGCCATTGGCCCCGATGTCAGAGCAGAAACAGTTAATTTCCACAGACTCAGCCCTGCTATGGCAGCACAATGATTTTCTTCTCCAGTGTTTGTGGGGGGAACAGGACCCTCCTCACGACGGTGTCCAGCTCCTCCAGTGCCAGCTGTGCGTGCAGCACTGTCGCGCCGTCGCGCTCGGCCATCACCACGTGCTTCAGCAGGCGGTACAGGTCCCGCAGCACGTCCTGCAGCACCTGGATATGGCAGGCATGGAAAGCGTAAGCACCCGCTGGTGCCTCACCCGCCCCCGCCCCCTCGGCGTGTCCTGGCAGGCGTGGGGCTGCCCCTTCCCCCCGGCACCACTGCCAACCACAGCTCTGGCCTCCCGTGACTCAGTTTCCCCACACACCGGCAGCACATTGCGGTGAACCTCCACCCCAGGGGCACAGGGGGATGCTGAGATCCCGGCTGCGGGGATTCCCGTGGGGAACCAGCTGTTTCCTCCACGGGAGTTGAGTCCCAACATGCTTGTTACTGGGAATTGGGGAGGGAGGCCACGGTGGCGGAAAAACTGGGCATTTCCAAGTCAAATCAGTGATGAATAACTCCCACAGCTCCTGAGAGCTGGCACTACCCGTGGCATGGCATGGCCCCACGGCACATCCCAGCAGCTCAGAGGGATACCTCCACGAAGTCCCTGCTTTCCCAGGATCTGCTGAGTGGGTCCTTTGGTGGAGGAGGCCAAAGTTGGGGGTCTCAGTCCCTTGAGACTTTCCCTAGAAGTTGCTTGGAAATGAGCCCTGCAAACCCTGTGGGGCAGGGGCCATGCCCAAGGGATGCCCAGGAGCCTGTTGGGGGCTGTCCCTGCCATGGGGACAAACTGGAGGGGACCCACCTCGGTGACCTTTTCACTCAGCCCCCGCAGCAGCAGCACCACCACGTGCACAGCAGCTCTTCGCACCTCGGCCTCGGGGTCTGTCCGGGCTATGGCCGTCACACAGCAGGTGACCTGTGGGGACAGGGCAGGGGGGCATCAGCAAGGGCTGCGGAATGTGGGGGATCCTGGTGGAGCAGCTGCTGCCATGCTGGGGACATCCCGAGGATGAGGATGGGACCCCAGTGCCTGGTCTGGCACCCAGCTGGGGGGGTCCCACTTCCTGCAGGGCACGGGCTCTGAGCAGCCCTTCCTCCTGCTGGGGCCAGGCAGCACATGGGTGCCTCAGGAAGCTGTATAACAATCTGTATAAAAATCAGGCAGAGCCAAAGGAATCTAATTAAACCCCAGCAGTGACAGCCGGGAGAATTAGCAGAGCTCGCGCCTTCCCAAAATAGCAGCGTGTGGCGCGTTGGCATCGCATCAACCGCCGGGACTCACCGGTGCCGAGTGGGAACTGGGGGAGAAGCCTGAGCGCCAAATCCATGGGGTCTCCAGCTCAAGGAGCACCAGGGGGGCAAAGTTCTGGCTCCCATGGGGCACAGACCCACCAGCTTGAGGGCTGCTGGATCCCCAAGAGCTGGGCTCACCCCCCAGGATCACAGCGCCAGCAGCTCTGGGCAGTCTCACTCAGAGCCTGCAGCCGGGGCGAGGGATGGCTCAGCCATACTGATAACGATAATTATGATAACGGGAGGGTAACTAAGTGTCATTAAGCGGGAGGTGTCTCTGGCAGGCACCACTTGTGCCCCCAGGTCTCCTCTGGCAACAGCTGCCATGGGTGGAGCAGACACCTAAAAATCAGGGCTAGAACCTGAGTGTTTGCTTCAGGCCCAATGGCTTTTATGCTCCATGGTATAAGCAATTATCACTGTTATCACTCATGTCCTTTGTGGAAATGTTCTATAGGGAAAGGTCTCATTTCCATGTCCTCAGCAACTCAACCACATGCTAACGAACGCACTTGTAAACAAGCAATGGCCCCATGCTTCCCAGGCAGGGACCTGGGGAAGGATGGAGCTAGTACCTCCTGGACAATGGATCCCAACTGGAAGCCAAGGTGCTGGCAGAGCTCGCCCAGGTTAGAGAGGCTGCTGGCTCGCAGTGCTCCATCAGGATCCCGTGTGCCCCGCAGGAAGGTCCGGATCAGCAGCTCCCGGTGCTGGAACACCATGTCTCCTGCAGGACAGAGCAGAGTGGTGTGTCACTAGCATGGAAAACCCCACAGCCCCTTCCTGCCAAAGCTTTGGCTCCTTTGGGAGTAGATGGATTGGGCATCCCCCTTGCAGCACTGCAGAAGAGCTGGATGCAGCATCTGGAGTGTGGCTTCTGCTCCTTGGCACATGCTCTGTGGGGGCCCTCCAGCATATTCCAGTACCTCCATTCAAGGTCTCGCAGACGCACCAAGTGTGAATCCCAAATCCCCACCCCAATTAACACAGGGAGGCGCCGTGGACGTGTGAGCTGCTAATGAGAGGTCAGGGCCCGTGTCCAGCATCCACAAACACCCCGGGAGTGTGGTCATCCCATGGGAGCTGGGCAGCCATGTGCCCCATGGTGTGGGCACAGCTTCCTGTGGGAAGAGCCTCAAGGGGCCAGAAAGGAAGCTCTAGCAGGCAAGCTGGCCCATGAGTTAAGTGGTTTTACAGTTCTCCTAAGCTCTGGAAGCTCCTTGGATCCTGGCGTTGTGCAGCCGATGGAGGCAGTGGGATGGACGCCTTGGGATGCCCTTGGATGCAACGACAGAAATAGTCCCTGCAGGCAATGGAGGGTCCCCATCCCACGGCATGTGGGGTCTCAGGGCTGGGGACTAGCACAGGGTGGGGGAGCTTGGGGCAGTGCTGTGATGCCAAGGACAGACAGGCTAGCTGCAAATGCATTCTCCTCTTGACTGCATCCCAGGGGAATTATGGCAGTCTGAGTAGCGCTGGGTGATCTGAGTGGGATGTATTCCCTTGGAAGCCAACAGCACACCGGCCCTGTGCCAGATGGCTACAAAAGGAGCACGGAGCATTTCCCTTCCTGCTGCAAAATCCCATTCTGGATGGGAAAAGCTGCTCCAGTGGGATGGTGGGCAGGGATGAGGACAGGGATGGGGTGTGAAAGAAGCAGAGCAGAAGATCTTGGCAGAGCAGGACATCTTGAAACTGCACAAAGCAATGCGATCCTGGAAGCACTGGATAAATCCTTGCTCTCGGATTCTGAAGCTTTGCAACAGAAACAACTTGGTGCAATTTGTTCTATAAATACGCCGGCGAGCTGGGACGCGCCGGAGCTGCTGCCTGCGGCAGCGGCACCATGGGGAGCGGGGAGAGTACAGGGAGGCTGTGCCACCATCCCCAGGGCAGCTGCCAGGGGATGACCAGTGCAGCGGAGGACACGTGGACATTACCCGGGGTCTTCAGGGACTGAGGGGCTCTGCTGCTGATCACTGGAGTCCCCTAGGAGACAGTGGGATGGCCTGCCACCATCCTGGTAGGGGGGCTGGACAGTGGCACAGCCTGGCACCGGTGGGATGGTACAGCTGGCAAAGCTCAGGGATGCCACCATGGCCAGCGGATGTAGCAGAGGTCTCAGGGGAGTCACAGCCCCAGGGCTTGGGGGATCCAGGCTCTGCAGGAGCAACCCCGAACAAGTACACAGTGCTTGGCTGGTAATCAGGGACCTCCATCCAGCTGTCCCAGCAGTGGGACACCAGCTGCCGCCCCCCTGGACATGGAGAGCTTCGGCTGCATGCTCCCACTGGCCTGGCCTCCTCCAGGGAGTCAGATGAGGCATTCTAGGACATGTCCCAACAGCAGCTGATGGAAAGGCCTCATGCAGCTTCTACCCCTCAGCCTTGCGTGTCCAGGCGCTTCCCAGCAGCCTCTGAGCCCGGCACTGCTGGCTGAGGGGATAGTGGGCTGCTGGCAGGATCCACTGTCCAACTCCTGCCATTGGAAAACCCTAGCCAGCCACCCTTCAGCTTCCAGACCCTTCTCACCTTCCCACAACAAAAATCCCTCATGGGCTTTCCTCCTGGGATTTGGCAAGGCTGAGAGGTGCTGTGGCTGATGGCAGCGGGCACTGCCATGCTCATGGCCATGGACTCACCCAGCGCTCGGGTAACACGCATCAGCACCTCGCCCAGCTTCATCCTGGTGACAGTGGCCACGGCGTCCTCTGTGCCCTGTGCTGGGCACTCGTACCGTGCCAGCAGGACAGGCAGGATCCGCTCTGGGTACTCACTGGAGAGCAGCGAAACACCTGGGGGGGCAAAAAAGCTGGAAAATCAGTAATTTGGCAGTTGGCAGCAGGTGCCTGCTCACTGCTGCTGGTTGATGTCCATTGACTCAGTGTGGATTCAGTGCACTGGGGGCAGCTGGGCACCACAGGCAATGCTTGGGCACAGGGTCTGGTCACTGCTCCCAGCTCCCAGCACATGGTTCCAGTGTGCCCTTGCCCCTGCTGGATTCACCTGGCCCAGATGGGGACCTGAGCCCAAGTGCACCCAATGCCTGATGCATCTCCCCAGGGATGACAATGGATGATCAGATCCCGGACACAGGACACAGCCTAGGCAATGCCATCGGGCTGCACCAGCTTCGCTGTGCCTGCGGAGATGTGGGCTGAGGGAAGTGCCAGGCAGGGCTCTGGCAGCACTGGGTAACTCTCTGATGGGGAAGGTGGCTGCTCTCCAGGGAAGAACCGAGCAGCAGAGGCTGCCCTGGCAGTGCCAAGCATTGAGTCACGGTGAGCCCCAGCTCCTGGCCTCCAGGAGCTTTACCTCCAGCCCTGTTCCCTGGTTATTGGAGGGCTCCTGGTGTGGGTCATCCTTTGCAAGTCCAGGCACATCTGGCAAGGCAGTAACATCTCCTCTGGCACTGCCTTATCCCAGAATCACAGAGTCGTTTGGATTGGAAAAGTCCTCTAAGATCAAGTCCAACTGTTCCCCCACATTGCCAAGGCCACCACTAACCCATGTCCCCAAGTGCCACATCCACATGGCTTTTAAATCCTTCCAGGGACGAGGACTCCACCACTGCCCTGGACAGCCTGTGCCAGGGTCAGAAAGCCCTCTCCATGAAGAAATTTTCCCAATATCCAATCTAAACTTCCCCTGCTGCAACCTGAGGTTGCTTCCTCTCGTCCTTCCCTTGTTCCCTGGGAGCAGAGCTTGACCCCCACCTGGCTCCACCCTCCTGTCAGGGAGTTGGAAAGAGCCAGAAGGCCCCCCATAAGCCTCCTTTTCTCCAGGCTGAGCCACCCTCAGCTCCCATAGCTGCTCCTGGTGCACCAGACCCTTCCACAGCTCTGTTCCATTCTCTGGACACACTCAGCCCCTCAATGTGTGTCTTATGATGAGAGGTCCAAAATTAACTCCAGGATTACAGGTGAGGTGTCCGGTACAGTAGGAACACACTGCTGGAGTCCAGCTCAGTGACACCCAGCAGTGCCACAACACCGGCTCAGCCTCAATCCTGCCACTGTGGTGGGGAGCAACTGGGGCTGTGGGGACCCAGTTGGGACAGCCACCAGCCCCATGCTCAGCACGGCTCAGCACAGGTGCTGCTGCCACGGGCCGGGTGAGTCACCACCGCAAGGAACCGCATCAGGGTTAATCACTGCCGCGGCCGTGCTGCCAAACGCGGCGGCAGCTGCACCGGCGCGTTAATCACCAGGACGGTTACAGCTTTTGTGTTTCAGCCGCTGGGCAAGGACAGACCCGTCTCTCTCAAGACTGTACAGGCAGCGGGAAGCAAAAGATAAACTCCTTTCCCAACTCCTGCCAAAGGTTGCCAACCCAGTGGCAGCGGTGCCGGCATTGCTGTGGGCCAAGGGAACGGCACATCCTTCCATGGAACCTGGTGGACTGTGACCAGCCGTGTCAGCTGTCAGCCAGTGCCACAGGGCTGTGCTGAGGGCATTGGAGCAAGAACCAGCCTGAGGGTTTCCTGGGAAGTGGGAGTGGCCATGGGGATGGACCTGGCAGAGCCTTGAGGGAGCACCAGTGGGTCCCCATGGCCCTGCTCCTCTGACAACCTCAGCTGAACAGACCCCTCAGTGGATGCCGGGCTGTGCCCAGACCATGCTGGAACTGCAGCCCCAGCTGGTGGCACAGACCTGGCATGGGGATGGTGACCAGCTTCTGGGAGTAAGAATAACTGGGAGACAAAGCCTGGAACTTCAGTAACTTGACACAGAGCCCACACATGGCTCCAGGCTCGACCAAACAGCACAGAGCCCCAGTCTGGGAGGGCAGGAGATGCCAAGCCCTCAGCCTGGCCATGGCTCCACTGCTCTTTCTTCCCTCTCAGTGCCCAGAGCCCCCCAGCACAAAACTTTCCCTGATGAAGCACTGGCACTTGTCCCAGCAGGCATCACTCACCTTGGATGGCTGAGAGGTAGACAAAGGCGTCCTCGTGCTGCACATTCTCCAGGAACACCTGGAAGGAAGGGGAAGTGCCATCAGCAGTGACTTCAGGCTGGGCCAGCAAGGCCAGAGGACTCCAGTAATTGGGACCATCTCCAGCCCAATAGCACAGTGAGCACAGGACAGAGACCATGGCAGGGATAACCATGGCAGGAGCCAGTACCTGCAGCAACTTCTCCTGAAGCCGAAGTGCCTCTGGATCCCGCTGGGTGACCAGGCTGGCGAGGTGGCGCAGGGCAGCAGCCCGGGCAGGGGGTTGAGGGTCGTAGGCTGACACCAGCAGCTCCTGGAGCCCAGCTGGGGCTGGGCTGTCAGCACACGGGGCTGGAGTGGCACCGGTGGCACTGGGCTTGTGGCCTGTGCTCTGCTCTGTGCTCCTCTCTCTGTGAGCCGAGGGGTTGCTGTGTCTGTGCTGTGGTGGGGCCTGGCTGCCCCCTGGGCTGGGGTCTCCACTGGGGATGCCTGCAGGGCTCCGTGCTCCCATCCCAGGCTTCCTCCCCAGCACACCGTCAGCAGCAGCGCCCACCGTGCCAGGGGCACAGGCCCCATGGGTGCAGATGGCGATGCACAGGTCTGAGGCCAACTCCTGGGTGAGGGGCTCGGGGTAGGTGCGGGACAGCTCCTCCAGCAGTGGCACCAGCCGCTTCAGCACGGAGAAGTCGCTGGATTGGAGCTGGGGAGGGAGAAAAGCAGCACTGGCACCACCATAGTGGGGATCCATCTGCTCCCTGGGATGCTCCAGGCAGGGCAGGAGAGCATGGGGATGATGATCC
This sequence comes from Pseudotriccus pelzelni, assembly GCA_035584735.1. NCBI lineage: Eukaryota > Metazoa > Chordata > Aves > Passeriformes > Tyrannidae > Pseudotriccus > Pseudotriccus pelzelni. The sequence continues at coordinate 20,200,095 of JAWMRA010000020.1, read as the reverse complement.
CCAGAGCCTGTTTTGTAGCCCCATGGCCTCTACCACCCCAATCCCTGGCTCTGGACTTCAGGTACCAAAAGCTCCTCTTGACAGCAATGCCCATGTCCCAGCACCTATCCCATCTCCGGCATCTCCAGCAGGTGCCATGGGAGAAGGTGGGAACGGCATGAGCCTGGATGACAGTGGTGTCTGTGCATGGAGGCCAAAACAGGGACATCCCTCCCACCATCTTCCCAGCACTGTGTCAGGCTTGCTGTCAGTCCTGCCTGGAAGGACATTCCTGGCACAGCAGCTGTAACCTGTTCTGCACGGGAGAAGCTCCTGCCCTAACCTGGATGTAACTGCTAAATTCTGGGTTGTGAGGCCTGAAAAGGGGTGCTTTAGCTTGAGTGGAGAGTTTGGATGATTGCATAAAACCCATTGGCTGCTGAAACCCAAACAGCTCTGCAGCTGCTTCCAAAACCTTTCACATTCCATTTCCCAAGTTAGTCTCTCCCATTAACACCAGAACGGGAGCAGGAGCTCGCCTGGGAGGGGCCCACTGCAGCCGCAAGACTCTGGCTTTAACTTCTCTCCAAATAAAGTTCTTTTCCCAGTGTTAGAAGTTTAGCAACAAGACACAATAACTAAATGGAAAAACCATTAACAGCTAGATCTTCCTTTGGGCAAATCGGGGGATGAAGCAACCCCAGCAGTTCAGTGATGGCAGCACATTAATGGTTGGCCATCGCTCCCATGGCAGCTCTCTCTCTCTCTCTGTATAATGTGGTAATTGAGTGATGTAAACAATGATGTAAATATGTAAAAAATGTAAATATAAAAATACAGAGGACTTTCAAGACGGGTACAGCCCACATGGGACGTTTGTTGTACTCCACAGCTGGAGCCCATGGTGTGTAGGTATGCAAAAGATGCAGTGTTGACATTTAAAGATGCTGTACATGGTTGCACTGCTCTGTCAGTACCTTCTTGGAATCAAACTTTGGATTATAAATTAATATATTCATTTATAATATCTATTATTATAATATATAATATTACAGTGTATATAATTTATACTATATATTAATATAGTATACATATATAAATCAATGAAATTAATTTCAGGGATGTCCTGCTGGGATTGAACCCTTGGCCAGTGCCTCCCCACTGCTCCAAGGAAAAAAATATGATATGTAAGTTATACATAGATATATATATACACACACATATACAGGCTGGGACTGAGCAGGGACCCCAGCTCAAGGCACCCAGCTCCCCTGGGCTGGGAATGGCAGTGCCCCGTACTCCCCGTCCCTGAGCCCCCCAGCTTTGCCCCTCACCTGGACAGCCCCTCCGAGCAGGGCGGCCACGAGCCCCATGGCCATGGCGAGGGTCTGTGCCTCGGCCGCCGCGCCGGGGCCCCGCGCTGGGCTGACACAGGCCCGCTGCAGCACGGCTGCCACGAACTCCTGCACCTGCCAGGGGAACAGCAGTCAGGACAGGGGATCCCTGGGGTGCCCCCACCTCCTCTTTAACCCTCCTGGTCTCTGCATCCATTTGAATTTTCCAAGCCTATGCCCTTCTCTATCACAAGTCCATGCAAATTCAAGAGTTTGGTCAATGCTCTGAGGCACATAGTGAAATTGTGGGGGTGTCCTGTGCAGGGCCAGGAGTGGGACTCAATGAACACTGTGGGTCCCTTCCAGCTTGGGATATTCTGTGAAACTCTTTCCACTTCACTGCTGTTGCCACCTCCCTGACCTTCCCTCTCAGACCATCCCAGTTGCCTTCCCACTATCTCCCCTTGCCATCCCACCTGTGCAGGTGAGGGGACTCAGCAGTGTTGGGAGCCCTGGAGAGCTGGGGGATGGATGGGGATGCACTGGGGAGGCAGGAGGGAGTCAGGGCTCCCAAGGTGGCTGAGGAGTGCTGGAGCCCCCGAACTGCACCCACCCCTCCAGCAGCAGCACAGACAGATTCCCTGGAATCACAGCCCCCAGCCCCATGCCAAGCTGTGTGAACCCACAGGTGAGGATTTTGGGAGCAGGGATGGAGACTGGCTGAGCCACACAGCCCAGTCCACCAGCGGCTGCAGCTGCCAGGCTCTGGCAGGGGCTTGGCAAAGTCACACCCCCAACAGCCCCAGGAAAAGGTGGTGGTTAAACTGGTAGGGGTTTCTCAGCACCAGAAGCCCCCAGGAGGCTGCAGGAGACAGCTCCATCTCTGTCTCCTGCCCAGCTCCACCACGGGATGGGAGCTGGAAAGGCAACTGGGATGGTCTGAGAGGGAAGGTCGGGGAGGTAGCAACAAGGGTCTGTACGGAATTGGGCCAGAGAAAGGCTTGGGAAATTCCAGAGCCCAGGAGCTCCAGTCCCAGCCCCACAGCTCCCCAGTGCCAACCTCCCTTACTCCCACACAGCTATTTCCCATGTTCTCTTATTTTTTTAATTTTTCCCACAATATTTTTATTCCACAAGCCTATAACGATCCTGCCTGGGTGGCATCGGCCTTCTCCTTGGCACTTTCGATCCCACGGGCTTTCTGCCTTCCTAACAGACCTTGAAATTAGGGAGTTGATGTTCTCCCTGCCTTATTTTCTCCACACCGTGGCCTGGGACAAGCCTGGGAAGGGCTTGGATCAAGGTCGTTCTAACAGGTGTGTTGCAAAAGAACTGCTGTGCTCCTACTTTGGAAAACAAAGTAGGAGGGCAACAAGGTCCTATTGCACTAAATGCCAAACTTCCAGCCCTCAGGACACAGGCACTGAGTGCAGGCATCGTTTCCTCCTTAGTTGCCAGCTTCCTTGAGCACATCCCTTAAGGAGGCAAGCTGTGGAAAAAGGCTTTGGAAAAGGCTGCAAAAAGGGCTCAGGTACCTACTGGGACAATTATGCCAGAGCAGAAATTTCAACAAACAGCAAGAAAGTAAAAAAAGTTGGAATATCTGCTCTCACAACACAGAGACACACAAGCTGAAGGGGCTGAAATTATATTTAACGTAAAGGAACACTGTGAATAAATAATCTGTAAATGGCTGCTGAGGAAAAAAAAAAGTAAAAAAAAAACTATTCTAGAAGGAAAAAAAAAAAGCACTTTAATGTGGGAGAGGAAAAAACCTTGAAAAATAAACCCCTGGGGCACAGCTGTGTCTCAGGCAGGAGGAAAGAATCCTTGGTGCAGAAAGGAAATCAAGTTGACCTTGGTTATGTGGGGAACTATGTAAATAAATGTGCAGCTGAAGGGGGGCCACGGCAGCCGCTGTTCCTGGGCTCCAGCTTTGGAAAGATGGATCCCACTTGTTCCCACCCGGTTAGGGCCCCCCCAAACGCCCCAAGGAAATTGCTCAAAGGCTGCACTGCCACTGCCTGTCCCTGTCCCTGTCTCAGCCCAGGGGCCTCCCTGAAACACAACCCCAGGCAGGAGGATAATGGATTTTTTGTCTGGATTTCTTTGGTGGTGGGTTTTTATACCAGACTCTTGGCTGGACCCTGAAACCTGGCAAAACCCTTCCCTGTTTCCCACCCCGACGCTCCAGTCCCGCAGGTGGGTGTGATGGGGAGGCAGGTGGGGACAAAGCAGTGCTGGCTGTGTCCCCCCCACCGCTGCAGAACACACAAAGGATCCTTTGTCCCGGAGGGAAACGTGAGGAAACCTGCCTCGGCAGTGACCGCCTCTGCCCATGGCAGGCACAGAGAGCTGGCACAGCCGGGGCACTGGGGTGAAAAACAACAATAAAGAACAGGATGTGGAAGTTTAAAGACACTGTCTGCAGGGGTATGCCACATTGCCCTTGGTGTCCACCTGCATTCCTGACTGGAACAGTGTGGGACAGCTGACCTTGTCCAGTGTGTGGTCAGGGGCAGATGTGCCATGTTTTAATGATCTTTATTGGGACCATGATCAAGGAAACCCAATGGCTTTTGAAATTACAGCATTTAATAAATTTGCACTGCCCATTCATGGACGTAGGAGCACAGTTACATCAACCAAGTTGCTCCAAGCCCCAACCAATCTAGCCTGGAACACTTTCAGAGAAGAGGCACAGCTTCTCTGGACAACCTGTGCCAGGGCCTCACCATCCTCACAGCCAAGAACTGCTTCCCAATATCCCACCTAACCCTGCTCTCTGGATGCCATTCCCCCCGTGTTCTGCCACTCCAGTCCCTTGTCCAAAGTCTCTCTTTAGCTCCCTTGGAGCTCCTTTAGGCACTGGAAATGGCTCCAAGGTCACCCCAGACCCTTCCCTTCTCTTCGTTGAACAATCCTAACTCTCTCAGCTTTTCCTCCTGGAAGTATCCAGCCAATCCCCCTGGGCTTTAGCATGACCAACCTGCACAATGTCAGTGAACACGGTGTCTGAGATGCTCTCACACAGCACAGCCACAAGCTGCAGGACAAGCAGCTTCCTCTCCTGCCTGGCCTGATCCTGCTCCAGCTCCAGCAAACTCCCTCCAGGCTCCACAGCCAGGTTTGGAGCCGCCTCGTCCTCTGCAGCCACCTGAGTCAGCTCCTGCCGGGAAGGAAGTGCGGGGTACAGAAACACGGTGGTTAAACACTGATAACCAGTGCCAGGAATGCCAGCTGACCCCTCACACCACCAGAATCTTCCAGCTGAAGATCTCCAAGAGCTGCCACAGCTCCCGGGAGTTCCATCCCTATCCCCTCGTGTGACTATGTGCTGGGGGGGGGGGCACAAAAAGCCCAATCCAGGCCAGGAGGGAACTGCAGGGGCTCCAAGGATGAAAGGAAGCAGGTGCTGGGGCCCCTCCATAAAAGCCAAGGAAGCAACAGGGATTATTCCCAGTTTCCAACACACCATTAAACTTCAGACATGCTGGTGTTGTTAAAAAAGCCCAGGGGGAATAAGGGTTAACCCCTTCAGAGACAGGATTGCTCCCTCTCCTCAGGTCTCCCACCCCACACGCAGGGCTGCTCCAGCACGTGCCGTACCCTGGGACATGCAGAGGGATGATTCCTTTATTTTGCCTTCTGCTTGACCCAAGGAACTCATTTCTGCAGGTGTGCCCTCACCTTCAGGCAGTGGATGAAGAAGTCTCCAGCCAGCCCACTCTTCTGGCAGTGGGACAGGAGCTCGACCAAGCTCTGCACATGGCACTGCTCTGAGGAGATCTTCTGGTACAGGGCTTCATCTTCATCGCTGGAATGGGTCACTGTGTTACTTACACAAATACATCCAGATCCCCTTGACTCCCCAACTCCAGGGCAAGGTGAAATCCCAGTCCGCCTTTTCCTGGAAGCCTTCTTTCCCAGTGTTTTCCAGCAGAGCCTGGAGGCAGCTGAGCCAAACACTGCCCAGGCCATTCATGATCACTTGCTCCCTTTATTATCAAACGGTACAGTCACTGACAGAAACCAAGAGCTCAAATCCAGCCATCCCCTAAAGAACAGGATTAGTGCTGGCTAAGTCACGTAAGAGCCATGGAAGCAAGAACATGAACATGGGCAGAGCCAGGGCCATTATGGAGTAAGTTTAAAGTATTCCCAGTTTAACCAGGGCAGAACTGCTTCTAATTGTGGCCTTCCAGTACCTAAAGAGAGTTTATAAAAAAGCAGGAGAAGGACTTCAGACAAGGGCCTGGAGTGACAGGACAAAGAGGGCAGGGTTAGATGGCATACAGGGAAGAAATTCTTCCCTATGAGGGTGGGGAGGCCCTGGCACAGGTTGCCCAGAGAAGCTGTGGCTGCCCCATCCCTGGAAGTGTCCAAAGCTGGGTTGAACGGGCCTTGGGAGCAACCTGGTATAATGGGAGGTGTCCCTGCCCATGGCAGGCGGTGGAATGAGACAAGCTTTAAGATCCCTTCCCACACAAACCAGTCTGTGATTCTAACTCGGATCAGGAATAGACTGAAACAAAAGACAAACGAAGCACATTTTTGGGTATTTTACTGCAGCTCCCAGGTCCCAGCACACCCACCCCGCAGACACCCCTGGACACAGCCATGTCTCTGCCTATCCCACAGCACTGCCCCGGGCCCTCCCTGCCAGCTCACAGCCCCCCTTTAAACCAAACCTCCCGCTGTTGGACATCCCGGTCTGCGTGGCTGGAGACTAATGGCTGCAGTTTATTCCCAGCATGGACATGCTCTGCCTCTACTTAGAGACCATCTGTGCACACCAGAGGAGATCAGTCACTGCTCCACCACGCTGGCATTGCCAGAGTCCTTGCTGTGACAGTGCCACCTGTGCCCGAGGGACTACACTCACTGTGCCACGAGACAGGCTCAGGCTGGACAGTGGACATTGAATTTGCAGGGTGTTGGGGCTGAAAAAGCACATCCCATTCCCAGACAGCCCTCAGGCAGGGCTTGGAGTCCAGAAAAGCAGGCAAGGAGCGCACACCACCACTCAGGTGGAGCATGATGCTTTCTGGGGCTGGAAGGCAGAGCTCTGTGTGGCGTCCAGGAAACCTGGAGGCTGCATGGGCTGTGAGAAAGCATCACCTGCCTGAGCTTGAGGGGATGAGACCATGGTGCAGTGGTCCTGGAAGACCCCCACTCATCCAGGCTCTCTGCCAGGCTTCTGGAAAGCCCTGGGTGCTGAGTGACTCTGAGGACTGTGCCCACAACACTCACCTGATGGTGTCCTCCACTGTGATGGCAGCACCGCCCTCGCTGCCTGCGCAGATCCGGCAGCGCGGGTGGAGGGTGGGCACGGTGCTGCCCAGCCTGGCCAGGCCTTCCAGCACAGCCAGCGACTGCTCCCGCTCCGCCTTCTCCAGGAACCACAGCAGGATCTCCTGGCACGGGGAGCTGGCAGGGAGAGAGGAGGCAGTGGTGACATTGTTCTGCCCGCTGCTCCCCTCCCTGTGACACGCATTTTGGGATGACGGACATGACCGGAGCACTCCGGAGTGGCCATGGGCTCTCCTTGGGATGCTCTGGCTCCTGACTCCAGCAGCTGAAGGCATTTGTGACAGTTTCTAAGGGGACCAGCAGCACATCCTGCCCTCTGGCATTCCCAGATGGAAGAATTTGTGTCCCTCCAGACTTGAGCCCGGTGAGGAAAGGAGCACTATGAACATCCCTGGCACGCCATCCCTGTGCCTCATGCCAAGGTGAGAAGGGCTGGTGGCAGTGCCAAGGGAGAGCAGGAAGGAGATAGGAGCACTGTGAGGTGGCGTGGGAGCCCTGCCAAGGAAAGATGCAGGTTAATGAGGTGGAGCGGCTGCGCTGTGCTGTGCCAGGGGTCTGGAAAGCCGAACACTTCCAGGCAGTTGCGGGTTTAGTTATCCCTGCCAAATTCCTTAGCAAAGGGAGCAGCGACTGCTGGCCCAGCAGCGTGAGTTTGGCATGTTCCACCTAATTGCCACGGCACTCGCTGCTCTTTGAAGTGATTAACAATGTCTTTAATAGCAGCAGAGGCCGTGTCTATACACACCTTTTAGGGAAAGCCTGCACACGCCAGGATCACCAGGGAACAGCGTAACCCCACCAGGAATGCTTTCATCAGGTTGGTCCAAACTCCCGAAAGCCCAGGAAAAGCCTGGGGGGAGCAAGGAAAGAGGACAGCCAGCGCCTGGTCACCGCTGTCCCTGCCACCATGACTAACACACATAGTGCTTCCCACTGTGCATTGTGGGGAACTGGGCATGACATGAGGGACAGCTGCCAGGAGGCAGGTCCTGCTTGGACCACAGGAGAGCGATGCCGGACATGAGGAAAATGATCCTGTATTTCCAAGAGCCAGCGCCTGAGCTGTTTTATCCTGGTCCAGCCAGGTCCCAGCATCACCACCTCTATCCATGGACAACCACAATCCCTGCTGTAGGCAGAGCCGACCTGCACTCCCAAGGGCACGTTTGTCTGTACATGGAACATTCTGGCCTCAGGGAAGACAAAAACTGAAGTGAGAACTGCTTCCTTGGGCACAGGGCTGCCAGTAAGGTCATGTACCCTGCCTGTGGTTCCTGCCTGATTGGAATGAGAGCTCCTAGGGATGAGAACATGGATCTCTGCTCCTGACTGTGCCCACAGAGTGCTTGTTGGAAGTAGGCAAAGCCCAGCAGAGCCAAGCGGAGCCGAGTACAATCCTTCCTTACCGTAAGTATGACACATTCTGCTTGGCGAAGGAATAGAGGGAAAAAACCACTCCCAGGACTGACTGCAAGGATCCCAGCAGCAGGCTCGAGCTGTCATTCCCAACCACATACACCTACAGAGAGAAGGGCACAGGAAGGAGAGTCAAACACCTGCGTGGAACAGAGGGAAGAATGGGAACACGTCTGTGCACAGAGTGGCTGCTGGGGAGGATGGTGAAGGGTTCTCAGCCTCTTCCTTCAGTCTGGAACCTGTTTTCCCTCATTATGCCATATTCCCTATCAAAATCTGGCTTCAGCACCATTTTTCTCCAAGTATTTCATTAACCACATCAGGCTCCAAGCTACAGGAAGGCTGCAGCCAGATACTCGGGAAGTCTACTGCTCAGGGGTAAGATCCTGCCTTCCCCAGAGATGCAACATGCACCTTGGAATGAGAAAATCTTTATGGAATTACGGCAAATCTCAAACACAGAGATCAGTTCCTAGCAGGGCAGCTGGGCTGACAGGTACTGAGCTGAGACACCAAGCTGCCAGGGCTCGGGGGGGGATTCTAGGGGCTCTGGGCATGTTGTAGGGGCTCTTGAGGGGTTGCAGGGGCTCTGGGGATGTTGTAGGGGTTCTTGGGGGGGCTGAAGGGGCTCTGGGGGAGTTGCAGGGCCCTGCTCCTCTCCTCCACCTCAACCAGCAGCCTCCCAAATCACTGTCAATGCCCTCCATGAACCCAGCACACCCTTCTCAGGCTCACTGCGCACAAGTCCCACCTTGCTGCCCATAGAGCACAGGAAAAACACTTACAGAAGCCTCATGGCATTCATAGAAGCCTCATGTAATTGTGTTTCCTTTTGTATCTTTTCAAAGGAATTATCCAAAACTAAAAGCCAGGTAGGACGCTTTTAGTCAGAGCCATAAGCTGGGAAAATTTGGTCTAGAAAGTGGTTAAATACCAAACCCTGCCAGCTGGACTCAGGGTTTACTCAGTGTTTTGGTTCTCAGGTCCTGGTTTTGGCAGGCTCTATCTCCCTCCACAGCTCTTAGCTTATAAAAATGGGAAGGGCAGTGTAATAAAGGTTTCCAAGGGACTTCCAGCTGTATCATATGGTCAGTTACCTGTTCAGAAGGTGCTGTCCCTCTACAGCAGAGTGAGTCCCCACTCCTCTGATCTCCTGTTCCCTGCATTTCCAGACTCTCACTCCCCACACCTCCAACTTTCTGCTTTGCGTGCCTCTGACCTGCTCCCCACACCTCCAACCTCCTCCCAACACCTCTGACCTCCTGTTGCCCACACCTCTGACCTCCCACAACCCACACCCAGACCTCTGACCTTCCTTCACAATGCCCAGTTCCAGGGCTGGAAGTGCCCTGGGGACAGACCTGCCTGAAGCAGTGTGACAGCCCAGGTAGGAGGGAGATGGCCCTGATAACACCCTGCCCTGCTCCATTGATGCAAACAGACCAGTTTCCCTGTGCTAATCCCCACGGAGCCATTCCTCCTCCCCAGACCCTTGTGTACACAAAGCCTCCCCGATGAAGCCCCAAGGATGGTTTCTCACTCAGCATCAAATGACACTTGCTAGACAAGAAACCCCTCCAAATCCAGGGTCCCCTCACTAATCTGGCTGCTGTCAGGCCTCCAGCACTCTGCCATTAAGGAGGGACCCACCCCATCCCCCCCCCAGCACGGCACTGGGAGGGAGCAGCCCTCCAGACCAGTCTCTGCCTGCCAGCCAGTTACAACAGATCATTACTGGGAAAACAGACAACAATTCCAGCATTTAAGAGCTTAGCCTGCCTCAGGGCATGCCAGCAACCAAGTCACCAGCTTCTGAAATTTGAATTCCAGGGTTGGAGATGTCCTTCTGGGTTGGAACATGCAGCAGGAAGCTGCTGTCAGGGCAGGCAGGGGAGCCTGCAGCGTGGCAATGGGGATACTGGTGGGAATGATAGGAAATGGAGCTATGAGGGAAGGTGTCAGAGGAGGAGCCTCCACAGAAAACCCTGATCCTTCATTGGGAACACAAGGATGGATCCCATCTCTCCCCTAAACATGAAAACCAAGATCTGTGCTCCAGTGAGAACTTAAAGCCCCTTCCAGTGCCTAAAGAGGCTCCAAGAGAGCTGGAGAAGGAATTTAGACAAGGGCCGGGAGTGAGAGGACAAGGGGGAATGGCTTCTTCCTGCCACAAGGCAGGATTAGATGGCATATTGGGAAGGAATTCTTCCCTGTGATGGTGGTGAGGTCCTGGAACAGCCCATGTGCAGGCCATGGCACACCTGAAGATAAGGATGAGGTGAGTTTGTGCATGACTGGAGATGCTGGGTCTGTCTGGTCTAACACACACTGAACTGCTCACAAAGCCTCAAACCAGCTCTTTCTTAGAGTTTTCTCTCACAAATCAGACATGGTACCTTGAGCACATCTTCCACACAGCTACCCAGCTCTGCCTCTGGCACCAGCATGGTCCCTGCTGCCAAATCCTCCACTGCCAGCTCTGGAAGCAAAGGGTAGAGACATCAGCACTCTAAAGCACCCCAGAGCCCCCCGCAGCAGAGCAGCCCTGCTATGCCCTGCACACAAAACCACTTCTCACAGCTCCCTTCCCTCCCCTCCCCTTCACATGGGAACAGAGGAGCCCTCGTTAGCTGCCCTAATTGTGTTGCAGTGCTGTAAACCCCCAAGGACACACAGAAATCAAGGCAGACCACAATTCCATGATGAATGATTCCCTGGAGAGCTGCTGGTTGTGTTGGGAACCTATGGCTTCCATCCGGAAGCCCATACCAAGGGTGTCAGACTGGGAGAGCTTCCCAAGGAACCCATTGGCAGGAGCCACAGCACTCGGCTCCCACGCTGGAGTCACTTGGCTCAAGTGGTAGTAAATATGGTGTAACCACACAGACAGACATGGCCAGCACAAACAGCTGGGCTCACAGGGTCTGCAGCCCAAAGAAATTCAGATGGAATGACAAAAATCAGCGAGGAAAGAAACTAGACTGTTCCTGGATGTGGTACCTGCTGCCTCAGAGCACCGCAGGAGAGGGGACAGCAGGGGCTGGAGCAGATGCCTCTCTGCCAGCTCTGGGTGCTCCCTGGCCATGGTGAGCACCGTGGTGGTGGCCACACGCTGGAACTGCCGCGCTGCCACTTTGTCCTGGATGTGCAGCAAGTCCAGAATCTGCAAGGAAAGTGATAAAGGAATCAGGATCAGCATGCCCTCAGAGGGGGCAGCCTGGCTCCTGGCAGCAAACAAGGACCTGTCCATGTGCTCCTTTGCTGGTCATCTGGCATGACATTCCAAGTATGGAAGAGCCAGTGTCCTTCCCACGCACACAGAACACCTTTCTGGGCTCAAATCAAGATCCTGCACCGCACCCAGAGCCAAAGGCTGGAAACAAGAGCTCCACACAGCTCTGTGTAGTGCTGTGTCAAGCAGCTCATACAATCAACACCATCCAGCATTTCAAGAAAACATGGAAAATTCAAGAGTGGAAAAGTGTCCCATTGCCAGAAAAACATCTCCACGTTGTTCTGGCTCGAGCCAGGCCATGCTTGAGCAGAAAGGGCAGTTCCAACAGCCTCCAAGATAGAGTTGGCTCTGCATGCCCGGGCAGAGGGAACGAGGGACTTACCTGGGGGCACACCTGTCTGTAGTAGTCCTCAAGGGAGAGGCACTGCTGTGGGCAGGAAGCCAGGATCTTTGCAACCGCGTCACATTTCCTCCAGTCCAGAGCTGCTGCTTCAGCGCCAGCACCACCTGCAGCAGCAGAAATCCAGGATCAGCTCTGACCGGCAGCCAGCTCTGGCTGAAGACAGAGTTCCCGGCCAAAAATTGGATTTCAAGCTTTTATTGCCGTCATTAAACCAACCATCTTTCAGGAGACACCTGAACTTAAAGACAGAAGGGGGGAAATTGCTGTGCAAGAGCTTTGATAATGGAAAACAACTCCTACGGACAGGTGAACAAGCCAAAAGGTGGAGGGAGGTCATGCTTGGACAGTGCCATCAGGTTGGTGTTGGCTAGAGGAGGCTTTGGCACTAAAATCTGTGGGATTCAGCTTTTGGATAGCAACAGTTTCCCTCCCTGCCAGGAGGGAAGCAGGGGATGAGTCTTATTGTCCCTGCAGCTCTCATAGCCCAGTGCCCAGCAGGGCTCCCACCACACTGGCACCGGGACACCTCTGAATCTGAGATCCTGGAGGCCCAAAGCCCCCCACTCACCTCCTGTGCTCTCCAAGACACCCCGAACCACAGCCTGGACCCCGTTGGGCCTCAGCAGCCTCTCCGAGAGCAGGCGCCCACAGAGCCGTCGCAGCCAGGCCGGAGCTGACCCTGGGCCTGCCCTTGGACATGGAGCACTCTGGAAAGGAACACAGCAGCAGGATAAGGAGTGTATTTGAACAGTCCTGTGCAAAACTCATGTATGGGCAAACGACCTGTGTCCTCCTGGAGAGCACAGGACACAGACAGGCTTTGAACTGTTGCTTCAGCCAGTGGCACAAAGCAAATTAGGAATTAATGACAGGCCAGCTGGAAGGGACTTACAAGGACCATCAAACCAACATGCCTTAACTTTTGGTCAGCCCTCAAGTGCTCAGCATGTTATTCCATTCCTGGAAGTGTTCAAGGCCAGGTGGGATGGGGCTTGGAGCAATCTGGTCTAGTGGAAGGTGTCTAGTTGGAATGGGATGAGCTTTAAGGTCCCTTCCAACCCAAACCATTCCAGGATTCCATGATTCTATTATTATCCCTTAAAGACTTGGCAGAAACACCTCTCAGGAGATTTCCCATCTCCTCCTCCCGACGAGGCTTTGGAATGGCCCCAAACAGCAGCGGGTGCCCTGTGTCACCCCTGGAGCAGGAAGGGGCAGGTTCTGGAGGAGCAGGAGCTCCACTTGGCCAGGCACAGTGGATATGGGTGCAAAGCCAAGGTGGCACGTGCTGTGATTACAGTCCCGGAGTTCACACCCACCTACACACCCCTGCATGGCGGGGCTGGAATGACACACACCCAGCAGCTCCACCAGCGCTCCGGGACTGGATTTGAAAGTGTAAGCACATTTCCAGGAGAGCAGCACCCTCAGAGTGTGGGAACACAGCAGCATCCTCGGTACTACGCACCCTCATAGCCCACAACCACTGGATACCTGCTTAGGCGGACCTTGCAGGACGAGCAGCTCCTGCACTGCCAGCGGCTGGTAAACACGGTCCAGGATATCCTGCAGGGCTTCCCGGCACCGGGCTCGCTCCGCTTCCGAAACACCCTGCAACAAAACACACCTGGGTGGTGAGGGCAGCCTGGCTGGGCACTAAACCCAGGGTAGCGACGGTGCCCTCCAGCCCCTTCTGGCGCTCCATGGCCCCTGTCCCTTCTCTCACATGGGGAATTACGGGCAGGACATGAGAGGGAGTGCTGGGCAACAAGCCCGGGGCTTGACCCCGGGGTGCAGGCTGGGTCTCGGCTGGGCACCCACGCCAGCCGCGGGGACACAGGGAGGCGAGCGTCGCACGGACCTGGCAGAGGGCGGCGGGGCCGTGTCCCAGCACGCAGAGCCCGGCGAGCAGCAGGCGGAGGTGGCTGGCGAGCAGCGGAGCACCCAGGGCGGGCAGCCGTGCCAGCTCGGCCAGGGCGGCGGCGGCGGCGAGCAGGCGGGCCCCGCGGGGGCCGGGCGGCAGCGGGGGCGGCCCGGGGCACGGCCCAAGCCCCGGCGGCAGGTGCGGCAGCAGCCCCAGCCCCACGGC
>JAWMRA010000020.1:20158316-20176789 GCA_035584735.1 Pseudotriccus pelzelni | reverse complement strand
GTGTCAGCCAATGGACAGCCTGTGGAGGACCCCATGGAGATCATCATCACCGTCACTGACCAGAACGACAACCGGCCTGTCTTCTCCCAGGCAGTTTTCCATGGCTCTGTGCCAGAGGGAGCCGAGCCAGGTGGGACCACCATCACTGCCTGGGAGAAAGCGCTGAGGGAATGTAGGGACAGGTCACCAATAACTACCTGTTCCAGGCACGCCAGTGCTGAGGGTACTGGCCACTGATGCAGACGATGCTGTGAGCTCCAACAACGGAGTTGTGGTCTATTCCATCCTGAGCCAGGCACCAGAGCAGCCCCAGCCCCACATGTTCACCATAGATAGAAACTCCGGGCTGATCTCTGTGGCTGCACCAGGACTGGTGGCAGAGGTGAGTCCCGGGCTCGGCCCCCACCCCGCATGCACTCCCAGTTCAGGTGTGACACAGCCTCTCACTGCAGGCGGTCCCTGAATATACACTGGAGATCCAGGCAGCAGACATGGGGGGACACGGGCTGGAAGCCACCACTACTGCCCGCATCACAGTGCAGGTGAGGCATTGAGCTCCCCTGCTGCCCACCCAGCGCAGACAGGGAGGGTGAGGCTGCGGTGAAGCCGGTGCCGTCTCTCAGCAGTCCCACGTGCCCGGCCGCCACAGCGCCAATGCGCTCCGGGTGTTTTCCATGGTGGGAGGTGAGGCTGGGATGGCAGCTCCACCGTGCCTTCTCCTGGCCTGGTGCCCCATCTTCAGGCTGGGCTCTGGGCCACCAGCCCCAGGGCTGCGGCACTGCTGGAGAGTGGTTGCCAGCGGGGCTCCTGGGCAAGCTCCCAGCGGGAAGCCGCCCGTGCCGGCTCGGCCCAGCCAGGGAGGAGCACCCGGTTCTGCGGGAGCCTCCTGCCAGGATAGCGGCATCCAGCCACGCCAGCTCTGTGGGGAGAGGCTGTGGCGCCAGGAAGGGCGGCCAGGGCCAGGGATGGCGTTTTGCGCAGTGTCACCGGCCACGGGCCCCTGGCTGAGCGGGACCGAGGACAGCCAGGTAAGCTTGCCGGGGTACCTCTCTGTCAGACAGTGCCAGTGTTGGGCTGGCAGCGGGAGCTGGTCTGCCTCCAGGGAGACCGCCTGGCCATGCCAGCTGCTGGGACGCAGCCCTGAGTTGTGGTCCCCCCCCAGCCTGGGAGCTCCAGGAGGGGAAGGGGCCCAGCCGCCCCAGCTGCTCTGACCTTGACCCCAGACAGCTCGAGAGAGCTGGGCAGGGTCAATGTCCACCTGCACGTGATACTGTGGGCAGGGATGGGGCTGCTTCCTTGTTGGGTCCAGACTGGCTGCTGCCGCCATTCTGTGGTCCACTGGAACAGGTAGGGTAGCAGGGAGCGCAGCGCTGCTGCAGGCATGGAGGCCTGCTTCCCCGTGGGAACCAGACAGCACCCACACCATGGTGGTTGGGGTGCCTGGGGCTGAGCCCTGTGGCATGGGAAGGAGGTGGGGGCCCATATCCTGGCTGTGTGGCACAGCACGGTGTGGGAGCTGGGCTATGGCACAGCCAAGGGTGAGGCACACAGTGCTGCCAGGACAGGTCCTAGCCCCCCTTCCCCCTCTGCTGCAGGCTGACAGCATGTCCCATGTGGGAAACGGCTCCCTGACCACCCACGTGCTGAACACGGCCACAGGGCTGCCGGCAGCCGGCCTTGTCATCCGCCTGGACCAGCTGGTGGAGCCAGGGCCACAATGGAGGGAGCTGGCACAGAGGTAGGCGAGCTGGTGACACTGGAATGGGACCGGCTGCTGCCGGTCTCCCTGAGCTTGGTTGAAGGTTCCTGGCACAACTGGCTGCTGGCAGCAGGGCCAGTGCTCAGGGGTACGATCAGGGCATGGCTCGGTCTGGTTTCAGGCACACAGACACGGATGGGCGCTGCCAGCCCCTCCTGGCAGCAGGACAGGCCAAGGCCGGCACCTACAAGCTGCGCTTTGAGACAGCACCATATTGGCAGGGGCTGGGGCACACCAGCTTCTACCCCTACGTGGAGGTACGGAGTGTGGGGAGGCTGGGGCAGGTCTGGGGGCCATGGTCAGGGTTGGGGGACTGCCCCCCCTGGGCCCGGCTCTGAGGGGAATCCCCACCACTGCCTCCTTTCTACCCCCCAGGTTGTCTTCACTATTACTGACCCGGCACAGAAGCTTCATGTCCCGCTGCTGATCAGCCCCTACTCCTACACAACATACCGGGGCAGTTAGGGTGGCACGGCCGCCCCTCAGGGATGGAGGAACAATGCCATTAAAGGCTCCAAACATCACCATTTGTCTCAAAAAATCACCTTCTGGCTGGGGGGTGAAGGAGGGAGCCCCAGGGGCAGCCCGGTGTGGTTGGTGGGATGCCCAAAGCCCTCCAGCTGTACCATGGTCCCCCTGGGGAGGAGAGGGTCCCGAAGATGTTCACTGGGGTCTGTTTAATGGCACAGAACAGGAACAGGGCACAGCCCCACTTCCAGTGTGCCAGTGGGACCACTGGTGATGGCCAGTGTCAGGTGGGCACCGAAACAAGTCCGGCAGGGCCCTGCCCGAGCTCCTGTCCCGGCAGGGGGAAGGCCAGTGGCTGGAAGCCCAGGTTGTCCAGGGGAATGCCGAAGGCCGTCAGCTTCGCCTCGAAGGTCTGCAGCATGTCGTTGTGTGCCTGTGAGGGGAGGGTCCCTGTCAGCCCCTCCGCACCAGGGCAGGGGCTCCCTGCACCCCCTGGTCCTATTTCCATCCCCCATACCAAAGCCATGGAATCACAGAGTCGTTTGGGTTGGAAAAGGCCTCTAGGATCGAGTCCAATCATCCCCCTGGCACTGTCAAGGCCACCACTAACCCACAACCCTAAGTGCCCCATCCATATAGCTTTTGAATCCCTCTAGGATTCCTTCCTAACCTCACCTTGCAGACTCGGGCCAGCTGGAGCTGCAGGTCCTGGATAGTGTCATTCTTGGAGTGGAGCACATCCTGCGAAGGGAGACAGGCTGTGAGGCCACACTGCCCAGCCCTGGGGACATAGTGGCCATGCTGCAGGCAGGAGCAGTGTGGCACAGCACATGGAGGAGCTGCAGCACAAGCGGAGCATCCGGCAGCACAGCCTGGCAGGCAGCCACCACCCTACCCCCTCTGAGTGGCACTGCCAGGGACAGCCAGCTCCGGCCAGGGACAGGGATCTTTTGGATCAACAACACAGCCATCCCGGTCTGCTCTGCAGCACCTGCTCCGGCAGCACCACCCTGCTGCCATGGCACCAGGGGAATTACAGGGAGCCAGGCTCCCTGAGGCAGCTGGGCGGAGGAATTCAGGGACCCCAGCAGCTGCAGGAGAGCCCGACGCCGTGACGCCATCCCAGGAATGTGTTTTCCTTCCACCTGCTGGGAGGTGACACATCTGCTGCCCATCCCACGGCCCTGCTACCCATTCCGAGGGCACTCCAGAGCTTTTCCGCCACCCCCCGCAGCAGGGACCTGGATGGGGACAAGTGGGAGGGCATTGACACGGTGGAGCCGTCATCCCGTGTCTGTGCCCAACCCGCAGCCAGCGCTGCTCCCCAGCTCCGGCTGCGGCAGGCTACAGGAATGTGGGTCTCCAGGCTCTTCAGAGAGGTATTTTTAGCATGGCAGACGCCGCAGAGCCCCAGGATCCTGTCTGCACTGTCCCCTGTGGCCAGACGAGGTTCACCGGGTGCGACCCCCATGCAGAGAGCCCCCGGGAGCCACCAGACCCACCAGCAGTTGGCTGAGTGGCAGCATGGGGTGTTGGCAGTGCCGCAGGGCCTGGGGCCATGCTCCTCCAAACAGGCCCTATCTAGGGACAGATCAGTGCCAAACTCTGACACCCACACGCTCCGCTCTGGAGGCAGAGCCGAGTGCCCCGCGGCACCGCGCGTGGCCCTGAGAGTGCCAGCATGGAGTGACGCGGCGGCTGCAGCCACATAGGAAAGCGACTGGCACATTCCGGGGGCTGTGGGCACCCCACAGCAGGCTCTGTCCCCCCAAAACCTGCCCTCGCAAGCGCCCGGTACCTTCAGCTTGTGTGAGACCAAGGACAGGGCGCTGGGGTCGAGCTTGGAGACTGCGATGACCTCGCCGAGCTCCACCTCCTTCTGCTCCAGGAGGCTGAGGAGTCCCTGCAGTTTCCGCTCCAGGAGCAAGTTCTTGAACCCCGTCTTCTGCTGCACCTCATTAATGGCTTTGGTGAACTTCTGGTAGAGCTCATCTCGCTCTGCCTGGACCTGCTCCAGGAGACAGCACAGCACGGTGTCACACCACCTTCAGGAGCTTGAGGGCACAGAGGGGCTTGCAGGAGCCTGACTGGGGTCTGCTTAATGGTGTGGAGCACAAATGGGGCAGAAAGCTGGTCTGGCAGCTCAGCCCAGCCGTTCCCCACGGCAACTGCAGCCTGCAGGGAAGGCAGGTGCTGCAGCACAGCTTCCTCCCTCCATGGTGCAGCACCTGTGCTTCTCCTTCCTCCTCCTCCTCCTCCCCTCAAGGCAAGGGACGCCTCAACAGGCTCCCTCTGCCACTAAATCAGACCCCAGCAAGGGGCCCCTGGTAAATGGGGGGGTGTCTCTCCTCTCCACAGCTGGCAGCAATCCCTGGCTCACAGCTAGTTAATAAGTGTCCTAATTAGGACACAGCCTCTCCTCCAAAGCCTATTTCTGAACGCTCTGAATCTGGCGCTGTCTTAATGATGGATTGTTAACGAGGGCTCGGATCAATGTTCATATTCCTGGGGATTTCTACGAATTGCAAATGAGCTCTCTCCTGCCTCAACAGATTTATCTGGGTTAGTGGGGGGGAGAACTCACTCTACAGGGCTCATCCTGAGCCGCCCCGCCACAATGAGCAGGGGAGCGACCCTGGAACGCCAGCAGGAGAGGCCCATGGCAATCCCCCCCAGCTCTGCCCCACGCAGCCCCCGGCAGCCCAGGGGGCCCGCTGGAGTGTGCATGATTGCTTAGCAAAGTACAAGGCCAGGCCTGTCTGCTGACCGTGGGAGAGGCTGGAGCTGGGAGCAGCTTTGTTGGGAGCAGCTGTTATCACCCGGCTCGGGATTAGCTTTGGAAAGCCCTCGGCTAAGCACAGGCTCTGCTAAGCCCCCACACCCTGTCCTCTGGAAAGGGTTTGGAGAGGGTTAGGAGAGGGTTTGGAGAGGGTTTGGAGAGGGAACGGGACATCCAGCCCTGCCTGCAGCTCTCACCTTACTGAACCGCTGCTCCAGCACCTCATGTTCCCACTGAAGGTCCTTCAGTTCCTTCTGGGTGACTTTCAGACGGGCTTTGGAGTTCTGTGAGCGGGAAGGGAGCGTTAAGGAGCACGTGATTGTCTGGGACCTGCTGGGGATGTTTTCTGGGAAGAGAGGAGAGCGAGCAGCAGAGAAAACCAGGCAGCACCCACACCAACCTCTCTGCAGCGAGGGCTACTCTGACCTCTCTCTGGATCCCCATCTGAGATCTCACAAACAGCCAGCTAAGCAGAATGGGACTCACTTTGCCCAGCAATCCCAGCACAGAGTGGCAGAGGCCACTGCTTTCCCTCCGGGAATGAGCCCAGGAAAGGAGAAGGCTGGTCACGCACCATCAGGATCTCCTTGTCCTTATCATAGCGAGCCAACTTCTTCTGCAGTTCAGCCACCTGCTCCTGGGCCTGTTGCAGCGGCTCCGTCAGCTCCTTGTTCTGTAGTAGCACATCTGTCTTCTCCTTTTCCAAGACAATCTCCTTCTTTTTCATCTCCTCCACCTGCTCCTGTTCTTAGGAACACGAGTGCTGGCTTCTGCGAGCTGCCCAGCCCCTCAGAGACCCCTCCACCCTCAGGACACCCTCCCTGCTCATGTCACAGTGTTCAGCCCACCAGCAGCACCACATCAACGCCTGGGAACTGCCAAATCCAGGTGACACCCTGGCAGGAGTGGTCCCTGGGTGGAAGAGGTAGCACAGGGATAGGCAGTACCTTCAGGAGGCTGATAAGTGACATGTTTTTGGCAGTGATATCGTTGTAGTAGTTCTTGATGTCACCGAAAGCCCCCTCGTGTTTCTCCATCAACTCGCTGATCTGGTTGTTCTTCCTCTCCTCCAGCTCATGGATTTCCGTCTTCCTTCGCAGGTCCATCTCCTCACGCAGGGCCTGCATCTTCCTGTTGTACTTGGCATCCATCTCTGGGGGGCACAGGGGGGCTGGGTGAGGGGGGGACTCCTGCAGATCCCATGCTCCAGCTCCTGTGCCACCACATCGGCATCAAGACCCTTGTGGGGTCCAGGGAGAGCTGAGCCCAAGAATGACACCCTTGGAAAGAGGGCATGGAAAAGCCCTAAGTGGGCCTGTCACAACCTGAAATGTCCCCTGAGGGGGACACTGGAGTGAGGACAGAGCGAAGGCACCTCCAGCCATCCCACCCCACAAAAGGGATGGCACTGCCACAGCACAGGGGACAGGGGTGGGGGGAAATGGTCAGAGCTGGGGGAAAACTGGCTGGAACTGGGGAAGGAAAGGGACCAAAACGGGGAGGGGAGAAAAAACAGCCAGAACTGCAGGGCAAACTGGACAAATATGGGGAGGAAACCGAACAGAACTGCCTGGGAAAAACAGCTGGAACTTGTAGGGAAAACTGGCTAGAACTGGGGGGAAAAACCAGTCAGAACTAGGACAGAAAAAAGTGCCAGAACTGGAGGGAACCCCCAGCCCACATGCGCTCGAGGTGCTGCTCAGGAGCCCAGAGCAACTCTCCCCATCCTGCTCCCACAGGTTCTGCCTTGCCCCTGACCTTTGGCCTGGGCCTCGAAGTCGCTGCGCAGCCGGGCCATCTCCTCCTCATGTTTCTACAACAGAGAAGCTTCATCTTAGAGGAGACAACCAAATCCTGAGTCAGCCCATCCCCAGGGATTCCCTCCTGCTCCCTGGGAAAGGATTCTGATCCCAATGTTGATGCAAACAGTGGCTTGGAGGTTCTCCAGCTGCTCTCACAGCTTCCCGCTGCAGCAGAGGAGTCATCCAGAAATCCCTCCTCCCCATTCCTGCACCAGAAATCCCACCCCACAGAGCGAGCCAGGGAGGTAGGATCCTGCCCCTACTCCCACCCTGGGGCTGAGGTGCCTCACAGGTGGCTCCAGCCTGGCCAGGGACATACCAGGCAGAGGTTTGTCACTGCTCCCTCATTGGCCAACTCCTGCTCCTTCAATTTGATGTTCAAGGAGCGCTTCTCTTTCCACAGCTCCTGCTCCTGGTCCCAGTGATCCTTCTGGGCCCGCTTCAGGGACAGGATTCCCTCTGCCTTCAGCTCTGTCAGGGTCTCCTGCTGCTCGTGCAACAGATGCTTCACCTTCTGCTTGTACACCTAAGAACAGGCCATAGACTGGGTGAAGGACTCAGCGGGAGACACCTGGAGCTGGGATGCTGGTAAGACATTCTTGGATTGCATCCTGCCCAGCTCCTCCTCCTATTCCCCTTCCTCTCCTCAGAGCTGCTCAAGGCTCACATGAAGCCCTCCTTCCCCACCTTGATCTCCACTTGGTGCCGCTCCTCTGCCTCCTCCATCTCGCGGTCCCGGCTCCGCAGCTCCACTTTCTTCTCCTCCAGCTCCCGGCGGGTGATGTCCCAGCAGCTCTGAATCCTGTTACACTCCAGCTGGAAAGAATTCCGCTCCTGCCGCTCCCGGTCCAGCTCCTCCCGGAGACGCTGGACATGCTGCAGCAGCTGCAGAGCCGAGAGGAAGAGACAGGTAAGGCAGAGGGGAAGCCTTGGACATGTGCCTTTGGAGACTCCATGTCCCAAACCTGGCAGGACACGGTGGTTGTCACTGGGATGGAGCAGGGGAGGTCCCTGACTGAACCCAACAGCCTCTGGAAAAGGAGTCACAAAACCTCATTCCACTGCCAGCAGCCTGGAACAGGGTTCTGGCTCACAGTATTCAGTAATGCCATTCTCAGGTGCCTAAATACTCCTAGATCATGGAATTGCTTTAACTGGAAAAGCCTCTAAGATCAAGCCCAACCATTCCCCCCGCACTGCCAAGGCCACCACTAATCCATTTACCCAAGTGCCACATCTACACGACTTTTAAATCCCCCCAGGGATGGGGACTCCACCACAGCACTGGGCAGCTGTGCCAGATCTGAATTTTTCCCAGTATTCAACCTAAACCTCCCCTGGTACAACTTGAGGCCATTTCCTCTGGTCCTGACCCTTGTTCCCCAGGAGCACAGCCTGACTTCCACCTGGCTCCACTCTCCTGTCAGGAATTTGCAGAGAGCCAGAAGGTTCCCCCTGAGCATCCTTTTCTCCAGGCTGAGACCCCTCAGCTCCCTCAGCTGCTCCTGGTGCTCCAGACTCTTCCCCAGCTCCATTCTGTTTCCTGGACACCCTCCAGCCCCTCTTTCTTGCCGTGAGTGGCCCAGAACTGACCCCAGGACTGGATGTGCCTCAGCAATGCCCAGCACACAGAGCTGGAGAGCAGAGGGTGGCATGAGGTGGCTGCTCTTTCCAGGAACTGCAAGAACGCCCCTCCCCAGCCCAGACAGGCATCAGGCAGTGACACAAACCCCGGCTGCTCGTCTCTGTCACCCTCTGCCACCTGTTGTCCCCAGAGCCAAGCCAGGTGCCACACAGGGGTCCTGAGAGCTGTTCTTGGTGGCCTGGGGGATCTCTCACCTGCTCCTTGCTCATGTCCTCCAGGTCCAAAGCATCCACCACCGCCGGACCTTTCCCTTTAGTTGATCCTTTCTTTTTAGGTGCCTGAGGACAGGAAGCCAAAGGCAGGAGGTGAATGGGTGAGCAGGAAGCCGTACTGCTCAAGTCCACCGTGCCGGCCCCGGAGCATCCCTGCTCTCACGGCAGGGACGGGGCCAGAGCGGTGACTAAGAGCCGGGGGCCTCGGGAGGAGCCTGGAAGCCTCTGGGACCCCCTGAAACCCCCGTGCCTCATGTGTCATCGCTGCCAGCTCAGGTCCACAAAACGCCTGTACCCAAAGTAACAGCTCAGGAGCGTCACCGCAGCGCTGGGAACGGCGTCGAGGGGCTCCGTACCCTCCCCATGAGCGGAGCGGGCCGGGGCCCCCAGCCCTCGGGGCTCGGGCCAAGCCCGGCCGGGACAGACCAGGCCCCACTACTCTCCGCTTTCCGCATCCCCAGCTCCAGGGGACCCTTCAGCATCTGCCCTCGTTCTTCCCTCCGGGCCCGGGCCTGGGCCCGCTCTCACCATGGCGGCGGCCGCCGGCGGCGCGGTCTCCCGGCAACAGTCGGGAAGATCTCGCGAGAGGAAAGGGAAATCTCGCGGGAGGTGCGCTGCGGGACACGCCCCCTAGCAACGCCACGCTCCGCCCTGGTAACGGGGGCGGGGCCGGCGGGGGATCCAGGGCGGGATCGAGGGGACACCGGGGACGCCAGGGGGAATCGGGGGAATTCGGCGTGATCGGGGGGACCGGCCGGATCGGGGGGGTCCCGCTGTGCCCGGCGCAGCCCTGTCCACCTCTGCGCCCCGGGCTGCCCCAGCGGCTGGGGTCCCCCGGCTCCGCTCCCGCACCCCCGGAATTCCCGCGGCACCCCTGGTCCCCTGCGCCCCCCCGCTCTCCCCTGTCCCCCTCGTACCTCCCGCCTATCCCGGTGTCCCCTCCCATCCCGGTGTCCCCGCCCCCGCCGCGGCGGACAGCACCGTGCGGGCTGCGGGCTGGCACTGGGCCCGCGCCGCCCAGCACCGGCACCGGACCCGGCACCGGACCCGGCCCATGGCGGCTCCAGCAGCGGCCGCCACCGCAGGTGAGGGCGGGGGCTCTGGGGGGGGCGGCACGAACCGGAGCGCCCATCACCGTAGAACCGGGCCGGGCCCCGCGGGGCGCGCGGGGGGGGCACAAGGAGATGTAGGGCGGGAGCGCAAGAGGGAGAGTGCAAGGGGAGGGGGTGCCGGGGGGCTGCATTGGGGGGCCACAGGGGAGCGTGGGGCCGTGCTGCGCGTTCCCGGCTGCACGGGGGGCGGGGGCTGTGGGGTGGGGGGGCCTGGGTGGGACACAGGGGGTCTGTGCATGGACAGTCTGGGATGGGGGGAGAGCAGGGGGATACTCAGAATACAGGGTGCTGTCCAGGGGGTTTGAGGGAGCACTGGACTGCCCTGGGGACGTGGGAGGCACTAGGATGCTCACAGGTTGTGAGGGTGCAGTGGGGTGCCCACGGGTGCAGTGGGGTACCCAGGAGGTGTGATAGAGTGTCCAGAAGGTCAGACGGAGTAGTGGGGTACACCGGGGACCTGGGGTTGCAATGGGGTGCCCAGGTAATGTGGGGGGACAGTGGGATGCCAGGGGTGTAGAGGAACAGTGGGAAGCCCGGGGGGGTGGGGGTGCAGTGGGATTCTCAGAGGACTTGGGGGTGCAGTAGAGTGCTCACAGGACATGGGGGAGGAGTGGGGTGCCCAGGGAACATGGGCAGCAGTGCAGTGCCTGGCAGACACCCCGCACAGCTGTGACAGTGCCTGTGTGCAGAGGTACTTGGGGACAGGGAGGTGGCCGTGCCAGTGGAGCTGTGGGGGCCTCGGTGTTTCGAGGCGGTGCCAGGGCTCCCCTGCACGCCTGTCCCTCCTGCCTGTGCCCTGCACATGGCTGTGCTGTGGCATGGGGCAGCCCTGGCCATGGCACCGGGGACACTGGGGGCACCAGGCTCTTGGGGGGACAGTGCCACTGGGACGGGCCGCAGGTTCTGTGGGGTGCCTGGTGCCATGGGGTGCTAGTACCAGTGGCTGCCCGGCTCTGCAGTTGCCGTGAGTCAGCACATGGTGTGCAGGAGAGATCCCTGATTTGGCCTCGCTCCTGCCAGGCAGCCGGTGAGCACAGGCCGGAGCGGGTGGTGTGGCTGGTGGCACGGCCGGTGGCACGGCGGGACCATGCAGGCAGAGGCCAGAGGGGAATTCTGCGGCCGGGACCAGCGCCCTGGTGGGTGGGGGCATAGTGGGGATGGGGGGAGCTGTGCTTCTTACGATGACACAGGGGCTGGGCACCACGTGGGTGGGGTGGTGGGAACGGGCAGGAGTGGGCAGCCCCTGTGTTCCCCCTGGGGGCAGTCTTCCCAGCCCTGGGCTGGGGACCCAGTTTCCCAGCTGGAAACAAGGTGCCGGCAGTGCGGGGTGCGCAATGTCACCCTGGGGGTCAGGATGTGGCAGAGTTGGTATCAGAGCAGGGGTCTGTTGTCCTGCCGGTCTCCCGCAGCTCCATGTGCCAGGAGCAGGAACCCAACACCCCATAATGTCCCTTTTCCCGTCCGGTTGGGGGGCTCTATCACTGCCCCGCTGTCAGAATCCTGGGGGGAGGGAGGCAATGCCTGTCCCTGTGCCGTGTCACCCTGCAGCGTGGCCGATGGTAGCATGACCCAGTGGTGGCACATGGTGCCAGGGCACCAGCACTGACCTCAGGAGGAGACGGGGGACAGGGTGGTGTGTCCCCTGGTGCTGCCCTGGGCACACAAGCTCCTCCTGCCTTCAGTGCCTGCTCAGCCCCGAGGCACGACTGTGCCACCACCAAGGCCTGTGCTACCACTGTGTGCCATGACCCTGTGCCATGACCATGTGCCACGGACACGGCTGCCTTGTCCCCACCAGCTCTTCCTGGGGACGATCCCAGCACAATCCACCCTTGTCCGGGCCCCGGCACAGGCTGCGCTTTGTCTCGCCGACACAAAGGGGCTGCGCGGGGAGGGGGCGTGGGGCGGGGAATGGGGGCTGCCAGCTGCCGGCAGGAGAGTCCTGGGCAGCTCTGCCTGTCCCCCCAGCCCTCCGGGGGGTCCTACTCCCCCTGGCCCCTCAGCCGGGCACCCCACGGGGGCCCCCGAGGGAGCTGCCGTCACCAACGCGGCAGGTGCTGGTGTGGCAGAGCTCGGCAAGGAGCCGCTGGCCCCAGAGCGCCCGGCAGGGACCCCCACCCACGGGCCAGCCCAGGAGACCCCTCGAGTCCCGCCAGAAGAACAGGGTGGCATCCCTATCCCCAGTGCCGGGCTGCTGCAGGTCACCGAGCGTCGACGTGAGTGTGGCCCTCTGCAGGGTCCCTGTTTGTCCCCAGAGTCAATGCTGTCCCTGACACGCCCTGCCAGTCCCTGGGGTCCCTTGCCTGTTCCTGGGGTCTCTGCCTGCCCCTGGTTCCCTGCCTGTCCACAGCACTCCCTGCCTGCTCCTAAGGTCTCCTGCCTGTCTCTGGCATCCTTTGCCAGCCCCTGGGCTCTCCTGCCTGCCCCTCAGGTCCCCTGCTAGTCCCTGGGGTCCCTGCCTATCCCTGTGGTCTCTGCCATCCCCTAGAGTCCCTTCCTGTCCCTGGAGTCCCCTACCAGCCCCCAGCCAGTCGTGGCTCCCACCAAGCCCCTCACCCCTCCAGCTCCCTGGGCCCCTGAGCACCAGCACCCCAACCCCTTCATTCCCCGACCACCCCGTGGGCGATAGTGGTGGGTCTGCAGCCCCTCCGGTGCCCGCAGAGCCTCTGAGCAGCGTGTCCTCACTGGAGGTGCACTTCGACCTGCTGGATCTGACGGAGCTGACGGACATGTCGGACCAGGAGCTGGCCGAGGTCTTCGCCGACTCCGACGAGGAGAACGCGGCCGGAGAGACTCCCGGCGGTGAGCGGGGGGCCCGGGGCCGCCGGTCCCGCTCTGTCCGCCGGTGCCGGCCCTTCCCTGACCGCCTGCCCGCCCCGTCCGTCCCGCAGGGCTGCAGCCACCGCCGGTGCCGCGGGCCGGGTACCTGCGCTCGCCCTCCTGGACCCGCGCGCGGGAGCAGGGCCGGGACAAGAAGCACCTGAGTGACCCCGAGCTGCCGCCGGGACCCCCAGGACCCCCGGACGCCTTCCTGCCCGCCGAGCGCCCGCGGGAGCCGTAGGGACAGGACCTGCCGGGGGACACCGGGACACGCCGGTGCTGCTCCCGTCGGTACCGATGGAGCCCGTCCCCGGGCGCAGGACTCCCGTTAGCCCGCCCGAAGGGCAGAGGCGGCCCCAGCCCCGCGGGGGGAGGCACTGGGGTCGCCCACAGCCGGTAACCCGCGGTCTCGGGGGTAACCGGTCCGGTCCCGCCGGGCCTCGGGGACGGCACGGCTCCGGTTGCCGGGAGCGGCGGGTGGGGCAGGATGGGACGGGTCGAACGGCCCAGCCCGGCCCGGCGGAGCGCGGCCCGTGCCCGTGTCCGCCCGGTTCTGATGTAGCAGCGCTGTGATCCGGTAAAACCGACCGACCGACACACCGCTGGCCTCTGCCCGTCTGCGCCGTCGCCAGGGGGCAAACGGGAGGGGTTGGGGTCACGGGAGACCCCGGGAGCACCGGGAGGGAAGGGGGTCGGCCGGTACCGAGGCAGCGTGGCCGCAGCCCCTGCCGGTGAGCGAGAGACCCGCGGAGACCAAGGCACATCCCCGATAACGCCACACAACGCAACTCCACCCTACCGGGCGGTGCTAGACCGGGGACCGGCCCCGTGCGGGGTCGGTCCCGGTGTTCACCCCGCCCCGCGGGAGCCTCAGCCCTCCCCATGCCCCCGCCGCCGGCCCGAAGCAGGAACGTGAATGCTGGGTTGCGCAAAGAGGCTCGTTAATGCTACAGGAAACACTGGGAGGGGAAGGGGGGACACCGGCCCCGCGCCGCGCCCGGCCCCCCCCCCCAAACCTCCTCGGGGCTCGGCCCCGTTAACAGCGGTGCTGGGGGGAGATTGGATCCTGGTAGTGTGTGCGTGGGCTCGGTCCGGTCCCGGGGCTGAGCTCTCCTGGCAGCACCCCCTGCCCCGCGACAACGGAGCACCGGTGTCTGCCTGCACCCCGTCCCTGCCCGCACCCCGGTTCCAAGCAGGGACGGCGGGAGCCGCTGTGGCGCCTTAACCGGATCCCAGTTAACCAGATCCTGGCCCCTCCGGCGGGGGTCCCCATGTTCCCAGGAACGGCTGGGGTCCAGCTGTGCCCCCTGGCAGCACTGCCGTTCCCACAGGCAGGGGGTCCCAGAGTCAGAGCCACCCCAGTATCCAAACCAGCATGGGGGCTGATTGTGTCTATTCCAGGGCCTGTGGTGGGTGGGCAACAGCTGTGGGGCTGAGCCCCTCCATGGGGTCAAACCCTCCTCAGGGCTCTCCCTCCGTGATGGAGTCTTGGAACAGGGATTGCTTCCGCAAGCTCAGCCGAGCACACCGGGGGCAGGTGGTGGAATTGTCATAGTAGCAGTCCCTAGAGGGGAGGGGACAGTGCCATGTCACCCCCATGCCACCCTCGTGTCCCCACAGCCCACCCCGGTGTGTTGGTACCTGTGGAACACGGCAGAGCAGTCGGCACAGACTGAGGTATGGCTGTCAAAGGGGAAGAGCACGTCACCCTCCCGGCACAGCTCGCACACGAATCCCTTGGCCTGGCAGCGCTGGGGGAGCAGGAGACAATGGTGACCCCACCAGCCCCACGGGGGTCTCCCCCTGGCTCTGCCCCATGGCACGGGCTCACCTCACAGTCCAGCTTGATGTGCTTGGCAAAGAGTGTGTGGATCTCGGTGAGGGAGCAGCCCAGGCGCCCGGCCTCGATGTCAATCAAGTCCTGCAGCGAGTACATCTCGTCATTCTCCACAAAGTGCTGCCGGTCCTGCAGCTGCGGGAGACAGATCACTGTGACCATCACCGCTGTGTGACTGTCACTGACGCACCTGGCCCTGGCCCCCTGTGGCCCTCCAGCACCTCGGGGCCTGACCTGCAGCAGCAGCCGCGCCTCCATCGCCTCCTTGCAGGTGATGAAGTAGGGCTTCATCAGCAGGATGTCCTGGCGCAGCTTCTGCGGGGCATAGGGCGGGATGGGGTGGGATGGGAATGGGGTGGAAATGGGGACAGGAATGGGGATGGGTGGGGACAGGGATGGGACAAGGACAGGAAAAGGGTGGCAGCAGGAGCAGGATATGGATGGTGTGGGAATGGGACACGATGGGAATGGGGATGGGACAGGAGTGGGATGAGAATGGGGACAGGAATGGGAACAGGAATGAGGACAGGGATGGGATGGGGGACAGGGATGGGAACAGGAATGAGGACAAGGATGGGACAGGAATAGGACGAAGACAAGAAAAAGGGCAGGGGCAGGATGAGGATGGGGACAGGATTGGGAATGGAATGGGGACAGGATGGAAACAGGAGAATGACAAGGACAAGACCAGATTGGGTCAAGTTCGTCTCTGTAGCAGGCTGGGCATCCTCTGCCCCAAACCCCCATCTAACCTTACTCTCCCTCTGTGGGACCCACCTCCTGCTCACCCCACACTTCCTCCACAGTGTCACCTCCACCCCCGTGGGGTGTCCCCTGCCCCTTGGGGTGCCCCCCTGGATCCAGCACTCACCCGGATCTCCACCAGCTCCTCCACGTAGTTGAACAGCAGTGGGTTGATCTCCCGCAGCTTCAGCACTGGCCGTGACACCATCAGTGCCAGGTACCTCATACTGCACCGTGACACCTGCCACCACCACCAGGGCACCGTCACCTCGGACCCTGCCAGCTCTGCTGCCACCACTCCAGGGACCCCCAACAGGGACCCATTGCAGGGACATAGCCCTGAGGATGTGGCCCAACCCAAGTGATTTCTACCCAGGGACCCCCGTAGCCAGGATATGTCCCCATGACCAGGGATGTGGCCCCCCAAGTGACCTCTACCAAGGGACACAGCCCCCGCGGATCTCCATGACAAGGCACACAGCCCCTCAAATCACATCTACCCATGGATGTAGCTCCCAGGGACCCCCACGACCAGGGATGTGGCCCCCCAAGTGACTACTACTCAGAGCTCCCAGGGATCCCCATAACCCCCAGGGGTGCCCCCACCCTGTGCCAGGGGCACCTTGCGGGGCTCGAAGTCCCAGTTGTGGATGGCACGGGCGGGCACCACAGCCAGGTCATTCCAGTGGCAGCTGGAGCAGTAGTAGAGGCCGGTGTAGTCGCACTGTCGGGCCTCGCTGGGCACCCCGCCTGTGGTGGCACGGGGCTAGCACAGGGCTGGCAGCAGCACCGCCCTGCTCCCTGCTTGTCCCACACCATGTGTGCCCCTGGGACACCCACCAGCACCCGGGGACACGGTGGGGCCAAGATGTCACTTTCCCCAGCTTCCCATGGCTCCCAGCCCCACATAGCCCTCAGAGCCCCCACTTTCAGCTCACCCCAGCCCCACACACCTCCCACCCCACAGCCCCTCAGCCCCAGGCAGCCCTGGCCCCCCTCTCCCCACAGTCCCACAGAGCCCCAAAGGGAGCCCAGGCCCACACAACTCCAGTTCCTCCCAGCCCCACATAGCTCCATGAAGCTCCTAGCCCTACACATCCCCCCAATCCCATAGAGCCCCCAGCTACCCTCAGTCTCCACTGTGAGTCCCCAGTTCCCCTCAGCCCCTTCAGCCCGCCCAGCTCATCACAGCCCCCAGCCCCATAGAGCCCCCAGCTCCCCCAAGGCCCACAGAGCCCATTCCAGCCCCCACATCTCTCTCCAATCCCACACACTTCCCAGCCCCACAGAGCTTCCAGCCTGCCCCATCTCCTCAGCTCCTCCGAGCCCCAAGAACCCCCAGCCCCCCCAGCCTCATCCAGTCCCCAGCCCCCCAGCCCCTCTGGCGGTGTGGGGGCTCACGGAGGGAGATGGGGGCGCGGCACTCGGCACAGCGGTAGTCCTGGCTGTCCAGCCCGCTCTCGGGGCAGATGCTGAGCTGATACTCGGCGCGGTGGCTGACCTGGGCCCGCACGCATGGCCGGCTCACCAGCGGCAGGCACTTGCTGTGGCACCGGTAGTAGCAGCCTGGGGAGCATGGGACGATGTCAGTGTAGGGATAGGGGGGACAGGGACACAGAGGGGGTGTCCCAAACCCACCTGTGCAGGTGTACCAGGTCTGGATGAGCCCCCAGATGATGGTGCTGCACTTGTCACACATCTGTTTGACGCTCTTACTCTTCTCCTTGTAGAAGCGATGCTCCAGGACCACCCGGATGTTGGGCTCGTCCTCGCCGGGGTCCTGCAGGGGGGAAAGAAAGAGGCAGAGAATCACAGAATTGTGGAATGGTTTGGGTTGGAAGTGACCTCAAAGCCCACCCAGGAACCCCCCTGCCATAAGCAGGAACACCTTCCCCTAGACCAGGTTGCTCCAAGCCCTATTCAACCTGGCCTGGAGCACTTCCAAGGATAGGGTGGTCAGCATGACCCCCTCAGCAATGGAGACCCCCTCAGGCCTGGTCCCAGTCCCACCTTCAGCTCCTGCAGCTTGAGGCGGAGGTGGATGAGCCGGACCACAGCATCCTTCTGCCGCTCCGAGTGCTCGGGCAGTGCCAGGATCACCCGCTTGCACTCCTCAATGGCCCGGCGCAGCTGCGGCACATCTGACGCCAGGATCAGCCCCTGCGGCCACCAGCAGAGGAGAAGGAGGCTGAACCAAGCCCCTCAAACTCTCCCCATCCCCACAGTGCCCACTCCACTCACCACAGGACGGGAGAAGTGGTCCTCGGCCAGCCCCAGGTCCAGGGCGCCCTCAGGGTCCCCTGGGGTGGGATCCGGCTGCTGGGCTGCAAAGTGGGGTGCCATGGAGGGGCTGAACATACCCATGGAATAGGGGGATACCATAGTGGGGCTGGGCCCCACTGCCCACCCCGGTGAGTCAGCACTCACCTGGGACAGGGGATTCTCCGTCAGGGCGCTCCGGCTGCTCGGGGGTCTTATTGAAGGGGTTAAGGTGGGCCTGGCGGAAGCGGGCTAGCCGCTCGTCTGACGCCATTGTCACTGTCCTGCTGGGGGACAGTGTCAGGGTGACATTGGCATCAGCCCCCCACCTCAGCCACCCCCCCACCAGCACCAGAACGAACATTGTCACTGACACGCCGGCACCGACACAATACTAACACCCTGTCACAGGCACTTGCGCCCGATCACCAGCACCCACACCATGGCACCATCACAATCACCCCATCACAGGCACTGACACTGCCTCAACGGCATCGACGCTGTCACCAACACCCTGTCACCATCACCGGCACCCCAGCACCAGCACTGACACTGGCACCAACACTGGCACCGATACCTTGGCACTGGCACCAACACACCGTCACGGGCACCGACGCCTCGTCACCAGCACCAACACACCGTCACCAGTACCGTCACTGATACGCCAGCACCGACATCTCCTCACCGGCACTGACATCCACCGATACCCCGGCACTGGCACGGCACCGGCACCGACATCCTGTCACCGGGCACTGACACCCCAGGACCGGCACTGACACATCGCTCCTAGCACCAACACCCCGTCCCCGCGGACAGACCCGTTCCTCCACCTCCCACGCCCGCGCCCCCGCCCTGCCCTGCCGCCACCGCCCGCCTCGGCCCACGGTCACCTCGGCCCCGCCCCGGCCCCGGCCCCCTGCGGGCGCCGCTGTCCCCGCGCTGTCCCCGCGCTGTCCCCGCGCTGTCCCCGCGCTGTCCCCGCGCCCCGCGGAGCCCCCGCGCGGCCCCGCCCGCCCGCCAGGGGGCAGCGCCCCTT
>JAWMRA010000020.1:20143396-20154193 GCA_035584735.1 Pseudotriccus pelzelni | reverse complement strand
GCCGCACAACGGCGGGGGGGGCGGGGGGCGCGGGAGGGGGCGGGGCGCTTTGTCCTCCCGGTGCGGCGGGAGGGGGGGAGGGCAGGGAAGGGGAGGGCGAGCCGGTCGTTGTCCGCCGCCCGGCTCCGCCGCGGCGGGCGGGGCGGGGCGGCGCCGCCGTTACCTTGGCGCCGATCTGGTTGCCGCATTGCCCCGCCTGGATATGGACGATCTCCCTCATGGTGCGGCCGGGCCGGAGCGGAGCGGGACGGGAGCGGGCTGGGGCCGGGAGCGGAGCGGCACCGGAGCGGAGCGGCACCGGGAGCGCGGGGGGCGGACCCGCCGCCGCCACCGCCTTTATAGGCACCCGCCGCCGCACCGGGCCGGCCGCTGACGTCACCGCCGCCCTCAGCCAATCAGCGGCCGCCGCCGCAGCGCTGCACCAGCCCTGCGGCACCGGCACCGCCCGGGCCACCCCGCCCGGCCACGCCCACGGCCACGCCCACGGCCACGCCCACGGCCACGCCCCGCCGCGGCGGAGCGGGGACCCCCGGCACCCGCGGGGGGGGCACGGCCGGGGGGCACCCCCTGCACCCGTCGGGAGCGGGGACACCCCGGGAGCCACGGGGGCATCCTGGGACCGCCCGGCATCGTCGGGTGCATCCTGGGGCGGCGGCAGCGGCGGGGCGCGGGGGGACACGCACACGGGACACCCCCCCCAGCTGCGTCCCATAACTGGGGGGATAGGGACAAAGCACGGAGGGGCCACCCCGGGGAGTCCGGTCGCCGGGAGCCCCCGTGGCACCGGGGACAGGGACGGTGCCGGTTTGGGCGGTGGCGGGCGCGGCCCGAGAACAAAGACGACAGGGATGGGCCCTTTGTCCGGGGGCGGCCGGGGCCGCCCCCCGCGTGGAGACCAGCCTCCCGCCGCCCCGCCGGTTCCTCCCGGTCCCAGCCGGTCCCCACTGGGGGCAACTGTGCCGCGAGTGGGGCAGGGAGGGGCCGCCCCCCCCGGGGCTGCCCGATGCCAGCCACAGCGTCACTGCAAAGAGCCTTTATTGGGAATCGCGAGCTGCGAGCCCGGACGAGGGCATCCCGCGGCTCATCCCATCCTTTCACCAGTCCATCCGTCCGTTTCTGGGCGGGGGTGGCCGTGCCGGTACCGCGTCCCGCTGCCTACCAGGAGCACGTCACCACCTCCCGCAGCGTCCGTCGGAGCTCCTGGCTCCGGAAGGCGTAGATGAGGGGGTCAATCACCGAGTTACAGATGATGAGGATGAGAAAGAGATTGAAGTAACTGAAGAAGCAAGTGCAGAAGGGGTTGGTGGGGCAGGTGACGATGAGGATGAGGTGGAAGAAGAAGGGCCCCCAGCAGATGAAGAAGACCCCCAGGAGGATGGTGAGAGTGACAGCGCCCTTCAGGCTGCCACTGTGGTGGGCAGTGGGCGGCTTCTGCTGGCTGGAGATGCTGTGGAGGTGGTGACGGGCCAGGGCAAACATGTGGATGTAGAGCACCAGCATCAGGATCAGCATAAAGAGGAAGAAGCTGATGAGGCAGAGGAGGATGGTGTTGCTGTGGTAGTAGGTGATGAGGACGGTGCTGGAGACGGTGCTGGCCAGCCAGACGCTGGCCATGGTCACCACGGCCCTCTGCAGTGTCATGATGCTGTGGTAGCGCAGGGCATAGAAGATGGTGATGTAGCGGTCAACAGCAATGACCCCCAGGAAGGAGAGGGAGGACACGACGGAGCTGCAGATGAGCATGTCGATGACGTTGTCCATGTGGCGGACAATGCTGGGGCGCATCACCAGCACCCCGTGCTCCAGCAGCACCATGAAGAGCATCTCCGCCAGGTTGCTGATGCTCACCAGCATGTCGGACACCGCCAGGCAGCAGATGAAGTAGTAGGTGGGCGAGTGCAGGTTTCTGTTCTTCAGGATAGCGGCCACTACCAGCAGGTTCTCCACTAGGCTCACCAGCCCCAGTGCCAGGAACAGCTCATTGGGAATGTCCAGCCCCTGGCACCAGCCACTGCTGGCCCCGACCGTGGTGTTGCTCTGGTTGCCCTCGCTGGCATTCCAGGGCTCGCGCAACAGACGCAGGGGGGCCAGCGTCGACATGGCCCCTGCCTCAGCCCCGGGGCCCCCCCTGGCGCCCGCACACCCCTCGAGCCCCCGTTGTGCCCCGCCAGTGCTCCTGCGGCACCCGGCGGTGAGGCCGAGGGGACGCAGAGGAACTGGGGATGGGAGGTGTGGGATGTGCCGGGGCTGTCACGTGCCTGCCGGGACCCCCCGGTGTGGTGGCCACCCTCTGCGCCAGCGCTGCCCCAAGTCTCACGCCTGCCGGCCCAGGGTGCTGGGGAAGAAAGGGCCCTTTCTCTGCCCCATTTTAAAGACGGCTCCCATGGCTCCTCCTCCTGAGGAGGGTGGGCACCTGCATGACAGTGGCACCCCGGCAGCAAGGGGGGCCACTGCCACGGCTGGGGCTGCCAGACCCCTAGGATGGCCCTGGGGGACCTGACTGCTTGTGATCTCCATGTGCTCAGGAGTCCCAAATGCCCTGGGAGGGTCCACGCATCCCTGGTGTCACACACGCTGGGGGGCTGTGTGCCATAGGGATCCCCTGTGCCCTGGGGGGACAATGCACCTTGAGTCCCCATGTGTCCTGGGGTCCTGCATATGCTGGAGGCACTCTGGGGGACTGCGTGTCTTGTGGGTCCCATGTGCCCTGGGGGACTGTGTGACTGAGGGGCCCCATGTGCCCTGCAGGCCCGTATGTCCTACAGGGGTCCACGTGCCCTGGGGGTCATCCATACACCCTGGGGTATCCACACATCTTGGGGACTCCCATGGGACCCTGCCTCACACATTAGGACTGGGAGGGGTCCCAGCGCCAGGGAAGGTGTTTTGCTATGGGGCAGGCGTGGGATCCGATAGGAATTATCAAAGACATGATTAAATGGGACACTGCAGAGCCCGGTGCCGCAGGGATCCCGGGCAGGCGGGGGGGGTCATGGACCCCATCTGACCATCATGTGCCTTGGGTCTGTGTTGATGCCTGGAGCCACTCAGCTGCCAAAGAGCCATTCACAGTTCCATGAAAGGCTGATCCCACAGTTATCCGTTTCCGTTGGGAAGCCCTTCCCTCCGGCATGGATGAAAATGGCTCAGCTGGATACATTGGGAATGGGGTCCCGTGCTGCCACAGTGCCAAGCTGCAGGGATTAGGACCCCATGGGATTTGGATGTGCCAGTGGGGAACAGAGCTGGGATGGGTTGGTTTGAGATCTGGGGCTTGCACCTGGCCAACCCACCCTGGCTCTATCCCCCAGGGAGACAATGCAGCAGAAACAAGGGTTTAGTCCACATATTCACCATTACTCAGCAAAAATGAGGAAAAAGCTTTGTGGGAACAAAGGCGAGTTAAGGTTTGAGTGTGGCTGACCTCAATCCTGGCTCTACAAGGTGAAGGTGGAGGAATAAAGGATGGAGAAACAAAGAGGGGGGATGATTTCTGCTACAAACGTTATTAAAAGGCTGGAAAAGCTGATCCATGCACAATTCTAGTGGCATAGGGCACTCCAGGACCTTAGGAAGGGTCAGTGTGGTGAGAAGGTGCAGAGTGTTTTGTGGAGGAAAGGAAGCTGTAGGAAGCACAAAGGAGCCAGAGGAGAGGGCAAAGAAACCCCTCTGGGAATTAAGTACAACAGCCAGAAGAATGGGGAGGGGAATGGGATGGGAATTGTGTGTGGAAGAGGCCAGAAGGGGACTAAGCTGCTATGGGGACAAGGGACAGCTGCTGTTGATTAGCTCGGACATGCTCAGACAGTCCTTGTTCCCTGCTGAGAGGGGAGGGAGGCCCAGGGAGGCAGCTCCCCTCCCCGGACAGGGCCCATCCCTGTGGATTCAGCCCCCCTCCTTTGAAAAAGCCCGTTCCCACTGCAATTGCATTTGTGTGACTTTATTGGAGTGCGACACAAATCAGGGAATGATGTCAGAGGGTTTGGGGAGAGCCACCCTGGGCTCAATCCCAGTCCCCATCGCCCTCAGGATTGTCATCGCGGGGGGGCTCCTGGAACTGGATGTTGGCCAGCATGTCCCGCATGGCCGCCATCAGCCTGTTCACCCCTTGGTTGAGGTCCTGCCCTGCCCCGGCCTCGTCATCCCCGTCGTGCCGGATGTCCCCCTGTAAGACAGCAGTGCTGTGGTGGCAGGGACACAGACAATGCCGGTGCCAAACCAGCACCAGGCTGCTGCCAGCAGCTGCTCCCAGACTGGGAACGATGTGCCCACAGCCTCGTGCGCACCCACCTGCAAGTTAAAATTTGGCAACAGCGAGCGGAAAAAGAGGGATAAAGTGCTTTCATTGGATGGATGGCTTGTCCTGCAAGACAAAAGTGGCCCCCTGGTGAAGGGACAACTCAGTTTGTGACTGCTAAAGGGGATGTGGCAGGACTGGGAGAAACAGGGCCCTGATGGAGCCAGATCTGAGGGAAGGAATGGGGAGATTTCCAGGGGTTTCTGACCCAGGCAGCTGTAACTCCAAGCAAACCAGTTGCTAAGAGTACTATCAAAGCCAAGTGGAATGGGGCTTGGAGCAATATGGTCTAGGGGAAGGTGTCCCTGCCTATGGCAGGGGGTGGAACATGATGAACTTTAAGGTCCTTTCCAGCCCAAACCATTCCAGGATTCCAGCATTCTTCCAGCTCTGCTGAGTGCATCAGTGTGTAACCCAGGACTCGCTGTACTTACACCTCTATTTACCCCAAACTCCCCCAGTTCAGCCACAGCCCATGTTTTCCCTGGCTTTTGTCCTATGGCTGGGAACAGCTGCCGGTGACCACAACGGAAAGCAGCTGGACCAGACTGTCCTGCAGCTCTGCCTGTTGGAAGCACCATGGCCCTTCCTCTGCCACGGAGGAAGATGTCAGTACGGACTGCCCACATGCAGCTTGGCCTGGGGCTGAGGGCGTGCTGGAACATGCCAGGAACACGGAAACATGCCAGCTGTGCCAGCACAGGCACCAGGGGTGGAGGTGGTACCTTTCTGGTCGGGTGTAGGAAACAATGGAGTCCAGAGGAGGGAGGGGGTCAAAACCCATCACTGGCTGTGAGGTCACCTCCTGCAGGGGAAGGAGAAAAAAGGGATGAAGGAGAAGGGATGAAGGCTGCACATCCAGCTGCAGCAAACACAGAGACATGGAGAAGCCACGCTCACAGGAAGGACACCTTGAGGTCTGGTGGGTGCCTGGGGTTAAGATGTGCCCAGCAAGGACACAAGTGCCACACACCATGCACAGCCACAGCCTCTGTGCCCCATCAGGCCCCTCACCAGAGGCAGGGCTGCCGTGGCCTCCTTCATCTCCGAGAGAATGACATGCCGGTAGATGTTCCTGGGAGCGCTCTGGTACCGGATCTTCCTCCTGAGGCGGGGAGGAGACAGAGCAGGGTACCCTTAGCAGGCAGATTCCCATTTCTGCTGCTCCAAGCACAGAGTCAGCGGCTTCCCTGGCTCCATGGGACAGGCCACATTGGACGGAGCTGGCTTAGGGTGAGCCAAAGGCAGCTGCTGAGCTCCAGAGAAAGAGCAGAGTGCTCAGCAGAGCAAGCTGACCTTGGTTTAGGACAGCATCTGATGGCTCTCTCCTGCTTCTCAGTGGAGGGACTTGGCAAATGTTCCTAAGCTCCCACTTGCCCTGTGTGGCCATCCCTGCCCCTCCAGGCCACCCTCCACCCTCTCCAGGACATTTCCAGGTCACAGGTGACAGCCAAGACTGGGGAAAGCAGTGCAGGACTTGAAGTGAAAGTCCATCTCTTCATCCCTATTTGCGAAAAGCATGGAAGAGCCTTTGCCGTCCTGGCTCCACAGTGTAACCCTCAGTATCAGACCAGCAGCTGGGGGGCTCTGGGAGAACCCCGGCGTTACTGCTGCCCAGATCAGACCACTCTGTCCCAGGCACTGGACCTGCTGCCCCTCTGCACTCACTTGTGCTCAGCCTCCTGTACCAGTGGGTCCCGGGCCTCCACCATCCGCAGCACCTCGTGGGTCTGAGGCTCCAACCAGGCCATGACGGCTGGGTCCTTCCACAAGGCGTGTGTCCTGCCCACGTACAGGGACGTCAGCTGGTTCAGGGCAGGCGACTGGCTACGGAAGATGGTTGTTACTCACGGCACCCTCCTTCTCCTCCTCGTGGGATGGTGAGGGCTCGTCCCTGCGCTGGGCTTTGGTGTGGGAACACAAGGCAAGGACTCGCAGGCTCCTGCCTGGCTGTGGCCATCCATCTTCACCAGATATCCTGCCTCTGTCTATTTTTAGGCTAACCAGAGCCATATGAGGGAATGAGGGAACACAGCCCTGACCCCAGGGGAAAGCCTTCGCATGCTGGAAGACCATGTGTTCAGGGAGCCCAGACTGGTTGGAGACAGCCTGCCCTGGGAAGATGCACGCGTTGCTCTCCCTTGCTACACACACCAACAGGCTTCAGGCTGAACTTCTGACCTGTCCACATTGAGGTGAGGTGGGTCTGTCAGCCTGATCCAGAGGCCATTATGGAAATCCATTATCAAATGGTTTATCAAATGAGGCATTATCAAATGAGCCTACTCAGGGAACCCAAACAAGCTCCTCCATTAGCTGCCTGAACATGCAAAATTCCTGCTGCCAGCAAAATCAATCCCTTCCTCTGCTGAGAATATCTCCAGGCCTTACCTGATCTGGGCATTCAGCCCGAAGAAGGGGTGGGAGGCGACCCTGGCATCAGGCTGCACACTGCAGTGATCCAACAGCGGCATCAGAACTGCAGGACAAAGACAGAGAACTCGTTTGGACCTGTTGGTGAGGAATAGTGTGGAGTGGGGTCACCCCTGCAGAGTGACATCCCAATCCCAGGGGTCAGCACCCCAATCCCAGGGCGCCAACTAGGACCCACAGGGTCCTAGGAAAAGATGAGGATGCTGCTGGTCCCTGTGCTGGCACAGGCGTTATTTCAGTCACCCAAACTAGGAGCCAAGAAGATATTTCCAGCCCCCACAAACTGAATCCCTGTTGGAGAGCTGGTTCTTCCTGCTGCACACACCCTCCCCTGGGCCTGAGGGCTGCACACTCCTTTCATGGACAGCAGCACCCATGGGATGAAAGGGAGAGTAATGGGCACCCACGGGGACAGCACATCCAAAACGGAGCTGTGCCTCAGAGGGAAAACCAACGAGAATGGCTTGTCCCTGCTCCAGGTGGCCCCATGGAGGTGAGACATCTCCCTGCTCCAAGATTCCGATTCTCTCCTTCCCCCAGCCTGCACAATCCTGACCATTGCTGGTAGAGGGGCAGTGGCTGCTCTGCAGGGGGAGGACGGAATCATGGAATCACAGAACTGTTAAGGCTGGAAAAGCCTCTGAGCTCACTGAGTCCAACTATTCCCCCAACACTGCCAAGGCCACCACTAATCTGTGTCCCCAAGTGCCATATCCACATGGCTTTTGAATTCCTCCAGGGATGGGGACTACAACACTGCCCTGGGCAGTCTGTGCCAGGACTCAACAGTCCTTTCCAGGAAATTTTTCCAATATTCAACCTAAACCTACCCTGGTATAACTCAAGGCCATTTCCTCTGGTCCTGTCCCTTGCTCCCTGGGAGCAGAGCCTGATCCCCACCTGGCTCCACCCTCCTGTCAGGGAGTTGGAAAGAGCCAGAAGGTCCCCCCTGAGCCTCCTTTTCTCCAGGATGAGGCCCCCCTGCTCCCTCAGACGCTCCTGGTGCTCCAGACCCTTCCACTGCTCCATTCCATTCTCTGAACACTCAGTCCCTCAGTGCCTGTGTTGGGGTGAGGGGCCCAGAACTGACCCCAGGATGGATCCCATCACCACCACCAACACAGCACTGCAGGCACAGTTCTGCCCGACCACATCCCCTCTGACTCAGGGCTCCATCTCCTGCAGAAGTCATTTGCAAATTCTTGCCTATGCATCTGCCTGCCCGGAATCCAGTCCTGGCTCTCAGATGAGGCCAGTGACAAAGCCTGCAGGGACAGCCTTACCAGTGGGGATAGACTCACCGCTTGGGAACATGACGAGCGCAAGCTGGATGAGCCGGGCCGCTTGCTCCCGGGCCTGGCTCCGCTCCAGCTCCGGGCGCTCCTCCTGCTGGCTCAGGAAGAAATAGGCCAGCGGCACCGAGAAGGCGAAATTGGGCAGCTGGGACAGATTCCGGTGACTCTGCAGGATCAGGGAGAGTTACCGAGAAATGATGCTGTGCAGCAGGATCTGGGCTGTGCAGGGTGGGGGCTCTGGCTGCCGGGGTTAAGTGAGTTCCCAGCTGCTGGCTCAGTGCCCCCATGGCTGAGTGAGCAATTTTGAGGTCGTACAATTGTTTGTGGAGGCCCAGGATTACAAGGAACCAATAGCCCAGCTTTTACGGATCTGATTCAAACACCACTGGGATGCCAGTTGGGCTGTGAGACCCCCAGCAAAGGGATCACCTGGCTGTGAAATCCTCCCATGGGGAGTGCTTGATAAACCATTTTGCCCCCTCTCACCTCCCACTCCTGGAAGAGGCGGGTCAGGAAGGTGTATTCCCTGGCCCGGAGGGACAGGAAGTCGATCAACAGCAACACACAGAGCGGGTCATTCTCGGGATCAAGGCTTGGGAGCAAGGGAAAGAAACAAAGTGTCACAATAGCTGAGAGAGCTGCCCTGATTTCTGAGTCAGACTGTCCCAGTGCCATCCATGACTCAGCAAGCAGAGAGAATGGGAACACGGTTGCTCCCTCATGGCCAGGAGGGCATAGTGATGCTGTGTGTCCCCACAGAGGGGATGGTTCTCTGTCACCATCCAGCAGGAGGATCAGTGGCCACAAACTGAGTGGGCTGAAACCATTATCACAAATGTCCTCTGCTGAGCTCAGCGGTCACAGGCCACCTACGTCCCCTGGTCACCCATCACCTCTCTAAAGGGCACCTGCTGCAGCTGTAAGGGGTGGGAATGAGCCCTCACCAAGCCCAGGAGCAGCAAAACCCTTCTGGAGTGATTGTCCCTCCCAGGCTGGGTTCAGTGTATTGTTCCAAGTGTGTCTCCCGAAACCCAGACAGCCCACCCTTGGTGGGGGCACCTACCTCAGGATGAGCTTGCAGAACTCCAGGGCTGTGCGGGGACAGCCCCTCTTCTCCAGGAACATCAGGTGCTTGAAGAGCGCCAGAAAGAAAGCCCTGCGTGGGGAACAGCAGCAAAATTTAGAGGCCAGATGTGGACAGAAGCACTTTGTGCCACTTAGAAATGGGGACACAGGGTCACTGCCAGCTCCTCACCCCTCAGCATCTCCCATCCCTGTGTGGGTGCCACAGACCTCTCATGCTCCCACCTCTTAGTTTTGTTATCTTTTTGAGCAAGTACACGGACAGAAAACTCATGCCCTGCTCCAGAGTCTGGAACCAATACAAGTAAATTCCCAAAGTCTGCATCCTGCCTTGTCCCAGTGGTGTGGGGATGGTGACACAGAGCAGGAGGGCCCAACACTCAAACTGGTGTTACAGGTCACTGATGGCAGGAAGCCTGTCAGCCACAGGGACTGGAAATGTGAGCACCCTCCAGATACAGCAGTTTGGGAGAATGGCTTGGGTCAGCTGACTGGAAAATTCCCAGAATAAAGTCACCTTTCCCAGCAGCTGCAGAGCTGGAGTTATGTAAAGAGCTGTGCTGGGAGGAGTGTGAGTGCTGGGGATGATGGCTGGAAATACAGCAAGGATTTTTGTGACCAAATAAATGTCATTTTGGGCTGAGTGGTAATGCCCGTTAGTGATGGCATGAGAAGGATGTGACAGGGAGGGACAATTCCTGCTCCACGAAGATGTTACTTGGGAAAAGGGATGCTTTGTACAGAAGCTTTAGTGCACGAAGTGCCTGTACTGCAGCACCATCCTGGGAGCCCCCAACAGAAAGGGACATTCAGGGTCCCCCACGATTGTCCAAACTGGGCTAGGAGCTCCAACTGAGCCTTGTTGTTCCCCAGCCCTCCCACCTGTTCTCTGGTCTCCGGTAGTCCAGCCTGCAGGTCCCGCTGGTGAGGCTGAAAACAGGGTGGAAGGCGCACTCCAGGCTGTACAGTGCTCGCTCTGGGGACAGCAAGGACACGTCAGGGACTGGACAGTGCCACTCCCAGCACACCATTTAGCCCAAAAGACATGAAATCAGCTCATTCCCAGTCCAGAGAGGCACAAAGCTACTTCACACTATGTGGTGGCAATAGATACCAGCATAGTGAGTGCTGTTCCCTCCTGTGGGCATCAGGTCCGCTCCACGTGGGAAAAGGAACCCTTCTGGGATTGAGGCTGGTGCAGCTGCCTTTGTCACAAGTATTTTCACATGGGAAAGCCAAGTTCCTGTCCTCACTCTGCCCCTGCCCCTCCTGTCATGCTGCAGAGCACATGCCCCATTCCCAAACAGCCCATCTTAACTCCAGGGCTTCAGCACAGGCTGGGGGCTCCTGGAGCCTCTGACCCCATTTAAGGGGCAGAGCCCCACGTACCAACCTCAGGATGCTGAGTAGAGGGAAGGAGACTGAGCAGGCTCCCTATGGAGGGGTGGCCCTCCTGGAGCTACTAAATCAGACCCTCCTCCCACAAGGGATGTCCTACAGGCGGGAACCTATCACGGCCAGGCAACCCTTCCGTCCATTCTGAAACATGAAATGGTTTGGGTTGGAAGAGACCTTAAAGCTCACTCAGTTTCACCCACTGCCATAAGCAGGGACACCTTCCACTATCCCAGGTTGCTCCAAGCCCCATCCAACCTGGCCTTGAACACTTCCAGGGATGGGGCAGCCACA
>JAWMRA010000020.1:20076499-20143296 GCA_035584735.1 Pseudotriccus pelzelni | reverse complement strand
GTCATTGATGGAGATGTTGGAGAGCACAGGGCCCAGGATGGAACCCTGTGGAATTCCACTAGTGACAGGTCACCAGTCTGCTGTCACCCCAGTCACTGTCACCCTCTGTGCTCAACCCGTGATTGCTCATCCCCCACACGGTGTGTTTATCCAGCTGTGGGCTGGACAGTTTGTCCAGAAGGATGCTGGGAGAGACAGGATCAAAGGCTTTACTGAAGTCCAGCTGGCTTCCCTTGGTCAGCTAGGTGGACTACCTTGTCATAAAAGAAAATCAGGTTGGATAAGCAGGACTTTCCCCTCAGGAAGCCACGCTGGCTGTGACCAATGACTGTCTTTCAGGTGTTTTTCAATACTGAGTGTTTGCTACCAAAAAAATAAAAGAAAGCTTTCTCGCCCCAAGTATACATTCCTGAACTCTGTAACAATATGGGTGACAGAACATAAACAATCATCAACACATTAGACTACAACACAGTTGTAGAATCCTCATCATCATCCTTTCAAGAATGTACTTAATCCCATAGCTTCAGTTCTTCATTTGGCAGGAGTTCTACTAGCAAGCTCCCTCACTTTCTTACGTCCTGAAGCAACCTCAACATTAATAATGCATTTGGCTCTCTGGAAAGAGACATAAGAACCAGCATGAGCAAATACAAACCAAATGTGTAACTATCAGGGCAACATTCTTCAATAAAATAGAAGGGTAACTGCCAGGACATCCTAGCAGAAGTCTGCCTTCAGATGCAAAGGAAAAATGGTTTTTTTAAAAATTTAACTCAAAATAAAAAAACCGAACAAGCCATTTTAAGAAAACGCACATATGTGCTTTTCACTGCCACCAACAAGAAATCAAAAAAGGGCCTTGGGCCTTGATAACAAAGATTATCAGCACTTGTTAAACTTAAAACCACATCTGGATTTTTCTGCATTGTTCTTCCATCAGTGTGAACCACCACTGGTAGAGTGAATGGCAAGAAAATCTCTCTTATCTCTGCTGTCTCGAGGTGAAAAGAAATACTAGTTGGTTTTTTTTTCCTCTCACCAATAACCAAATGTAAATAACCATAAGAGATTCATGCACACCCTTTTTTGCCTGTCATTTTTTCAAAGTGCTCTGAACAGTTTCTGAAAGCTGAGAAGTAGCAGTTCTTTATTACTTTTGCTCTCTGTGGTGCTACTGCGTAACTACTTCATTCCTAAGGTAAAGTCCTGCAGGCTCCTCTCAGATAAGGACCATGGTTTGATCTAATTAGTAAGTATGACTGTAAGCATCAGGACTAAACTTCCTATAGTCTCACAACTTCCTCACTGTGCTGTCAAAAAACAGATGTGAGCTCAGACTGCAGTATCTCCTGACAACGAAAGAGCTGAGAATCCTCTGTTGTCTTTACAAGCTGCTGACGTAGCCATTTTGGGGGTTTTTTTCCCTCCACTATCCACCTACATACTTTCAGGAACCCTGAAACTTCTTCTCTTCTGTCATACGTAACGAAAATGAGGCAACGAGTTCAAAGAGAAGAGGCTGAGAATGAGCGGTTGCACAGTGTTTCAACAGGAAATCATATTCAACTAACTAATCATTCCGAAATTATGATACTACTTAAGGTAAAATTTATCATGTTTGATCTTACTCAAATTAATTTATTCAATTT
This sequence comes from Pseudotriccus pelzelni, assembly GCA_035584735.1. NCBI lineage: Eukaryota > Metazoa > Chordata > Aves > Passeriformes > Tyrannidae > Pseudotriccus > Pseudotriccus pelzelni. The sequence goes on along the minus strand of JAWMRA010000020.1, from coordinate 20,141,644 downwards.
AATAAAGACAACAAAGTCTCTTCATGTTGTTACTTGCCTCTGCATCTTTATGTAAAAGGTCGCTGTTTCTACCACATTCAGCTGTTGCAAGCAAACTGATTCCTAACACAAGTGTTTGTGGAATAAGTGATATTAAATGATATTAAAGTGAGTTGCTGTCTGGTTTTTAAAGTCTGGTTTTAATTATGAAGTTTGGATAATACAACTTTGCAGCTGGATTTGACAGCATTCTTCATGGAATCCCAAGGAAACGGCTTTTGCACTACACAAGTTGGCGCTTGTTTGGTCTCAGGTGGACAAAATTCTCCACTGGCATTCCCTTGGCAAGCCTGAGAACCTCAGTACGGGCCATGAAAATTAATGGCTTCCCAACTAAGGAAGAGGCCAGGCTACAAAAATGGGAGATTATAAACATGCAGTGCATGCTGCTGTTCGGCAAACCACATACCTTTAATGTCCCTTGCCTGAGAGTGCAGCTAAATTATAGGGATAATATAATCAAATGGCCTGCTGCACATCCTTTACCCAGTCTCCTTCTGTATACTTGGTTCAGATTTAGGGCCAAGGCTACCAAAAAGCAAATCTGTTATTCAAGAATAAGGAGAAATTACTCTTTTCTGGTTGGTCTAGGGCTGCAGAAGTGAAAGAGGACTTGTATTTCAGAATATCAGTATTATCACCTTCCACTGTGCAATAGCACTGAACTATTTTTTCATGGATTCATACAAGTTGAAGGAAGGACAAGAAGCAAATTTTACTTCCATTCTGACATAAGGAAGCTGTTCTTTGAAAAATACCTGTTTTAATAATGTACCGGTTCTTTAAAAGACTAAATTATGCTAAATGTGCTATTTTAAATTACTCAGAGATGTGGTTGAGATTAAAAAAAAAAAACAAAAAAACATTCAAAACCTCTCAAACTCCAATTACTGAACACACATACTTAGGAGAAAATAGTTGCTCTCCCCATATTTTACTGTAATGGAATGGAGAGATTTGTGCCGAGCAGTTCACGTAGCTTTTTCCATTCAGAAAACAGCAGATGATTTTGCTCTCATTTTAAGAAGGTCTGAAGACATGCGTTTTGGTGATAAAGCAGACACTGTTTGTTCTGCACGCATTCCCTCATTTCTGCCTCGCAAAGCCAGAACAAGTTATAAAACAAATTTCTCTAGATCAAAATGATCTGTGCATGCTTGAGACACAAATAATTGTTGATCAGACAAGCCATTCTACTGACTTCATTGCCATACTACCAACAAATAATGTGCCATGATGATTTCCCAAGATTATTTTGCCAACCTGGAATTTGCCTTCCAATATTAGCACTCTATAGAAGGAAATTTCAGCACGTCTCTTCCACATTATTCTCTTATAAGCACCACACTTCAGTGGTAACTGTTGCTGCAGAAGCAAAACACAGTAATAAACACTCAAGAAAACCATTTAGCAGTGTTCTTTCCTTGATTGCTTCCAAGAGTCTGCTGCAACGGAGTCCTAATCACTGATTGGAGCATGCAGCTATTTGCACAGTCCAAGTAATTATTTCAAATAGACCTCTGCTTGTCTAATATCCCACCTTCCAACTTCCCCAAAATAATATTCAAACTTCATCACCAGACACAGTATGGATTCCTCACCCTCAGTTGTGCTGCTGATGACTTGAAGTACTGCATGTTAACCTGTGCCACAAGCACCTTCGTGCCACAGGTGTCCCCACGCTTTATGCTTTCATTTATGTCGTCTGGAATTTATCATCTCGCAGCTTGACAATGATTTAGTTTTACGAGTTACAAAGGAGCAGCCAAGGGGCTCCTGTACCAAGCACCAAGAAGTGGATCCAGGTTCCTGTGGCACTCCAAAGGACACTCTGAAAAGCCTAACTCTTAAAAGTAATTTTGCTTTTCCTCTGTTATTTACCGCACATTACAGAGTGCCACAGAATTTGCGAAGTGCAATGATAAACACTGCAGCCCTGATTAAAAACAACTGCATCCCATGTACCATCGACCAACGTCTGATTAGGAGCAAGAGTCTGTTTCTGTTGATTGATGAGAAAATAAATAGGAGTATAAACCAAAGGAGAAGCCAGATCTTCTCCAAAAAAACTCCCGTCACCTTCTTAACACTCCTTAGAGGTTTCTCTTGCCATGGGACTGTGGAAAGAAGGCAGAATTTAATCTGGCTACTGCCATACAAGACAATAATAAAGGTTTCTACAAATATATTAGCAAAAAAAGGAAGGGTAAAGAGAATCTCCATCCTCTATTGAATGCAGATGGACACAGTGACAAAGCATGAGGAAAAGTCTGAGGGACTCAATGCTTTCCTTGCCTCAGTCTTTAAAAGGAAGACCAGCTGTTTTCCAGATAACCCAGGCCCCTGAGGTGGAAGACTGGGATGGGGAGCAGAATCAAGTCCCTGCAATCCAAGGGGAAGTGTTGAGCAAACTGCTCCACTCAGACACACACAAGTCTACGGGCCAAGCTGACCTGCTGGGGAGTAGGAAGGCTGTACAGAGGGATCTGCACAGGCTGCATCCACAAAGCACAGTCACGGCAGATGAACCAAGTCCCTACACCTGAAGTCTACGTAGGCCTGAGATGACTTACCCCTTTTCTTCTACGTAACCCTACTGTGTTCCTGCTCAAAAAAACTTTAATGCTGACGAATACTCTGCAGAAAAGGGGGAACAGGCAGCACTGTGCTCACGGGGCCCAAGTTCACAAGTTGCTTCTTATCTGTAGCCGTTCCTTTTTTTTTTATTTCCTGGCAAGAGTTTTAAATAACTCAAAGCGAGCATTTTATAAAGATCATGCTGTCTGAGGCTTTAACGAAAAATATGAAGACTTAAACAGTAAATCTACAAGCATGACAAGAAGAGGAAAGAGGCAGACAAAACATGTTGGCTCAGCATGATCTGAAACCAATTAGAGAAAGACAGGCTGCCAGTGCTCTTTGAATTAAATTCTCAAAACTTGTTATCTTCTTGCTGTTCTCCTCTGATCAATAAATTCAAGCAATTCCATTAGTCTGTTAATTCACTTAATTAAATAATATCGAGCATTACTAACCATAATGAGTGAGCTGTAATACAGCTCTGAACCCAAGAGTGCAATGCATGAGACAGCTCTTTGTCTGACTACATTTTTCACAACTCAGTTGTTTTATTAGAGATTTCAAACTCCGTACTAGGTATGGAAACTCAGATACAAACAGCTGTATATTTAAACTCTTCCCTGTTTAAAAAAAAAAGTTGTTTAAAGGAGCAAAACCTTTCTTATTGGTGTGATGTACTTTTACTTCCTCAGTGAACTCTAAAATGATCTTGTTTGCACTGCACTCTCATACTCTTAAAAGGCTGTAAATTCCACAAATGGCCAGAAGTGGACTGTGCCAGAATGTGATTAGTCACAGAGGGTTTGTCCTGGCATCTAAGATGCATCACACTCATTCATTCACACCTTGTTTGGTAAAGATTCTGCAGAATTCATAAAACAGCCAAAATTCTCTCTGCTTTTTTAGTGAAACTGCTACAAAAGGCTCAGTTCTTGTTAACAAAGGTATGTTTATGAATATGTCAAAACCAGTCAAAACCAGTCCAAAGCCCGAGTCAAGTGTCCAGAAAACAACACTCTTAGAGGCCACATAAACTGGCAGGAGGTAACTGACATTAGACACATAAATAGATAATAAGTTGATTATTAAATAAAGACATTAGATACATAAATAGATAATGCCCCTCAAAATATGTTTATACTGAGTAAGATCTAATTAATACTCTACAGGGTTCTTTGATGATGCTGAACCACCTTCTTTCATTTTATACATGCAAGCAAAAAGTTCCTTGGTTAGAATTTTTATGTCTTTATTCTACTGTTATTTCATTTATTTAATTTTTTTTAAATTAACTTTAGCTCAGTCCTTATAATGTCATTTTACTCTATGAAAATTATAGAGCTTGGAGATATAGAAGTAAAAGGCAATGAAACTTCTCATCTCTTAAATGATAACAGCCATAACACCCATGTCTGAAGAAGAGGATAATACGGTAGAAGTATTAAAATTTTAGAACAAATGCGAAGAAAAACAGCTGATGACTTTTACAGGCACATGAACACGCAAAAATCAAGAGTATTAGAGCTGATACAGCAAAGACAAGGGCTCCTTTCACACTGCAGTCACTGTGTGAACACAATGTCTTTTTGCTGGAGCAAGTCCACACTGAAGAAAATTTGAATTCCTCAGGGAGTTTTAAAGTAGAGTGATTTAAGTTAAGGCTTCAGAAAAGAGCCAAGTTGAAATTCATTAAAATATTTAATTGCATTCAAATCTGGCTCAGTGAGCCACGACCAAAAGTCATTAGGAACTGAAGGATGTTCAACAGCATATGTTGAAATTATCTTCTGATTCGATTTCCTAATTAGATGTCAACATAAAAAGACACCATTACAGCCGGTACCACTGTTGGCAAGTTCAACAGCCAGGGCAGAGACTAAATAAACATGGAAAATGTAAGAGTCTTCTTACACAGGAATTATGGAGAGCGTTACGCCACACTAATTTATTCTAAGAGTTAATTGACAAATTCAGTTCTCTTATTAGGAGAAATGAATTAAAGTATGGGAGAAGATGACAATTTCACTGCACTCTTTGCAATGCTGGAGTTTTCCCTGAATAATACTTTGTGTTCTTTCATAATTTTCAGTTATTGTTTGTTTTCCTTTTCAGACAGAAATCCTGTTGTGAATAATAGAGCTGTTTGGAAATACTGAAACTCAGGCAAAGAAAACTACCTAATTTGAGTTCTCCTATGTAAAACATACTGAGAAAATCTTAAAAGAGTGCATCTAGGAGTATGAAAATATGTATATAAAAATGTAACAGGCTACCAATGAAAAATCTCGTAATCTACGAAAACTTTCCACAAAGAGTACAAGAGACATAGGCTACCTCTCTTACAGCTGACAAATTTAATACGTATACAACAACACGTAAGCTGTTGCAAGGCAGTGTTTATTTACCCTGTGCTGCATCTCCAACAATTGTCAGTGGTGGATCTTTCAAACACAGTACTGAAATCCACACAACGCTGGTTTATTATGAAATACTTTTCCTACTCTGATCTGGAGCCAAAATTTTCCTTCTCTTGCCCTCACTAAACTGAACTTGTTTCAACATGGTCCCCTTTAAGTCAGTGGGTCCTCTTGTGACATGAGGCATTATTAGAGATGGCACTGATTATTCACCTCTGCCCCGAAATATTAGGAAGTCAATAGAAATTTGTGTTTTTATCACTTTGTCAGACATTACTGAAGGTGTTGGGGGGGGGAGGGAGAAGGAAAACGAAAACAGGACAATTCCTTGCTCTTCCCAGCAAAGACACAGACCAGATGGAACGGAATAAGCAGCCAGAGAAGAAACTCAGTCAACACATTTTTGTGTTCAGATGCATGATGCTGGCAAGATAAAAATCACGGGCAGGACGCCTGCTCACATGGAACACAACCACTGCGAAGTTCTGTGTGGAACAGCAGACAGAAGACATCCCTTCTGTACAGAGGGAGACAGGGGGACAAAATATGACCCAAACAGAGCACTGTTGGCATGTGTAGTTGCGAAACACGTTATTCCTTTGAGTGAACAAATTAAGTGACTTTTAGTGAATATTTTCTACTGCACTAATTTTTTAAAGCTTTGCCAATACTAGGACTTTCAGTATACAAATACCTATCTGGAGCTGGGGAGTTGTCAGATGCACTTCTAACCCTTCATCTCTCTCTCCTTTCAGCTGATCTCTGGCACAAAGTGACAGAGTCTGTCACAGAGATAGATCCTTACATACTCAGTTCTTTCCCTCTGAAAATATCCATATAAAATTCCTACTTTTAAGACTTTCTACGAATAAATTATTCCCTAGCTCTGCCACAAACATCAGGAAGGTTTTGTGCATCAAAAGCTATACAATTCAAGTAAGAAAATAGGAAATAAGAAATAAAAGGAAGTTAACACACAACTGAATGGATAACTGCCTGCTTCCCCAGATCAAGGATGTTGTTACAAGTAGAAGAATTATTTTTTTTTATGGTCCTTTCTACAAATCTCATCCTGAATCTACCCTTGCCCCAAGTGCCAAAGTGTCAGGCACATGAGACCCTCAATTCTCGAGCACAAAAGGGATTTTCAGCGCAGGAAGAACCATCGGCAGATCTGCGGCTAAAGGGAGCCTGAGCTGAGCCAGACTTTACTCACCACGGTCAAATGCTGCAGTAAATACGCCACATCAACCATGTCGGCCAGGATGAGCAGCCTGGTGACAGCGGCGAGCAGGGAGCGTGCTGCCTGGACAACGGCCTGCCTGCGGGGCAGGGAGCAGGGATCACCGGTGAACGCCTCTGCTGACACCCTCAAGGCATGACCTGCAAGGTGAACACATACTTAGGCTGCATCGCAACACCCAGGGGGAAAGAAATCGTTAAAGCTTCTCCATCAGTTAGCTGGCAAGTTACTTGGCATCTCTTTGTTGCCCTACCGCCTTGAAATAAAACCCAACTATTACAGATCATGCAGAACGTTCCACATTTTGAATGATGTTCCCTTTCTGTTCTACCGAATCATTTCATTCCGAAATAATTCCCTTGGCCTTCACACTACTAATCTTAACTGCATACAGCAAAGTCAGGGGCACTGTTAAACTTCTCTGGTCACTACTTGTTGTATTACTGTGTACTTCAGTGTCCTTGCTATTAAATAATTCCTGGTCACAGAAGGGAATCAAATATTGCTCTCCTCCTTACAAATACAAGTTAATGGAATGAAAACTTCTCAGATTCAAACATCTGACTGACACGAAATACATGAAATCTATGCCGGGCAGCTACTGACTGTGCCAGCAGACAGCAGTATACTGCTCTCCAACATGAAGTTCAGCAAATTAAATTTAACAACAACAATGAACACCCAAGTTTAATAAATACATTCACACGTTGCTCGGTCACGCATTGGCCTCAGCTATCATTAGCCAGTATGCAGTAGCCAATAACCCACTATTACTGACTCTGAATAGCCAGCCAGGAGCCTCTCTGTGCACAGTAAACAAAGCTGATCAGGAAAGCAGAGCTACAGATTGGAAAGGAACTGCTTAATTAGGAAGGAGTGAAAGTGCTCAGTTGAGAGAAGCCTAGACAGGAGTGAACAGGGAGCCTGTGAGCTAGCAACTGAACAGATCAGGAAAGAAATGAGATATAGCTCAGCTGAGGCCAGGAGACAGGGCTATTGCCAGGCATATTTAATAAAAGTTGTGAACTAAAAATATGATCTTCTGACAGCACAGTGGCTCCTCAGAAACCTCTAATGTCATGTTTTTCCCTTCCCACAAACACAAGGCTGAAGTGCATATTCTCAGGCCACACTTGTGATTATTGGCCCAGGTCTCCGCTACTGTGCCTTCTAGAAGAGAATGGCTGTGTGGATTTGTGTGTCTCTCAAGCCTGAGACACTTCAGAACTGCAAGTAGTCCCAAAATCTGAAAATAGAACCCTTTCAACATGGATATCTTTAGCCACAAAGATGACTAAGGGACCAGAGCACCTGTAATACGAGGGAAGGCTAAGAGAGGTGGGACTGTTCAGGCTAGAGAAAACTCAGAGGGGTCTCACCAGGATGCACAAACACCTGAAGGAAGGGTGAAAAGAAGATGGAGCCAGACTGTTCTCAGCAGTGCCCAGTGACACTTGTTCAGGGCAAGAGGCAATGAGCACGAGCTGACACACAGGAGAGATTCCATCTAAACATCAGAAAATGGTTTTTCACTCAGAGTGACTCAGCAGGGGCACAGGAAAGTTGTGGAGTCTCCATCCTGGGAGAGATTCAAAACCTGACCGGGCATGGTCCCAGGCAGGCTACTGGCCCTGCCTGAGCCAGGGCACTGGACCACAGAACCTCAGGAGGGCCCTTCTACCCTCAACCATCCTATGATTCAGCGTGCAAAGACAAAACCAGAAGGGTCTGAATACGACCAACCCCTTAGAAGTGAGTTGGACATAACTGGGATGGCCAGATGAACAAGTATAAAATCATAACCTTAAAAGAGAGCTATGAGATCTGCAGGCTAGGCAGATAGGAGCTAGAAGCGCAAACAGAACAAATGACAGCTCCAACAACATGTTAAGAACTTCCTTAAAATACAGTAAACAGCCTGACAGCCTGATGCAATGTCATCCATTTTTATCATAATTCCCATCAAGTGAATATTATTCCATAATTACACTTGTCACAAACAACAAAACACAAAAAATACCCTTTTAGTGGCACAAACAGAAAATGGGAAAGATGGCAGTATTCATAGTATTTCAACTATTTTAGACAACCAAATGAAAAGCAATTCAAAGAATCAAAGACAATTATTGGCAAGCAGATATTTCCAAGACTCTATTCAGCACACACACACAGAGATGGCTCCCAAAGTAAACAGTGTTCTACCAGTAGCTAATCAGCTACTGACAGCTACTGCTGTATCGAAGGACTGCTACTTACACACATGCTCACAAAAAACTCTGCTCAGGCCCAAGGAAAGGTAAGATCATGGTTCAGCCCCAGGTAATTTTTAAAACAGTTGGAGGACTCATGCACTTTATCCCTGTCCTGGGTTACACAAAAATTCTGGTATCAGCCTTTCCTTCTCTCTCTTCTCCAAATATGCCTCTTTGGTTTTTGGTGGGTTTTTTTTTTGGTAAAACTCCCCAGCCCAGGGGAAGTACTGGAGGTGTTCCCACCTGAACCTGAGAGAGTATAACTCCAAATTTTGGGGCTTCCCTGCCCACCCGCAGCTTCCACACCACCATGATGGATCTGGACCACAAGCACTACTTCGAGCAAAGAACATGGAAATTGCAACAAGCACGTTCCATTGCTGGATCCAATGGGTGTCTTGCGGGTCCTTTCAGTCACCTGGGTGTTTCCAGCCCTGCTCCGACTCCCATCCCAGTTTCTCCTTAATCAGCTAGTTTAACACAGTTTTATCAGTACTGTTCTCAGCATGCTTCTTGGTGAAGAGTTATTTTTTCACTAACAGCTGGGTGTGGTTGATGTCTCTCTCTGTATTGGAGAAACAGGGCTTATTGAATCCGAGGGAGGAGATTTCTGCGTGAGGTCTCCGCCCCCTCCATATCCCAAACCAAGACAACCCAGCACCAAAAACGTCCAAAAACTTCCACAAAAATTCCTTTCAAAACTAGTCGACCGTAACCCTGTTGGCAATCAGCTGACAGGCACTGTGTCTGTGCTGAGACTGCAGCCACACCAACTGCAGGCAGCCAGCACCCCTCAGAGACTGTCCAACATCGTGCTGACAGCTGCCACATGCTCTTGGTTTAAGCAAGATCAACAGAATTATGCTTTCTTATTTCTTTGAATAGATTGTCTTTTTCATGTTAAATCTGATAACTCTCTCTTCCATTCGTATTTACAACTGGCTTTCTCCTCTTGTTTTCTTTTTATTTTTAGCTGCAGCAGTGTGAAATCCACACGGAATGCAGTGAATTTTATGCCATTCTTGTGTCCTCCCACATGGAAGTATTGTTGCCAAGAAAGTCCTGTCACCCACTCCTGTGAACTGCACCATTAGAGGCTGGTGGATTTACAGTTCCAGAGAAGCACAGTTGTCAAAAGGAGCTCATTTACTGAGAGCGGGAGGGACATACCAGAGTCAGTAAAAAGAGAGTATTTCAAACTTCCCAGTCTCAAACTGGAGAGAAAAACAAATACAAACAAACAAGAAAAAAAAATACACAATGGTTTATAATATAAAATCCTAGAACGGTTTGGGTTAGAAGGGACCTTAAAAAGATCATCTAGTTCCAACTCTCCTGACACAGACAGGGACACCTTTCACTATCCCAGGTTGCTCCAAGCCCCATCCAACCTGGCCTTGAACACTTCCAGGGATGGGGCAGCCACAGCTTCTCTGGGCAGCCTGTGCCAGGGCCTCACCCCCTCCCACAGGACAGGATTTCACAGCAGCGCATCCGTTCCTCACCTCAGCTCTTACCTATGAGATCCCGGGCCATCTCCTGGTCCTCCTGCATCCGGCACACATCGCTGAGCTGCAGGAGGGAGTCCACATGGTAGGGGTTCATCTGGAGCAGCAGCTGCAGAAGAGCACAGCAAAGATAGCATTTCATTACTGGTGTCTCAGGAATTTGTGCACTTACTGATCCAGGTACCTCCCAGCATCCAGACACAGCACCAAGAGCTTCCTGCTAGCTCTGTTCCTGCGCTGGAAGGGCACAGGGAGCTCTCTCTTTACCCCATACAGGATGGGAGCCCTTAGTGGCAGCTTCCCGCAGGCAGCTCCCTCCCAGCCAACCCAGCTTTTCTAGCAGAGGCCCTGCCAGGCCCTTGATAATCTTCACTGTCCTCTGGAGCTCTCCCAGCTCCTCCAGATCCTTTGGAAGGCAAGAGCAAGATGCAGGCACTGTTATAGTTTTGGATTTTTTATCTACCCCTCACCAATTATGAGCATTTGATCAGGTTTTTGCTTCCTCTGAGTGCTGAGAGGACATTTGGACATATGTATTACAAAATCAGGATGCAACAACGGTAATGAAGAATAATATTAAAAATAAATAAATATTTCCAAGCTTCAGAAGACAAGTTTCACACAAAAATCTTCTCCATTCACTAATTATATTGTAAACAGGATATTTTTTTCAAGTACTTCAAACTCAGTTCAGTATGAAAATACTTAAGTTACTTCATCCTCCTCACAGTTGAGTTTGGGAATTATTTTTTCCCTAGAAACTGAAAAAAATACAGCTTCCAAAGCTCCAGAATTTTCCATCTGCAGGGTGGGGAACAGTGGGACCACCTACAACACAAAGCCTGGATGTTCCAGGCTGGCCCAGCCCAGCCTTTGCCGCAGAGCCACTTGCCTCACATTTAACGCCTTACTTAAGGGGTAAAACTAATTTAAGATTCTTTATAATCCTCCTTTTTGGAGGAGATGGAGCACCCAAGGTCACTGTGGTGGGGAAGAACTAAGCAAAGCTCACCAAGGCCCTTTTAACCTACCAGCAAGGTCAGAGAAAACATTCACTAAGCCTCCAAAAATAATGCTTTTATGCTGAAACAGTAGCAAGGCAGAGTTCGGTTCCAACTATGCCAGGACTATGGCAACCATGGATAACTTGTCTGGTACTGGCAAAACCATCAGTTAGAGTTTACCTTTAATGAAAAATGGAGAACATAAAGCTGTAAGAATGTCTTCAAAGTTAGCTAGACCCACTCAAGACGGACAGAGCACCCAGACTAAAATACCACAGAAAGCCTGTCCTGTGTGGGACTGAGCTCGAGCTGCCCCTGGGACACTCAGTGCTGCACAGGAATTACCCTGCCTCATTTAATCCCAATCCCTCAATCCAGGCAGAACTGATGAGCTGGAGCAAGCCCCATGGCCCTGAGCTGAGGGTGGGAAAGCACAAGGAAGTAAACTTTATTTAGTAGACAATGGGCTCTTTAAGGAACATCTCCAGGGCATGTATCCCAGCTCATGTGGCCAGGCCTTCCAGAGAAACATCCCTCAGTCATGGTTTAGTTGGGTGCAGAGCAATTTTGCTGTTGCTTATCACTCTAAACTATAAATGTTACCATACAGCTTAATGAGCTCGGACACGCTTGAAGGACTCTCAACACAAAGCCTGTGTTGCTGAAATACCAAGAAAAGCACATTTTTCATCCATGCAGGAGTTTATAAATAGAACATCTGTTAGTTTAGATTCCCAGTTCATGATGGGTTTATACAATATTCCTCCTTTCCCCACTGAAGAGCCAAGACAAGGGAGCTTTATTCCCACCCTTCCAGCCAAATGGACAGTTCCTGTAGGCTCCTCTCTCAGAAGGTGACCTGACACATGCTCAGCAGAGCCATCAAGGCTCAGCCACCAGATCCCCATCTGACCCAGGAGGTCACTTATCTTATTAAAAAGGTGACAGCAGAGCTCAGCTCTCAGCACTTCCTCACCCCACACAGAGGGACACGGGGCTCTGCTGCTCAAAACGAGACCGAAAATAAATAACCCAAGGCTCTGCAGAGGGATCTGGACAGGCTGGATGGAGGGGACAAGGCCAACACGATGAGGGTCCAACAAAGTGAAGTATTGGGTCTTGTACTTGAGTCACAACAACCGCCCCCCTACAGGCTGGGGCAGAGTGACTGGAAAAGGACCTGTGGATGCTGGTGACAGCAGCTGAACATGAGCCCAGGTGGGTAAGGAGGCCAATGGCACCTGGTCTGTACCAGCCATGGTGTGGCCACAGGACCAGGACAGTGATCATCCCCTGTGCTGGGCACTGGTGAGGCCACATCTGGAATTCTGGGGTCAGATTTGGGCCACTCACTCCAACACAGACACTGTGGGACTTGAGCGTGTCCAGGGAAGGGCAACAATGCTGGGGAAGGGTCTGGAGCACCAGGAACAGCTGAGGGAGCCTGGGGGGCTCAGTCTGGAGAACAGGAGGCTCAGGGGGGAGCTTCTGGCTCTCTGCAACTCCCTCACAGGAGAGTGGAGCCAGATGGGGGTCAGGCTCTGCTCCCAGGCAACAAGGGACAGGATGAGAGGAAACGGCCTCAAGTTGTACCAGGGGAGGTTTAGGCTGGATATTGGGAAAATTTTTTCATGGACAGCCCAGGGCAGTGGTGGAGTCCTCATCCCACAAGGGATTTAAAAGATGTGTGGATGTGGCACTTGAGGACATGGGTCAGGGATGGCCTTGGCAGTGCTAGGGAACAGCTGGACTCGATGATCGTAGAGGGTTTTCCAACCCAAATAATTCCATGAGCACTGGGATTCACCGGTCCATCTTCCCTGCCAGTGAAAGGGGCTGCAGGAACTCAGGGGGAAACAGCACAACCAACCCCGTCTCCCAACATACCACAATGTTGTTGGGGTCCATGGACTCCACAGCGTCCAGGAACTTGAACTGGACTTGCTGGTACTCGCGGTGGTGCTCGAAGGTGAAGTGCTGCACCCCCCTCCGGGTGTCCAGCAGCCGCATGGCGATACCTGGGGGTGCAGCGGAGACCTGGGTACCCCAACAGAACCCCTCCTGCTCTCTTAGCACACCCAAAGTTCACTCACAGTACTGGGTCCAAAGCCACACCTGCTTTTGGAAACTCCCAGCCCATTTCACTCTTTTCCCTCCTCTCATGAGTCAAAGTCCCAAACCCACCCAAGAAGCCCAGGCTGCTTGTTCTCCCCATGGATATTTCTCATTATCCAGCAATCCTGCTGCTAAGATGGGAAACATCCATCCCCTGTTACCCCCAAAACAGGGAAAAACAAGCCCAAATGCTAAGATGCAAGTCGACAGAATCCTCTGTTGAGGAAGAAGTGTATTTCCACCAGCTGATGAACAGTTCCCTTTCAAGCAGCTCACTGAGGTCTCTGGCAGCATCTGTGCCACGTGGGCGGGGGACCAACATGACCCATGGGCAGGAGGTGGCCCCAAAAGCCTCACCTGTCTTGCTGTAGCGTGGCCAGGTGTTCTTGGGAGCTGTGAGCCACGTGCTGCGGACGTACTGCCGCTGTCTCTGCCTCGGCCTGGGGAGATAAACACAACAGGTCACAGAAGGAGGAGGTGCTAAGAGAAGGAGAAGGCATGAAATCAGCCAGAAAAAGGGTCTTTCAGGGGAAAATAAGATCCTACTGTTTCCCCAGCTGCAGCACACAGAGCTGTGCCCAGAGCCCTACACCTTTGCCTTCGAAACACAATGTAGCTGTGCCCAGGCTCTGCCTTACACACGCCATCTGGGCCAGCCAGTGCCCCCAGCACCTCCACTTCAAGAGCTTCTTTCCCTGTTTTTATCCCTGCCAAGCTCTCAGCCGCCTTTGTGCTTCAAACAGCTCCCCAGGTCCAATTAGGAGAGCCTGACATTGCTCTGACTCATCCCTTTTCCCAGCAGAGCCTTCAAATGTCAACTGATTTAGTTCAAGCCATACTCTATACTGCACAATTTATTGTTTCAGGAGGAATTCAGGATTGAGGCTACTCTGAGAGTCATGTCTCCTCAGAAAGGGATCACACAATATCCTGTCTAATATTTGGAAGGGAACCACGAGGATTCCCAAGTCCAAGTCCTGGCGCTGAATAGGACATTCCAAAGGAACAGCAGCTTCTTCCTCAAGCACCAAATGCTCTTCCACAGACTCTCTTCCTGCTTCCACCTGCACCTGCTCCAAGCTCAGACTCTTCTCATGTGCAGGTTTTCCAACCAGCTCATGGAACTGGGGATTTTGTGGATGACACTAAGCACAGTGCAGTGGAAAACTGCACGGAGACCTCACACTCAGGGAGCAGCAGTTCCCTGGGCCCCTGGAAGGAAGTACATGGGAACACCAGGAAGTATTCAGGGTCCACTTTTTGTCCAGAGACTCTGTAATGGCAACAAAGGACAAATTCTGGAGAAACTTAAAATCTAGGCGTCTATACTCACTTGAGTGAAAGAACTTTGAAGGGTGGTTTGGCAGCAAATTGAGAGGGGAAAGCACGAAAAGAAAAGGTAAGAGCCTGCAGAAGTCTTTCTCCACGCGTATCACGAAAAATATTCCTCTGTCCCAATAAGTAACTACTAAACCAGTAACACACCCTAAGCCTGGGGATACTTGCCCAGGTGTGGCACTGGGGACTCCACAAGCTGTGCCAAGGGAAGGAGAGACACACCTCCTTGGACCTGGAACGTGCTTATTTATCAAGTTCTGGACTAACCTCTGGTCCCCAAGCACAGCGCGAGCTCCGAAGTATCTCTTCAACTCATTCTCTGGATTCAAGTTTCTGAAAAGGCAGAAAGAAAGGCTCCATCAGTTAAATATAGCCCAAAGTGCCACACTGGAGTCTCTCCATCAAAACCCATCAATCCATACCCCAAACTGCCTCTGGAACACCCCCAAACTGTCACACACTTCCCACTGATTGGGTACAGCAAGGAGAAAGGAGGCTAAACTGGTCAGGACAGGCATGGAAAGCCCTGCTCCATCAGATCTGCTTCCCTTCCAGAGGCACTGAGCTAGGAATACTGCTGCTGCCCTCTCCAGGGCAGCTGGAGCCTCAACTGGGATACTCTCAGGAGAACCCTGGCCTCAGGAGCACAGGCTCAGGTCTCCTTGCCAACCTCCATGCAGTGCTCAGGGTGTTCATCAACAATTGCAGGGACTGTAGGCTGTGGGCTTGAAGAGAGGGAGTGAGAATACTGGGATCCAGAACAGCCAGCCCTCACCAGCAGTGATTCAGCTCTCAAAGGTCTTGAAATCATGTTTACTTGACCAAGAAGTCACTCAAGTTTAAATCCAACCCCTGGTGCACAAATATCCTGGCTCTGCCAAAGCATCCTACACCCAGTTTCTCAGCAGTGTGGCTCAAGGTTCCAAACTGGGACTGGACATCGCAAACTGGGACTGGTAAATTGTCTCAGTTTCAAGTTTAAATGTTTTCTCCATCAACAGGAAGAGCTGCTGGTGTCTGCAGCACCCCAGAGCTCTGAAACACACTGGACACACCACCCAAACCATTCTCAAAGGGAATCCCAGTGCCATACAGCCCTCAAGTCTGAGGTAGACTCATCCCTCAGCTCTCAAACACACTTGGTGCTCAGTCCATTTTGTTAAGGTGACATTTGGGAAAGGGTGGACAAGTCTAACCTGCTTTGCTGATGGAATCAGCCCCTGGCACACCTCAGCCTCCTCCTCCTCAGAGGAAGCACATGCCAAACTGGGGCTGCTGCTCAGAGTCAGCAACTGGCCAACTGAATGCAATGCCAAAACTTTACATACCAGGGCTCCTGGTACCTCTGCAGAGGTTCTCCTATAGAAGATTGAGGGTAGAAGGCCCCACTGGAGGCTAATCTGGTCCTGCCAGAGGCCTGGCAGCAGAGAATCACCATCAGAACCAAACACACCTCCCAGAGCAGTGGTAGGAATAGGGACATGCAAAACCAGCACAACCTGGACCTTTCAAGCAAGGTCCAGAATTCCTGGCTGGATCACACTGGAAAGCTCCCAGCTCCCTTACTTGGGGATCACATATTCCTGTCACACCCCAGGCCAGAGCCAGGCAGGTCCAGCATTACCTGTGCTCCACATAGAGCAGGGGTCGGCTGTCGGTGATGAGCCCACCTTGGCTCTGGGGGGACAGACCACTGGGGTCCTCCAGCCTCTCCAGCAGGCTGTCAATGTCTTCCAGGTCATTGTCTTCCTTAAGAGAGGCAAATCCAAGGAAGTTATTACAGGATGAGTCACAGCATTGTGCAGGTCACCCAGTGGAGATCCCATCCAGCTGCCTCCAGCTCATCCCAATCCCTGCGGCTCTTCATAGGATCCTGAAATGGTTTGGGTTGGAAGAGGCCTCAAAACTCATCTCATTTCACCCCGTGCCATGGGCAGGACACCTTCCACTAGACCAGGTTGCTCCAAGCCCCATCCAACCTGGCCTTGGACATTTCCAGGGATGGGGCAGCCAGAGCTTCACTGGGCAACCTGTGCCAGGACCTCACCACCCTCACAGGGAAAAATTTCTCCCTAGTAACCCATCTAACCCTTTCCTCTCAGAGTGGTCTCTTTTTCCCTTGTCCTGTCACTCCATGCCCTTGTCCAAAGATACCTTAAATACTTAAATAACCATCCTTCACCATTTACTTTCCATGGAAGCACCAACTTACTGCCGTGACCCCTGTGATAAGGTCTCAAATGCTCAAATGACTTTAACCCCACTGTCACATTCCCCGTCTTCCAACTACTTCAGGAATCCATCCAGCTGCTCACATCCAACAGTTGTATAACACTTTTACCCTGATTTCCCTCTGTTTTCCCCCCACAAATAGCAAGTGACACATTTCTTACGTGCCTGTTTCACATCCTCCTGACGATGTTCGTGGGTGGAACACAGAATTCCATTCAGGAAACCCAAGCAGCATTGCCAGCTTGCCTTTTCCAACTAAATTTAGCCCCTGCGCGTGGAGTATATACAGGGAAGGGATAACGTGCTCTGCATGGAAGTGCTGGAACAGAGGTTGTATTATCTCTGGTTGGCAAACCTAACTGCCCGGGTCTGGGTCTGGGTCTCCTCCCAGTCTCCAGCTGGCAGATGTCACCCCGTTGCTTGACATTCTTGGAGTGGGAGAGGAAATGGCCTCTTCACTTAGTTCTCCACCTCTGGAGCTCGCTCTGGAGTAGAATTCTCAGGGAGCAGGTAGCCAGCTGGGTGATTCAGCACTTCAGCCACCAATCCTGTGGCTCAGGATGTTTAGTAAAGGATCTCCCCGGACTGAGCAGGGAAGTTGGATTCAATGATCTTGGAGGTCTTCTCCAACAATAATATTCTGTGGACAGTTCAGACTGAAACCTGACCAGAAAACCAGCTCCCACCTGAACCTCATTCCTACTGAATTTAGAAAATCAACGGATTTTATTCATCTGCTGCTTCCAGCTCTGGGCTCCCCAACGGTGCTGCTGGAGCAAGTCCAGAGGCGGCCACAGAGATGCTCCAAGGGCTGGAGCCAGGCTGGGAGAGCCAGGGGTGTTTGGTCTGGAGAAGAGAAGGCTCCAGGGAGCTCTTAGAGCCCTTCCAGTGCCTAAAGGGGCTCCAGGAGAGCTGGAGAGGGACTTTGGACAAGGGCCTGAAGGGACAGAAGAGTGGCAACGGCTTCCCACTGCCAGAGGACAGGGTTAGACGGGATATTGGGAAGAAATTCTTGGCTGTGAGGGTGGAGAGGCCCTGGCACAGGTTGCCCAGAGAAACTGTGGCTGCCCCATCCCTGGAAGTGTCCAAGGCCAAGATGGATGGGGCTTGGAGCAACCTGGTCTAGTGGAAGGTGTCCCTGCCCATGGCAGGGGGTGGAATGAGATGAGTTTTGAGGTCTCTTCCAACCCAAATCATTCCAGGATTCCATGATTCTAAAAATACTTCTTTAAATTTATATTTTGAAATGGCTTTTTTTGCCTCAAATCTTCCCTGCAGCCACCCCAGCATTCCCACTTTTCCAGCCCCACTGGAGGAATCAGCCTGATCCCTGACTCAGAGCACACACAGACATACCACAGTGTCTCCTGCTGAAGTTTTCTTGGTTTTCCTTTTCTTTTTTTTCTTCCGTGGCTTGTTACTCAATGCAGGCTGCAAAGATAAAGGGAAAAGCTGTCAGCATGCTCTGAGGGGTGTCAGCTCCATGGGAAGAATAGCATTTCCCACTGGGATCAGCACACCAAGTGCCCTTACACAAAATCAAAATTCATCATTTCCTGTTTGTCAGAGAGTGGAAATTAAGACACATGGAGAAAATGGATAAAGCACTAGAGTTTCCCAATGAGTTAAATCTCAGCTGACTTCAGATCAATGTCTGAGGCTACAAAACCAGAAAAGACAGAAGTTTAGCTGTGCCAGGTGTGGAGGAAATGCTTCAGCCTCCTTCAGTCTCCAGGATAAGCTGGATTTCTGTCTTTGTAGTGAGCGGGACAGTTTCCAGTTTCACTGGTCACTCCCACTTCTACAGAAACCAACACTTGCTGCAAGGCCCCAGCAAAAAACAGCTGCTTCAGCTCAGGATGCTGTGTGGCATTCCCTAAAGTGACAGGCACACCATCGCCCATGCTGGCTCTTCCTTGGCGTGTACACAGCTGGAAAACACATTTCCAGGATCTAGCAGGTGATACATTGAGGAATCATAGAATCCTGGAATGGTTTGGGGCAGACGGCACTTCAAAGTTTATCCAATCCCACCCCCTGCCATGGGCAGGAACACCTTCCACTACACCCCAGGTTGCTCCAAGACCTGTCCAACCTGGCCTTGAACACTTCCAGGGATGAGGCAGTCACAGCTTCTCTGGGCAACC
Organism: Pseudotriccus pelzelni; assembly: GCA_035584735.1. Taxonomy (NCBI): domain Eukaryota; kingdom Metazoa; phylum Chordata; class Aves; order Passeriformes; family Tyrannidae; genus Pseudotriccus; species Pseudotriccus pelzelni. The sequence goes on along the minus strand of JAWMRA010000020.1, from coordinate 20,122,769 downwards.
TGTGCCAGGACATCAACACTCTCACAGGGAAAAATTTCTCCTTAGTAACCCATCTAACCCTGCCCTCTGGCAGTGGGAAGCCATTCCCCCTTGTCTTATCAAGTAATGGTGTTACCAGAACCACTCCACACTGGTTCCAGAACTGAGAGAAGGTGCAGCCCCAGTCTGGCTCTACCCAAGAGCAGCGTCCACCTGCCCAGGGCTCCCAGCTCTGGGAGCAGCCACAGGTGTGTCCTGGGGTGCTGACACAGCAAACTCACTGGGTCAGGGCCCCTGGAGCAGTGCTTACATAGGGACCACTGTCCAGAGCACTCCCAGACACTGGCACAGCTGGAATGTGCACAGGTAGTGGACTTTGCCCCTCTGGCACTCAAAACCCATGGGCACACAACCCAAATGCACAGCAAACAGGTGAGGCCAGGGGGCCAAGCCTCCTTTGCTCCTCCAACCCTCATCTCTGTGAGATCCAAGCCAAACTTGCAATGGAAAATAGTTAAATGTCCCTTTCCTTACAAAATCCTGCAAGGAGACATTTGTGAGCTGATACAAACCACAGGAGTGAATCTTGACACCAAATAACAATAAACCACTAGGGTGAAGAACACATACAGTGCTTAGTTGACACTGCTTGGAGCCTTCACATCCCCTATTCCAAAACAAATGCTTCCCTGAGACCATTCTGAGCCCCTGCCCAGCTTCAGCTCTCGTGTGGCACAGAGTCCTCCTTGGGAGCATCCTCTTTGCAACTGGAAAATCTGTCTGGATCCCACACACAAACCCAGCACTCAGCACCAAACTGCTGGTCCTCCCCCAGAGTCGAGTTCCTGGGTTTGAGCTCTCTGTGTGTGTCTCTGCCCGGGTGTTCTTCTGCCCCTCCCATGGTGACCATGGGGTCACTGGGACAGTTACCGTTTGGTCCGGCTGCTCAGCCTCCTCCCTCTCTTTCTGCCCATCGTCTGTGTCCTCAGCCACAGCCCCTTCCTTGTTCCTCTCCTTGTTCCCCTCCTTATTCCCTCCTGCTGTGTCCTGCTCGCTGAGCCGGGTGTCCACTCGCTCCTCTTCAGTCAGCGGCTCATCCTCCGACTCCTCGGCAAGGATCTGCAAACAGAGGGACAAGCTGCAGGGACAGTGCAGGGATGGAATTTCCCAGGGATATGATCTACCACTCCACCTGCAAACAGACGGGGATGACCCCTCATTTCAAGTGTGTCACCCAGCAGGCGTCTGGACAGCCCCACACCCGTGGAGGGGACCACAGGGACACCATGATGTGTCCTCTCACAGCACAGCCCTGTCTGAACTCTGCTCTTCCTCGGAAAGAGCTTCCAAACCCAGCCCTGCCTATGCTCCCACAGCCAGGCCTTGGGGAAGAACAGGGAATAGCCTGGGCTGGATGAGGTGTCTGGAGAGCAGAACCAGGCTCTGTCACCCCAAAGACCTGGCAGTACCACCAGGGCCCACGCGACCCCCACCCAGTCACTGCCAGCCCAGCTGCCCCCCAAGTCACTGTCCCCCCAGTTGTCCCACCCGTGACTGCCCCCCAGTCGCTTCTAGTCACTGTCGTCCCAGTTGTCCCCCCGGTGACCCACTGACTTTCACTCCACAGCTGCCCCCCCCCTCACTGCCCCCCAACCGCTCACCCTCGCGCCCCCTCAGGCCCCTCCACCCGCCGGCTCCGCCCCCCCTCACCAGCTCGAAGCGGTTGCTGACAGCGGCGCGGGGCCGGTTGCCGGGTGGCGGCGGCGGCCCCGCCTCTCGGGCACGCTCGGGGCCGGGGTCGATGCCGAGCTGGCCCAGCCCCAGCCCCAGCCCCGGCCCCTCCTGACCCCGCTGCTCCCCCCGCAGCCGCCGCAAGGCCCGGCGCGACATCACACCCGCCGGCTCCGCGCCTGCGCCTCGCACCGCGCCTGCGCGCCAGCGCTGGCCCCGCCCACCCCACATCGCGCGCGCCCATTGGCTGGGCCACGCCCCGCCCCGCCCCCCGCGACCTCCATGGCGCCCCTCGCGCGAGCCCCGCGTGAAATATGTCCCGGGTGGAGGGGGGCGTGGGAGTGGGGTGTTTGCTGCGGGACCGGTGCGGGGTGACGGCCCCGGGACACGGCGGACACCCGGGGATGGGCCGGGGGAACCGAAGGGAGAGGCTGGGGGCGGTGAATGAGCATGGGAATGGAGAGGGGGGTGTTCCCACGGTCCTGTGCAGGGTCGCGGGTGGGCACTGCCGTGGGATGGGACAGGAAGGATGGTGAAGGCGGATGTGAGCGATGGAGTGGAGTAGAGTGCAGGGGGTGGTGGTCCCCGGCCCCACTGACATCCCCCCGCACCCTGCACCCCGCTCTCCCGCCCAACAACCCAGTCAGGACCAGCCACGCGGCCCCGGGGCAGCCCAGCGGGTTTATTATCGGAGGGGGGACATACAGAGCAGCCGTGCCAGCCCAGGGCACCGGCACCCCGGCACAGCCAGGACTTGGCACAGAAGCAGGGCTGGGGGGAGCCAATGCAGGGGGCTGCAGGTGCCCCACCGTGGGATCCGTTCCCCCAGGAGCTGCCCCGCGGTGGGATCTGTGCCCCTGGGGAGCTGCGGGTGTCCCACAGCAGGATCCATCCATCTGAGCGTTGAGGGTGCTTCATGGCGGGATCCATCCCCTCGGAGACTGTGGGTGTTCCACAGTATGACCTGTCCTCCCAGGAGCTGCCCCACGGTGGGATCCTTCCCTCTGGGCACTGCAGATGTCCCACACCTAGATCTGTTCCACCGGTACCCCACAGCTGGATCCACCCGCTCAGGGGCTGTTCCACGGTGGAATCCATCCCGTCGGCCTCTGTGGGTACCCCATGGTGGGACCCATCCCCTCAGGGGCTGCAGGTGCCCCGTGGCAGGACTTGTCCCCCCCAGGGGCTAGTGGCAGGGATCGAAAGGGATCGCGGGAACGGGTCCTTTTGCCCCTGGTCCATAACGTATATAAATATAGAGGCTGTGTGTATCCATCCTATGTATATATGTACATCGGGAGGGCACCCCCGTGGCGCCCATCACCGGGGCGTCGGGCCCCTCACTGGAGCCAGGCGTCGCTGTAGAGGGAGCGGGTCTTGGCGTGGCGCCGGGACGCGGCGCTGGCGTTGAGCACGGCCACGCTGCGCCGGCTGGAGCTCACCACGTCCGTCACGAACCCGGCACAGTCGGGGCACACGTCCCGCAGCACCGAACCCTGCGCGTAGATGTGCGGGAATTCCTCCTCCACCCGGCGCCAGCACGACCCCGACAGCGAGCTGCGGCACAGAGCACTCCGTCAGCACCCGCCGGGAGCAGGAGGAGGAGGAGGGGGGAGGAACGGGGAGGAAGGCTCGGGGACTCACTGGAAGGGCTCCCTCCGGCGGAGCGGCAGCGCTTTGGGCAGCAGCGAGCCCGGGAGGCTTTCAAAGCCCAACGCGTAGACGGGGATGTGAGCCAGCTTCTTGGAAGGCATCTTCATCTGCCGGGATTTGGGAGTCAGGGCGGGATGGGACGGGAGCATGGGTGGAATGGGACATGGTTGGGATGGGGCGGGGCAGGGCTAGGAACTGGGCAGGAGCAGGGCTAGGGATGGAGTAGGACAGGGGCAAGGATGAGATGGGGCAGGACAGGGATGGGATGGGGCAGGGACAAGGGAGAAGAGACACAGGACAAGGACAAAATGGGACAAGGCAGGACAGGGACACAGTGACACTGGCCAGAGCCAGTCCCTTACCTTCAGGCTGCAGGAGCTACAGACAGACCTGGGGACACAGAGAGAGGTGTGCGAGTGGGGCCATCACAGGGATCCTCCTGCCACCCTCCCAGCCCCATGACATGGCACAGCACAGTGCTCACCGCTTGCAGAAGAGACACGCCGCGGGCCAGGAGAAGAGGGGGAACTTGGCCCTACAGCAGCAGCAAACCTGCAGGCAGAGTGGGGTGAGTGGGGGCACACGTCCACCAATCCTTCTGGCTCCCTGGCCCCATTCCCACCTTGCCTCTCCGCAGGCTGCTGTACAGCTCCTTGCTCTGCAGGAACTTCTCCATCTCAGCCTTGACCAGCACCCTGCGGACATTGATCATCTCCTCCACGGTCAGGGCCAGGCTCTCCACGGGGTGGCTAAACTCCTGCAGGACAGGGGGATGTCACCATGAGTTGTGGCAGAGGGTGCCATGTGCCCACGGTCACGCTTGCCTGGTGTCCCCAGCCCCGGTGTCCCCAGAACCCACCAGCCAGAGATGCTTGGAGCTGGTGGTGGGAGCAGTGCTGGATCCATCCTCTGGTCTCTCCTGCACAGCTCCGAGGGCAGCCCGGGGTGGTGCTGGGCCATCTGGCAGTCGGTGACAGCTGGCAGGGACAGAGCCTATGAGGAGGGACAGGGAGGTCATGGTGACGCCATGTTACCCAGTGCCACCGCTGCCACAGGGCATGGCACAGTCCCCTGGAGATGGGGACAAGGGGACCTCCAGTGGTACCTGAACGGGGCCGGGGCTCGGGCTGCAGCGGCTCCGGGTCCTGGGGTGCAGCTTGGTCACTCCCCAGCTGGCTCTGCAGCTGTGCCAGGTCTTGCTCCGAGAAGGAGCGGTCTCGCTTCAGCGGCACTTCTGTCCCTGGGGAGTCCTCGTCCTGCAAGACCACAGGCACCACATCACCCCAGGGACTTGGCACCCCCCACGTCCTCCCACCTCCAGGGTCCCCCCTTGCCTCAGAGAGGTTCATCTCCTCCATCTCGGCCAGGGTGGGTGCCTTGAGGAGGACGCGTGGCCGTGGGCGCGTGGGCATGGCACTGGCCGGGCACCGGGAGAGCTCAAGGCAGGAGCTGGAGGCCAGGCGGCCAGCACAGGCATGTGGGATGCAGGGCAGGGAGCTGTATCCTGCAGAGGGACAGGCTGAGCACCGCAGGGATGGGCACAGAGCTGGCGTGTCACAGCACGGAGGGGACTGCGGTACCTTTCTGCTCCACGGGCCGGAGCTTCCGCTCCTGCCTGATCTCCTCCAGGATCTTCTCATGGAGTGTCCTCTGCTTTTGGGGCAGGGGCCGCAGCCGTCGCTCTGATGCCTGTGGGATGCGTGGATGGGAGCTCAGGTGGTAGCCACGGCTCAGGGATGGCACTCCCAGGGTGGGCATGGCACTGTGTCAGGGAGATGTCCCAGTGCCAGTGCTCACCTGCTTCAGGGGGGGCCGGGAGCGGATGAAGTCAAGGATGAGCTCGTGGGCATCCTTCTTCACCCGGGGGGGGATGTCTCCATCCACCTGGGGAGAGCAGGGGGTCAGTGCCAGGCAGAGGCATGGCAGGATGGATGGTGAGGGGCTGGCACGGTGGCTGCACTCACCATGACCTTGCGGAGTTTGTAGTTGCGGGCGCGGATGTCCTGCATGAGCATCTCGAAGGGCGTGAGCTGGTACTCAGTGGGCAGCGGGTTGAACTGCTTCTCCTGCACCTTCTTCAGCTTCACGCCATGCCGCAGCTCCCGCATCAGCTGTACCCACAGCCGGGCCTGGGGGGACACACGGACACAGCGTCAGCACCCACTCATCCCCAGCATAGCCCCATGCCCTGACATGCCACTGTACCCAGTCGGTGTTGCGCAGGCTGCCCAGCTCTGCTGCCGGCCGTTCCTCCTCTTCCTCATCTTCCTTCAGCTTCTGCAGCAGCTGTTGTGGTACAAGATACTGTCACCCTGCCCTAGTGGCACTGAGGGTCCAACTGAGACCATGTCATGGGGCTGCAGCACTGAGGTACACCCCAAAACACCCCTATTCCCAGCTGGCACAGCGCTCTGGGAGATGTATGGCCAAATGCCATACACCCCACCAGCAGCCCTGGTGGGATGGGCAGAGAGGCCACCGGCTGGCTTCCCTGGCTAGGCAGCAGTGCCAGTGGGCACCCACACTCACCTCCTTGGCATCACGGATCTTGGCGAGGAAGGCCATGAGCTCCACAGTTTCAGCGAAGAGCGCACGGCACACAGCCTGGTAGTGTGCTGGGGCGCCAGCAGGGTCAGCCAGGCGGGCAGCACAGCACCGCATGGCCTGGCCGAAGGTGCGCACAGCCCGTGGCGGCCCCTCACCCCCGTCCTCCTCCTCCTCCTGCCCCCCATAGCCCTCATCAGCCGTGGCACAGCCGCTGTCCTCTGAGTCGCTGTTGGTCATCAGGTCAATGAGCTGCTCCAGGCGTGGGCTCAGCTCCCGCTCTTCATTCTCGTCCAGCCCCCAGTCCAGTGCCCGGTACACGGCGAAGCCTAGTGACTGCACCATCTGCAGAACATGGCATGGGCTGGGCATCGGATGCACCCTGGCACCAGCTGCCCCCCCACCCATCAGTGCTGGGTCCCATCCCAGGACTCGTGGGTGAGGGGACCAGGTGGCGGTGGTGCCCACCCCACACGGAGTTGTGATGGCAGATGGGGCCAGTCACCGGCCCCCACATACCTGGGCTTCGGCGGAGGGTGTCAGCAGCGCGGGCAGGTCTGAGGGAGGAGGGCAGAGTCACTACTGGCACCCACAGCCCCGTGCTGGGCATCCCACCCCACATTACCCAGGGATGTGGTGTCAACCCAGCTCAGCTGGGGGACATCCACCCTGAGCAGGTCCCACCCCCAGCAGTTTCTACCCCAGCCTGAGACTCCCATTCCTGGTTACTTCCAACCTCTCCTGGTCCCAGGGCATGGCTCCATGGGGCAATGGGCACCCGAACACTGAGCCCTGGCATCGAGCATTGCCAGCGCTGCCACAAGGGTGGCACATAAGGGGGGCACAGGCATTCCTTTATCCCTCACTTCCAGGGCTGGAGGGAGCTGAGAGTTCTGCAACCATGGGGAAATGCCCTTGCATCCCTTTGGGCTGTGGGTACCAGGAGTGTGGGCAGTGGCAGTGTGGGCACCAGCAATATGGGCACTGGCAGCCACAACTGGAGCACGGTGCACACACACACACAGAGCCCAGGACAAGCTTGTGGAAGCTCAAACCCTCCTGGCAGCCGCAGGATGAGGAACACAATTGGCCGTTGCAGTGTCCCTGGGGCTCGCAGCTCTGCTTCCCAAGCATTAGCTCTGCACCGAGCTGATCAATGCGGCAGCTGAGAGGATATGCCAGTCGTGTGCCAGCCAGGAATAAACAGCAAGGGCAGCTCCAGTGGTGGTCATCGTGCCACACACCGACCCACCACCAATCCATCTGTCCCAGTCATGCCCCACTCCCACTGTAGTGCCAGCCCTCGGATGCCACCATCACTCTGTAGTTGGTAACTGGCCGGCAGGCTGAGCCCAGTGGGTCTCAGCAGCTCCCTCCAGCCACTGGGACACAGCTGAAGAGGGAGTTCCCATGGGACAGGGGACTGGAGTGGCTCCAGAGGGTGCTGTTGGCTCACCCAGCATGGATCCAGCCTCATGTCCAGGCAGAGCTGCCAAGCCATGTGCCAGGTTGTTACCACCACCTGCAACGGTGCCCAGAGGCACCCGGAAACCTCCCAGCCTCAGGCTTCACTATGAAGAGGCCTGATTCATCCCTGGGGAGATGGCTCAGGTTGGCACAGAAGTGACCTGGGAGTAGGAGGTGGCACAATGTCACTGGCATGGTGACAGTGGCATGGTGGCACTGGCAGGTGACACCAGCTCCAGCCCCACAGTGGCTCAGGGCAGGGCGTGGGGCCATTCCCAAGCAGGACCAGTGGAGCCGGTGTGACCACGCCATGCCCAGCTGCCACAGGCACGTGCCGTGCCTGTGTGTGTGTCCCTGCCTTGGGCATGGACGGCCCAACACACCCAGGCCCCCGCCCACTGCCCCAGCCACCAAGGCCATATGGTGACCCCTCATCACCAGCCCCGGTGGCCTCGCTGTGGGACGAAACAGGTGGAGGTGTTGGCCGCGCTCCAGGTGCTCCTGGAGCTGCCCAGTGTCACCACTGGCAGCCAGCCCAGCCTGGTGACACCCCTGAACCGTCACAGCCGTGGCTGGCAGTGCCAGTCTCCCTCGGAGGGATAGCCAGGAGGCTGAAGGTCAGACATGGGGCTGCCCCGTGTGCCACTTACAGTGGGCTGGGGGAGGACGAGGTGCCCTGCATGTGCAGGTGTGGGCGACCTATGGATGTCCCTGTGGGTGTCCCTGTGTCTGTCTGTCCTTGTCGTGTGTGTCCTGCAGCCCCACGGTGGATGCCATAGCCACACACACCTCCACATCCAGGTCCAGCCTCACTGGGTTACACAGGGGGCCCTGCCGGTGCCAGTGTCGATGCCACACCAGCCCTGGACGCTGAAATCATCAGCCCACCTTCCCCACCAATCCCAGCAGTGCCAGTGCCGGTCCCCATCGTCGGGGCCAGGGCTTGGGGCACACCCGCCTCTGCCGCCTTCCTGCCCTCCGGTGACGGTACTGTGCCTCTCTCCATCCTCACAGTCTCTCCCAGCTTCTCCGGTGCCCTCCTGCACCGCTCCCCTGCGGCTGGTGCCTCTTTGCCTGTTCCCCTCCGCGATGTCGCTTCTCCTGCCCATCCGTCGCTCCTGGTACAGGTCCTTCTCCACTGGCCCCGGTCCCTCCCGCCGGGGCCGCTGCGGCTGCCCCCCCCGCAGCCGATATCCCCCGTCCCTCCGCGTCCCCGACGCCGGTGCAGCACCCCCTGCCGGTGCCGGTAAGTCCCCGTGCCGGTAAGTCTCGGTGCCTGTAAGTCTCAGGTGCCTGCTCTTTATGCTAGTAAGACCCGGTGCCCCGAGTCCCAGTGCCGATAAGTCCCAGTGCCTGTAAGCCTCGGTGCCGGTAAGACCAGTGCCTCAGTCCCGGTGCCAGTAAGCCCCGGTGCCGGTAAGTCCCGATATGCGGGGTCCCCGTGCTAGTAAGCCCCAGTGCCGGTAAGTCCCATTCCTGGTGCCGGCAGGCCCTGGTCCTGCTAAGCCCCGGTGCCAGTAAGTCCAGGTTCCCGGGTCCCAGGGCCAGTAAGCTCCAGTGCCCCGGTGCCTCGCTCCCAGTGCCGGTCAGTCCCGGTGCCGGTAAGCCCTGGTAAGCCCCAGTGCCACTAAAGCCCGGGTCCCGGTAAGCTCCGGTAAGCTGTGGTAAACCCCGGCGCCCCGCTCCCGCGGTGCCGGTAACTCCTGCTGCTGGCAAGCCTCGGTGCCCCGCTCCGGTGCCTGTAAGCCTCGGTGCCTCGGTAAACCCCAGCAAGTCCCGGTACCCGCAAGCCCCGGTAAGCCCCGGTAAGCCCCTCTCGGCGGTGCCGTCCCGTCCCCCCCCGCGCGGGCACCGCCCGCTCCCGCCCCTCCCGGGCAGCGGCGGCCTCACCGTGCGGCGGGGCGGGCAGGCGGAGGGAGCCGTCGGCGCGGAGGCGGATGTCGGCGGTGCGGAGCGGCGCGGGGGCCACGGGGTCGGCGGCGGCGGCGCGGCAGCCCTGGAAGCAGAGCGCCCAGGCCTGCTCCTCGTTCAGCGGCTGCTCGTAGCACTTCAGCACCTCCTCCAGGGACAGCTCCCGCGGCGGCCCCGCGCCCGCCCGCGCCATCGCCCCATCCCGCACCGCCGAGCGCGGCGGGCGGGGGACACGGGGCGGGGGCGCGCGAGGACACGCCCCCGAACGGCCACGGCCACGCCCGCGCCATCGGCCCGGCCCGTCCCGCACCGCCGGGAGTGCGGCGGGGGCGGGGACACGGGGACGGGCCCCGCCCACCGCCCCGGTCACACCCACCGCCCCGGCACCGGCACCGCCGGGGGCACCCGTCGGGAGGGGCTGCAGCGGCGCCGGGGGGCACCGGGCGGATTGGGACGGCGCGGGGCGAGGCGGCTCGCTGCGGTGCGGTGCGGTGCGGTACGGTACGGTGCGGTACGGTACGGTATGGTGCGGTGCGGTGCGGTATGGCACGTTACGGCACGGCTCGATACGTATCGCACAACCCGGTACGGTGTGGCACGGCTCGGTATGGTATGGCGTGACTGTACGGTGTGGCACTGCATGGTATCTCATGGCACTGTAAAGTGTGGCACACTCGGTACAGTGTGGCATGGCTCGTTAAGAGTGTGGCACAGCACAGCACAGCTCGGTACAGTATTGCATGGCTCGGAATGGCACAGCTTGGCACGGCACGCCCCAGCACTACACATCACAGCTCAGCACGGCACGGTACAGCACAGTGTGGCTCGACCCGGCCCGCCCAGGCTATAGGACTGGGTGCAGGGAGTGGTTGCCCCAGGTTACCTGGGTGTAGGGTACAGGGCACACATCTGGGCACAGGGCACAGGGCACAGAGCACAGGGTGTGGGTACCCCGGGCATGGGGTGAAGGGCACATGACGAGGGGCAGTGCCTGGGATGGGTGCGGGGCAGTGCTGGCTGACACCCCACAAGGGACAAAAGAGCCCCATTCACCCTGAGAGAATCAGGGTGGCCGCAGCACATGGCTTGGGCCTAGCCCTGGCACCCACCCCATGGATGGGGTCAGCATGCCATGTGTGGGGCAGCGGGTGGAGGGACACCATGGCCTTGGGACCAGGGTCACCTGGGGACACAGAGCAGGAGCGAGGGCCGGAACCCAGAAAGCCAGCACCCATGGGGACACCTGCCACAAGGCACCTGCCTGTGGGGTGCTGGGGAGCCCAAGGAGCTCAGATGGGATCGGGAGGGAACGACCAGGCTGGGACAGGAAAAATCCCCCAGAGGGAAAGAGAAGAACTCCAGATGCCAGTGTGGTTTGGGCATGGCCAGGAACAGCAGGAGCCAGCTGAAGCTGCCAGGATGAGATGGAGTCTCTAGGAAGACAATGTCCCTGGGAACATGGTATGGGGATGGCATTCCACAGCCACTGTGAATGGCTGGCATAGCATGGTGCTGATGGTGAGATGGCCCTTGGGCATCAGCTTGTCTCTCTGGACACATGGGGAGGGCAGGATTGTCCTGGCAGAGCAGAAAGGACAACCAGTCCATGAGAAAGGTCAGAGGGAGCATATGAACACTCTTGTCATGATGAGCTTCCCATTTCCATGATGGAAGAAGCATAAAACCCTATTTCAGCTCCATTAACCCATAAGCATAAACTGGGATCAATCCCAGAGCTGTCCTGGCTGGGCTGGGAGGGGGACAGAGCAGGGACATGGATTCTGTTTTTCACACATAGCCAAAGGAGCTCCAGGACCAGAAACTGCTGACAAAGAGCCTGGGATGGAGAAGAAAAGCTCTTCAGTGCCCATCCCAGAGAACCTGAGGAGTGCCAGCTCCATCTTTAGGGAAGAAAATGGGAGAATGGAGCTGGAATACTGTGAAATGCAGCCTTGTGCAGTGCCCTGGAGTTTGGGAAAGGGGAGGATGGATACGGGTGCATCTCTGAGATTGCTCAAATGCACCATGTCCAGGCGGGAGCATGTTACAGGGAGTCGGGAGCACAGTGCCAGCTTCATCCCCAGCTGCATCCACACGGAATGCCACATGTCTCCAGCCCCTGGAGCAGCTCATGGCCATGACGCCGACACCTGGCTCTGGTTTGATAGATTTGAATGCAACGTTTGCCCTGTAATCAGCCCGTTTGGAGCCTTCCTGGGAGGAAAGCCCACCGGAGCAGGGCCGTGCAGTGCCGGCTGCCAGCTTTCCATCGCCTCCAGACACAGCCGGGGCGGCACCGGCCGGGAGGGGAGCGGGGAGGACGTGCGGCGTTTGAAGGCAAGGATAACCCTCCCTGCAGGATTCATGGGATGGCATTTGCATGACAAAGCATGGAGCCTTTGCTTTGGGTAAATCTGCAATTAATATGGAATCACAGCATAATTAAAAGCTACCAGCATGGAAAACTCAAACAGAAGCCAAGCGTGTGTGTGGATGAGGGAAATAAAATTAAAAATGGAAGATATAAGAAAAAAAAAAGATTACGAGCTCGGGAAAAGTTGTCAGAGTGCTATGGGAGGGTTGGAATTCCTGGTTCCTTCAGTGTGGAATCAGGATGAGAGGGGCATGGAGGTGGGATGGAGATCAGACAGAGCCCTTCCCCAGCCACCTGCAGCAGTATGCCGTGTTTCCTTGAGGATATGCCATTCCCACGGATTTCAACTCCTATATGCAAAAAATTTCCTTAAAAAGACACAGGAACCTGGAATAAGCACACGGAGCACCTGTGGGGTGGATGTGCCTCTCTTGTTTTCTTTCCATGCTGCAATAAACTGGGAACATGAAAGGAGGGGGCATTTGACAGGGCAGTTTCCTATTGCTGCATGCTGGCCTTGGATGTGGCTGGAGCTTAAAGGTGGATGCTCTGAGGGACAGCTTGGGGACATTTGGGGACCACCCTGGAGGCATTGGGAACAGCCTTGGAGACCTCAGAACACACTGAGGACCTTAGGATCACCATGACAGTCTTAAGGTTTCCCTTGGGGACACATTGGAGACCTCAAGGCCACTCAGCTGACCGTGGGGACAATCTTGAGGACACCATGGGGACCTTGGGGATACACTGGGGGTGGCATGGAAACCTGGGGGACACTGAGGAGACACCATGGGGACCTTGGGCAGCGGTGAGCTCTTGACTGTACCTCCCAATGTCCCCTTGTTGTGGTCCATCACAGGAGTGGTTTCTCCTGGTTTTCCTTCCTTGGCCAAACCAGAGTTCCTGACCCAGCGTTCCACAGCACTTGCTGCTCCCAGACTTTCTCATTCCCCGGAATGCCCCAGCCAGTCCCAAGGCAATGAATTCCCACACTGAATACTGGCACTTAGATCTTCCTGAGGGGACACCGTCCCCATCCTGCTGCCTTCCCACCACCTTACACCCTGGAGTGGGACCACAGTCAGGAGGTACCAGGTTCCCTGGACACTGATGCTGTGAGAGCTCCCGTGTCCATGTGAATAAACCCCAGGAGTACCTTGGAATTCCAAGCTCTCAGTCAGACACCTGCTGGGGCTGGCCCAATGGGGGATCTCAAAATCTGAGGCTACTCTAAAACTTCACAGGGGCATCCTGAGGGGTTAACGTTTCTCAGGAATGTGACTCTGGCAAGGGTTCCCAGGCTCAGTGCTGTGGAGTCTCTCTGCAGCCTCCCTGGCACCAGCTGCCCGACTCTCCTGCACTGCTGGGAAGTGTTCTCTGGCTCTTGGCACATGTGCTGCTGACTCACCCCCGCTGGGGCCAGCTCACAATGAACCATCCCACAGCCAATTCCGGCAGGAGCTGATTCCCGATGGTGGGTACCTAGGGGGTTCATCTTCCCCTAAGGGATCGCCACTGTTGCTCCGAGCCCTCCACAGGGCACACGGATGGCGTCTGACAGTTGTGGTTCATCATCAGGGAGGATCAGACCAGAGGGAAAATCCCTCTGAGAATTCTACATTTCTTCCTATGGAACCTTACAGCCATTCAGGACTTAAAGGGAGCTGAGAAAAAAGACAGAGGGGTTTTGGAAAAGTGCATGGAATGACAGGAGAAGGGGCAATGGCTTCCCCACTGCCAGAGGGCAGGGTTAGATGGGATATTGGGAAGGAATCCTTCCCTGTGAGGGTGGGGAGGCCCTGGCACAGGTTGCCCAGAGAAGCTGTAGCTGCCCCGTCCCTGGAAGTGTGCAAGGCCAGGTTGGAGCTTGGAGCAACCTGGTCTAATGGAAGGTGTCCCTGCTCATGGCAGGGGGTGGGACTTGGTGGTCTTTAAGGTCCCTTCCCACTCAAACCATTCCGTGATTCCATGATTTATTCCCCCAGCAATTCTGGTGATTCCTCTCTTTGGGAATTCCGGACGCTCTTGTCCCTGGGTGGGGCACAAGTCAGCAGCATCCTGAGCGCCGACGGACACGGGGGTACGAGAACCACATCTGGAAAGGATCAGAGTCCCTTACCCGTGTTCCTCCACATCGCCCGTGTCCCCCCATATCCCGCCGTGTGCCCCCACATCCCCCTCCCCAGCCACGGCCGCAGTCCCGGCCCCTCTCCCGCCGCCCTCCCCAGCATGGCAGCCCCCGCCTGTGCCACTACCAAGATGGCGGCAGGGGGCGGGACCGCCCCGGTGTGTCAGGCAATAGACAGCGGCGGCGGGGCGGGCACGAACACGCCTCTCTTCCTTTCCAGCCAATGGGGAGAGGGAGGCGCGGCAAGCGGCAGCCAATGGCGGCGCGGGTCGGCGTGGCGGGAAGCGGCGGCGCGCCATGGCGGGCGCGGGCGGGCGGAGCTGGCGGGACCTGCTCGGTACGTGGAGCTCAGCGGCACCGGGGGGAGCTCCGGGAGAGCCCCGGCCGGGCCGAGGGGCAGTGTCTCCCCTCTGCCCAAATACGCCCCGTCTTTCTGCGCTCATAAACCCTTCTCTTCCTTCATGCATCCCCCTCTACCTTCCTCATACCCCCCTGCACTCATACACCCGCTCTTCTCTGCTGCACCCCCGTCCTTATACACACACCTCTGCCCACTTCAAACAGCCCCCTCTGCCCTCATACACGCTCCCCGTGCCCTCATACACCGCTCGACTTTGTACAGCCCACCTGCCATCATACTCCCCACTTCTGCCCACCTCTAACACCCACCTGTGCCTTCCTCATACAATTCCCCCTGCCCTCCTGTCCCACTCCATACGCTCCGCTCTGCCTTCCTCATAAGCCCTTGCCCTCATACACTCCAGTTTCCTCATGCACCCCATCTGCCTTCATGCAGCCCTCTCTCTCTGCCCTCGTACATCCCCCCTCTGCCCTCATACTGCAGCAGCAGGGAGCAGGAGATGTCCCTGGGGGCTGTGACAACAAGCTGTGTTCATAAAACAAACCCAAACTTCTCAGCAGAGAGAGCCAGGAAGCGGAAAAGCCCCTTTGGAAGCAGATCAGAGCTCCAGGAAGCAGCTCTGAGGCTGCTGGATCACCACCAGAACCTGACTGACCTCCTCCTGGAGGTAAGAGCCAGATGGTTCGGGGGGCATGGTCGGGCTGGGATGGTGGGAGATCCCAGCTGGAGGTGGGTTCCACCAGCTGTGCAGTGAATGTCCCAGGAACACAGTTTTCATGACACATGGAAAGAAAAACCAACACTGTAGGAGTAAGCTGAAGTTTGGAGGTCTGCGTTGCCAAAATTAGATTATTTTACCTCCTTTTCCTTTATGTTTTACACTTACAGACTGAAAATACTTAAGCGTGGTTTGGATTTGGGACAAAGGGAAATCCAGCACGCTTTTCTTGGAGTCAGAACTGACTTCTTGTGAATCTAGGGTTAAAAATCAGGAGAGACTTGTTTTCTTTCTGAATTATCAACCATTTCTGACTAAACTGACTGCCTGCATGACAACCTAGACTTGACCCAACCTTCTGATTTGGCTATGTTCTTCCTCTCCTCACACACTTTTGATTTTACAGCTGCAACTGACTCTGCAAATACCTCCCATAGTTCAGGATCTTTCTCTACAGAGTATTTGCCTTTATAAAAAGAAAAGGGAGATTTAACTTAGAAAAGGATCCAACATTTGGACATGTTTCATCAAATATTTATGGCCATGTGGCTTCACAGAAAGGATTTGAAAGATGGGAATTACAGAAATTCTGTTCCTGGCACAGCTGCTGAGCTCTTGGATCCTGGGGCACGAGGAACTTTGACCTGTATCTCCTTTTTTCTGCACAAAATGACAATAACTATACATATATCTCTTGCAAAGTGCCCCGAAATCTGTGGTATTTAATTCTCATGGGGGAGTTTGGTGCTAATTTCACTGCAGTTGCTCCAGCAGTGCCAGACCTTTAGAGGGAATAGGTTTGTAAATGTGTGTAACAGATCTCTAAGGGTTTTATTTGGCTTCCAGGTAGGAGATTCGGTCAAGCCAGTTGTGCAGGATGGCACAGAGCAGCTGGGAGTATCATCAAAGTCATTTATAGGTGCGTATCTACTAGGGATAGAGTGAGGAAGAATTCCTCCCATACTACATGTTTGCCTGTTAAATGCAACCCCACTTTTACTTTCTTTTCATTGTTCTGGTCTTTTCATTACTTGTCTGCTGATGACACCCCTGGCAAGGGCTGATCCTTGAATACTTTTGTTATTTGAAAGTGTTACAAGGCTAAAATACAAAAATCTGCTTTTCTGGGCCATTCCATCTCTGTGGCTGTTCTTCCGCTGTTTTATGTATAGTAAAGGAACGATACACAGAAATAAAAATTATTTACCCTGTACAAAGAAAGATATTTGTGCTGGAAGGAGTTTGAGCCTTGGGATTCTGTCTTGGAAGTGTCCAAATCCGGGTTGGACGGGGCTTGGAGCAGTCTGATCTACTGGAAGGTATCCCTGCCCATGGCACGGGGTGGGACGAGATGGGGTTTAAGGTCCGTTCCAACCCAAACCATTCCATGATTTGTAGCCAGGTTTTCAAACCCTTTTCCCTGCCATGTTGACAGCTTTCTGCTTTGTTGTTTTGTTCAGTCTCTGTTCTGGAGGGACAGGCCTCCAAACTGGGTGTGCCTGCAGCGACCTTGGCAGCCAAAACCGCCATTACCAACGTGGAGGAGATCTGCCAGGCTCCTGCCAGCCCCTCTCCAGTGCCACTGCTGAGCTTGGACCAGAGAGTAAGGGGGAAGGTTTAATTTATCAAGGGAACAGCAATGTTAGGTTTGACTTTAAGCCCAGTTTATCCGCTCCGATCAAGCCCCCAGACGTGGAGGGCCCGAGTGGACAGTTATTCACTGATGTGTCTGATTTGCTCATAGAAGTGCAAGATGTATAAGAAGTTTGGGCCTTTTCCCTGAATTCTCTCCACCATTCAATCCTGTAAAAAGCAGCAAACAGGGAAAAGCAACAAATTATTTTTCTAAGAACATGTTATTCACAAAGGAAATTATTTCTTCTTCATTTCCGGGGTGATGCCAGAAGAGGTTGTCCTCCTTGCTTCAAACGGTGAAGGATTTGCTGGCAAACAACGTGTTCTGTCGCTCCCTCTTCTGCCAAGAAATGTGGAAAATGAAGGTAATCCCTCAAGGAGAAACGGTGTGGTGTTATAGACCATGGGATTTTACCTGTGGGATGTGACATCCCTCAATTCCATAGAATGACTGTGGTCTTCCTGACCTGCCAAAAGTGTGATCTGAACTATAAATGTTTGGGGGTTTTGTTGTTTTGTTTATTTTAAAACAAGTTTTAGAAACTGCCACAAAGGAGCGTTGGAAGCACCTTGGTGATCAAATGCTGGCATGGGAAGCTCTCCAGGTCCAGTGCAGAAGCTCCCAGCTGGCTGTGGGGTGACCCAGTCCCAAAGTCCTTCATGTGCTTTGCCAACAATATTCCTTTTCTGGAATCCAAACTGTCTTTGCAGTCCTGGTTCTCCACCCAGCTTATCTGGGAATGCTGATAAGCCAAAGTGAGGTCACAGAGAAAGAGAGATAGCAGACAACAGGTTGTATTGCCTCACAAATGAAATGTCTTGATTTCATTTGGGTTTGTTTTGTGAAGACAAGTGATGTTGTGAGGGGAGTTCAGGGCTTTTTGTGAGTAGGGCAGTTCTGATTCCTTGCTGCTCTGGTGGGAAAGGAGGAAGAGGCTGATCTGCCTGGATAAAGGGCCCTGCTCTGGTCTCACATATCTGCTCCTGGACTGAAAATAGACCCTATGTGTTTAAGATCTGATTAAGATCTCCTGGTCCTGGGGCAGACATGGGATAAGTGAGAGATAAGTGCTGCCCTGTAACTGAGGGTGTTACTTTAAGAATTAGGTTGTGAAGACAAAGTATGTGAGCGAGTTTGGGGTCAGAGTACAAGGCAGATGCTGGTGGCTGCAGAAAGCTCCCAGGGCTTTGGCTTTTTCCCTGTGACCAAGGTTCCCAAATGTCTCTTCCTCCCCAAGGTGGGAAGATTTGGATTCTGTCTGGAATAAGTAGAAGCTGCTGCTGCACCTTTTCCCTGCCAGGTGCACCCTGCAGTGGTGTTTTGCTGGCTCAGGACTCTCTTGGACATGCTGTCCCAGGCAGGAGCTGGAACGGATGTTGCAGGGCAGCAATTTGATCCATATGGGAGTGATGCCTGGTGCAGATTTTTGACAAAGGTTTTCCCCTCTGTCCATTGGCCTCTCTGCCTGGATGATCTCAGTGTTGCTTCCTGTAGTCTCCTGCAATCCCAGTCTATATTGGGATATAGATTTGAGAGCAGCAAACTCGTTCCATAGAGACTAATAAACAGTTAATAGACTAAAAGACAATTCTCTAATCTGGATCTGTAATCTGTTTCCTGAAATGTCCACTGCTCCTTTGAATGTGCAGAATCAGCATTATTCTGGGGGAAAAATATGGACATATTAATTACTTGTCCATGAAAATTTAAACTGATGCATCTACAATCCTAAACAATCCAAAATCTGTAGGAAGGGAAAAACAAACGTAATCTTTCCTCAATGGGCCTTTCCTGTGGTATCAGGTTTAAATTTTAACAACTTCTAGATAGTTTGAATAAACAGAATTCAGCTTTATTTTTTTATGTATCATTTACATCAGCCAAATGTTAACTGCAAAATGCAGCCTGTGACCTAATGGTAACATCTCTTTAGGAGCCTCCGATGCTGGAAGTCGTGTGGCACCTGCACAGTGGTGACATCGCTGGACTGGCAGAGTTGCTGGAGAGGTGAGCAGAGCTTTGTGGCTTTGCAGATGTATTTAATCTCTTAAAGCCTATTGAAATATAATCAGGGATTAGTCATGAGTATTCTGGACCCAGGATATCGTCAAGTGCTGGCAAGGGATGAGATTAGCAGGATTAAGAAGTTACTGTGGGTTTGGGAGGTTACTCTGGGATAATTAGCCTAGTTTAGATGCAGTGGCTTGTTGATGTCCACCAAATGAGCTGCTGGACTCGAGAAGTCTTGCTATGCAGAAGTTGAGTGCTTCCATCTTCACAAAACCTTACATTTTTGACCTGTCAGAGTTCATTTTCAGAGAGTAGTTAGTCTAAGAATTTTGTTTTAATTTCCACCACCACCATAAGTGTTACAGGCCAGGTTGGACAGGGCTTGGAGTGAACTGGTCTAGTGGAAGGTGTTCCTGACAAGGAGTGGAATTGGATGGTCTCTAAGGTCTTTTCCAACCCAAACAATTCCATGATTCCATGATACAGAGCTAAAAAGAGTGTGTGTATATATATATATATATACACATATATATATAAAAATATAAACCCAGTATCTACAGAGTTATCCTTTGTGAAGTTTAAGTTGTTTCCTTATGGTGTCAAAGGAACATTGCAATAATCTTTTAGGCTTTTGATACTGGTTTACTTGTTCATGATGAAAGCCTTCAGTGTCCACTGTGCTTCACATTTAAGGGAACCAAAGGCATAGATTAAGACCTTAATTCCTTTTTAAAAACATTTTAATCCAAGTATCTTAGAATTTGGAACTGAAGTTCTTCTAGCAGAGCTTTCTCAATGGAAACACTTTCATATCACACATAAGGAAATACCTCGATGCACAGTTTAACTTGCATTTTTGCCTTTGCGTGTGTGTGTGTTGTAGAATCTTTTTATAAAGCAAATAACATAAAAAGCAACTGTTTGTAAAGCAAATGTGCTGGTCCAAATTAAATAAATAAAATGCCACATTTAGGGCAGAGTGCACAGGTGGCTCTTCCCTGAGCCCAGAAGGATGGTGGGAGAGACAACAAGGAAGCAGGAGGACTGAACTGAAGGTGTTTTTGTATGTTCCAGGAGTCCAGCAGGCCCTGCGGTGGTGGAGTGGCTGTGCAGTGGCCTCTGTGGGCTCTGCCAGCAGGCTGGGAATGTCCCCTCTGGGGACACGGAGCTGGCACGGCACCTTCTCTCAGGCAAGTCCCTCATCTGTGTGTGGGGCAAAACCTTGGAGGTGTAAAAACACAAGCCTCACTTAACCTTCTTTCTGTGAGGGGAATATATTTTTTATATATTTGGAAAATTTAGCAACTTTTTCCCCTTAAAAAAATAATTGGCTTGAATTTTTCCATCCCTTGGAATTACAGTAACACAAGAAAATGTAGTTGGGAAGTGCGTGTGGCACAGGCTGATACACTGTATGACACATATGCAAAGTGTCAGAGAGATTTTGGACCACAAGTATTTGAGAGTTCCATTCTCCCCGTGTCATTTCCTATTATTTATTTTCTAATTTTATTTAGGAAAAAATCCCCTCCAGCCCCTCTGAGTTCTCCGTGGTCACCTGTGAATTCTTTAGTCTTTACAATCTTTTAATTTCTGGATCCTTTTTCCTGGGAGCAAATTTTACTCCAAGACAATAAATTATTCCTGCTAAGCGGTGAACGAGGCTTTTCAGACACTGTTTGGACAGGTGGGAGGGGAAAGAGCAGGTGATCTGTGTGCAAGGGGGGTGCTGAAATACCACTTCTTTCTTGATTTGCAGACTTTGCCGTCGTGTTCCTTCAGAATGGCTTTCAGCAAACTTCGGAGCTGGGGAGGAAGGTGGAATTCCAGAAGGTTACCTATGTAAGGACAAAATAAACCTGGTTACAAACAGTGCTTTTAAAAAGTAATTCCATTACAAACCTCTGGGCCTTGCTGAGTGGAAATAAATCAGAGCTTGGAAGAGCAAGGGAAGGATGGTGGTCCAGGTGTTGAAGTGGGGGAAAAGTGAAGCCAGAACAGAGCTTGTTTGTATGGAGCATTGCTCCAAGGTGGCACAGCAAGGGCTTTTTACATTTCCTTTTGTCTTGACTGCTCTGTTTTTTTCCATTTGAATATGAGGGATGGAATGCTGGTAAGAATGGGGAATGCTGGTAAGAATGGGGAATGCTGCCCTTCTATTTTACCTGTCCTACTGCAGAGCCTGAGGACAAAGTGAAGCTTTAAGAGGGACAAAACTCTCTCTTGGAGTCAATTACCTTTTCTGCATAGAGCTGCAGCTCTTTGAAACTCTAAATGCCTCAATTTGTCGATTTTGAACAGATCTGCCGTGCTGTCTTGCAGAGAATGCTGGCATGTAAGTATTGCTGTGATCCTGGCTTTATGCAGCCACTGCTATTTCCAAGGCTTCTGTTCCTTGTTCACTGTTAAATCCCTAAGGAGAAATCCTTTCCTGGCTGCTTTGCCTGTGCTGTTGTGCATAATATTTATGCCACTGATTTTATTTGCCTCTGCTTTTCCCTTTGCTCTTTAAAGTGTCTCCAGACACTGCAGATAGTGTCTTGCCTTTTATGCCACTTTGTTTTGATGCTCCCAGCTGTGACATCAGAAAGATACCTGACCTGATTTCCTGTTTTTTATCAGGTTTGCTTGGAAGCAGGTGGGGCACAGGGGTTAGACCAGGATCAGTTTGCTGCTTAGATTTATTTTTTTCTGCTTAGTGAATTAAACTTTGAATTCACAATGTTATAAACAATTTTGCTGACTCACCGTTTGGGTTTGCAGACTAATCTTTTGCAGAACCTATTTTTTTATGCTGAGCAAAGGCATCTAATGTTGGTGTGTAGTCTTTAAACAGCCTTCATGAACTGACAACGTGCCTGCCTTGGCCTGAGCTGCCCTGACTGCTGAGGGCTCAAGCGTAGCAGCCCCTGATTTACATGCAAATCCTGATGCAGGAAGACTGAACACACATGGGGGTTATTTTTATCTTGTGTCATAGCAGATCTTCACGGGGAGATGCTGTACCTGCTGTTGCCACCTTCCTTACACCCCTCACACCCCTGGTAGTGTCACCTGACTGCACGGCTGCTGTCACTCTCCTGTCTCCTTGGTGACAGTGCTCCACCACTTTCCTTGCTGGCACATTTCCTGCTCAGTGCTGCTGCAGAGGCTGCTGCTTTTCCTCTGCTGGAAGGTGACCCAAACCCAGTACACGCCACTGGGACTGTCCCCTCCATCCTGTGCCATTCCCCGTGGGCCCTGCCAGCTCCATCCCTTGCCCCAGGTCTCTCAGGGAGAGCTGTCTGTACACAGAGAATCCTTGCAGACCCTGTGAGCGCTTCTAAAAAGGGAAAGCTGCAAGGAAAGTTCTTTATTATTTAAAACGTATGAATCCTATTTCAGGTGGCCCTTTAACTGTTGAAAACAAACCCTTCTCAACAGAGGGGTAGGGATTTTGGAGGAGGAGGAGCAGGCTGTTGGCAGGCAGACAGGAGGCTGCATCCTGCTCTTCATTTGACCTTCCCGTTTGCGCAGCCTGCACTGCCACACTCGCAGCCTGTGTGCCTACGAAACGTATTACATGACTTTTATGCAAGATATTTTATTAGTCTGTACTTTTGGGTCACCTCTGAGGGGTTTTGCTTCGTTAATCTTTGGAGAACATTGGGATTTTTTTATGTAAAAGAATTCCCTATTACTGAAGACCTTCACAGAAGGAGAAGGACAGGCTGGGAGTAGCATGGGAGGGCTGTGCTTCACAGTGATGATCTGACTGTTGAACTGCTGTGCCTGAAGATAAGCTGAGTTTATCTCCTTTATTCTCCCCTACTTAACCTTAAAGTATTCCTCAGCAGGAGAGGGGAGTGTTACATCTCAGCACTGTAATGGCATGTGAGGCACGTCTCAGTAAATTGTCTTTTAAGGGTTTTTTTCTTCTCTCAATGATTTTTATAAACAAACCAGTCTCCTTTAGCTGTTCAGTGAGGAAGGTTTTCAAGGCAGGATGGCACAAGGAACAGAAGTGCTGCTGCAGCAGCCTGCAAAGCAAAGGGTCTCCCAGTCTGTGGGCTCTGAGTGGTGTGGGCTGATCGTCAAGACAACGGGTGCTGCGCAAGCTGCCAACCTGTTTGATCTCCACCCATCACATTGGGGCAGATCTGGCTTTTAAAGGAATTTCTGCTCAGCAAATGCAACGTTACAAACGTGTAGCCCTCCCCCAGCCTGCTCTTTGTTTGGACCGGGGGTTCCCAGGCTGGTTAATTCAGCTTGTGCAAATCCCTGTTTCCAGACAGGCTTCCCCTTCCTGCAGCTTTACAGTGCTCACACTCACACTGTTAGGTGTGGGTTTGGAAATTATGTGCATTTTTTAGATTTATGTGCATTTTTAGACGGCTTCATTAGTAGCACATTCTGGGGAGTGTTCTAAATTGGTTCAAGGTCAGTGGTAATAATTTCTGAGTCTCTGGGTCACTTTGGAAAAAAATTTGGTGAGAATTTAACGCTGCTAAATGGCATCTGCACATTTCCCTAACAGGGTCACCTTCGGAAAGGTACACAAATTGCTCATTCCTGTTAGTTGCTGGGTGGTGCTTACTGTCACAGTTCCTTCCATTTCTATTTCTCATTGTGTTTTTGTGCGTTTTGGGGTACAGGGGTGCTCGATGCTGTTGGTAAAGAGAAGCAGAAAGATGTTTCCACATTGCAAGCTGTGAGGTTCTGGTAAGAAATGCTCCAAATAGTGTCAGGAGTAGGTTTTTATCCACTGTTACACTTGTTACTGAAGTAGGGGGAATGCTTGGGGTGTTTTTTACTTGTTTACACACACCCCACCCCTCCTAGTGCTACTTGTCTTTGGTATTCTTCTCTAATAAAATATGTGCAGATGAAAGTGCTTGTGAAATGATAAGGGCCAGGTTGGAAGGGGATTCTGGCATGGCTGGAACCAACCTTGGAGCCCCCTCTTGGCATGCATAAAATTCTCCAGCAAGTTTTCTCACTGCTCCTGGAAGGTGCCATCACCTCCTGTTCCTGCTTCCAGGCCTGTTTGGTTTAACTGCTTTGTACGTGTCACCTTCAGTCCTGTGCTGGGAGATACATTAGACTCCCATTTGTTAATCTGGTATCTACACAGTGTTGAGTAGCCATTACATTTTTTAGAAAAAATACATACACAAAGTATATATTTGTGGCAATTTGAGAAGGAGGATGTAGAATAGAAATAAGTCATTCAGCCTAAGCAGCACCTGGTGGATCGTATTTAATCAGCAACTCATAGGTCATATTTAATCAGTACCTGGTTGATGCTATTTAATCAGTACCTGGCTGATCATACTTCCTGACATTGTTTCTGGTATTTCCTTGTCCTTTGCAGGCTGAATGTGTTCAATGTGTCAGTTTATGGGAGTGTGGCTCACCCGGATTCCGTGCAGCAGTTCTTCAGACACACCCTGACCGAGGTTCTCACCTACAACCCCGTGCTGAAAGGTAGGAGTGGGTGGGGAGAACTGTCTCCAGGTGCGTCTGGAGCTCCGTCCCACCCAGGCCTTGCTGTGTGGGGTCCAGCCTGGAGGACCCAGAGCCAGAAAAGTTGCCTGGCTCCCCAGCTCCTTCTCAAGAGTCCATATAATCAGAGTGCCAGATCAGACAAGAAAAGTCATCTGGGCTTTCAGGGTGTCATAGATGAGGAAAAAAATTCAAACAGAGCTTCAGCCAAGGGCTCATGCACAGATATTTGGAATAATATCTAATAGCAGCCATGGGAAAGCCCTGGCCTCTGGGAACAGTTCTGGGCAAAGGAGAAGCTCAGTGGGAGAGGGGGTGCTGCAGACAGAGCTTGGGAATAAACCAGGATGGAACCACGTGCTGGGTTTGCACAAAAGGCATGAGTGTTTTGATGGATGAGGGAGTAAGGCAGGAAGGTTCTAATCCCTGATCAGAAACTGTGAAGCTTAATGTTTTTAGGAAGAAATATGTCTGAGCTACAAAATCTCTGGTAAAATCCCTGTGAGGTGTGATCTGGAGCTGCTTGCCTGTTGTGTGGGAGAGCTGTGTCATTGCTGGCTTCCAGATGAAAGAGGTTAATGAGGGAAAAGCTGATTCCTTGCTGATTCTCTGTGCATGTGCCATGTCAGCCTACGCGTGTGTGGTCACAAAACCAGCTCTGGGATGGCAGTGCCATAGTGGAATGGCACAGTCCTTGTGCCACAGTCTGTGTTCCAAAAACAAGTGGGAGAGTGAGTGGGCAGTTTTTAATGTGTCTGGTTGCCAAAGGGAAACCTGGTATGGTCAACTATTGCATTTTGAGTGTATTTTAAAACCTGTTGCTGAAATGTTTTTTTTTCTGGGTTCAGTGTCTGATGCCATCCAGATGCAGAAAGAGTGGAGCTTTACCAGAACTTCTTCCCTGCTGACTGCCCTGTATCGGAAAGTACGTCTGCCTGGTGTCACAAAGAAAACTTTATTGTGTTGGGTTTATATTCACCGAAATACCTGAAATGATATTGTTGAAAATTAGTGCAGTGTACCAGTCCCAGGATCCAAATCAGCTGCCAGAAACTGTGGGCAGGAGGAAGCATGAAGGCAAAGAACTACAGGGATTTTTGTTTGTGTAAAACTCGTAATGAGAATGAAGATGCTGGTTGGAGATGTGATTTGTCAGTGTTACAGAACATGACATGAGTTCTGAGAGAGTTGGAATATTACTATTTATTGTAGCCAGTGCTGGTTCCAAGCCAGGCTGACCTCTGGGCCTGGGAGGCTGATGCAAAAGCTGCAGGAAAGCTTGAGAAAGTCACAGAAAAGCCATCTTGTTATCTGACTGACAGAAAAGTCAATCTTGTCTGTATCTCCCTCTCTTTTGGGGCTATGTGTCCCAGCTAACAGGAACTGCCATTGCTTTTCCAGCTGTTGGTGGCATTCAGTGCAAAGGAATCCATCTCCCAGCTGCAGCAAGTCCTGGAGACCCACGAGGTGAACTGGCAGCATGTCCTGTCCTGTGTTTCCACACTGGTGGTGTGTCAGGCCGAGGCTGAGCAGCTCTTCAAGGGTATGTGGGCACTGCCAAGCTGAGAAGTGCCTGTGCTGCTTGGGTGAGGAGCAGGGGAGACATCCATGGGTGCTGCCTGGGATTCCTGCATGGAAAAGAACAGCAGAACATCTGCTTTTCCACTCAGACATTCCATGTCAGCAGTGATAAGAATGCCAGGCCTCATGTCTGCCACTTCTCAAAGTTTGTGTACAGCTCCAATGGTTACTTCATAATTACATTCATTATGAATTGGTGTAGTGATTACTGAAGCTTAGTTCTAGCTCTCCTTTACTAGCAGAGCTTGTTTGTGAGAGTTCCTTACTGATTGTCCCAGTGCTGACCTCCCTGCAATTCCTGCGGGGAATCTATGAGTGTTTGACTGTTGAAAGTGCATGAAAAAATTAAATCAGATCCCAGAGGTTCCCCAGGCTGCAATACACGTCTTGCCTTATGTTTTATCACAGACATTTGTCTTCATTTACTGTAGAAAATTACAGCACCATTGTCAAAAGCAAAGTGTGAGGTTATTGTTTTATGTTCCTAGATCTACTGAGCCATCTCCTGCTAAAGGCCTTTGGGAATTATGACATGGAAAATATGATCACTGCGTTCCTGATCGCTCGTCAGGCTGCTCTGGAGGGCCCTGCTGTCTTCATGCCTTACTCTGAGTGGTTTAAGGTAAGACTGAATGAGGCCTGACTGGTGAGCTTTGTTTTCCTTGTGTGAGGAAACCTATGCATAAGCAATGCTCTGCTGCATGGAGAAAGCCTTTTTCCAGACAGGATAACCAGGAATGAGAAATGGGGGGGAAAAAAAGAGAAAGGGTAATGAGTGATTGTATTGATATTAGGAACGATTGAATATTTATTACTGCCTTTGTGTCTGCAAAGAATAAATTTATTTGGCTTTCCCCAGTCTTCTCTCCTTTCATCTTTTAAGTCCACCTTGCCTGTCTTAGTTATTTGCCAGGAATGCAGACATGTAATTCCTGTTATAATCGTCATCTTGGATGGATTTTAGTATCTTGATAACCAGCACTGTTGTTATTGCCTAAGTGGTGGGTTGTGCCGGAGGAAGCATTCCTGTTTCCTGGAGGTTTGCATGCAGCTGTAATTGCTGTGTGTGACCTTAGAGATAATTGGTTGTTGCTTTTAATTGTAAACAGGTCGGTATTTTAGGGATGCAAATCTCCACGTAAATTCAACCTGGAAATTCCTTTGTATAAGTTTGCAAATCCAACCTCAGCTTTGGCTGTTAGAGTGTTCAGGAGGTATCAAAAGGCATACCGGTTGTGTTCTGTGTAGTCTCAGACTGGTTATTTTCCTTAGAATGCCCAGATAAACCTGTGTAGAAACCTGCAGATTTGTGTTTCCATCATGAATCTCAGTCCTTTGGTGCATCTTGGTGTTGCCTTGTTTAACTCTGAGTGTTCTCATGGCAGCAAACTTCTGTAGAGACTGCTGTGAGTCTGTGCTCTGAGGGCTGGAGCCCCTCTGTTCTGACAGCCAGGCTGGGAGAGCTGGTGGTGTTCAACCAGGGGAAGAGGAGGCTCTGGGGAGACCTTAGAGCCCCTTCCAGTGCCTAAAGGGGCTCCAGGGGGCTTGGAGAGGGACTTTGGACAAGGGCCTGAAGGGACAGGAAAAGGGGCAATGGCTTCCCACTGCCAGAGGACAGGGTTAGATGGGATATTGGGAAGAAATTCTTGGCTGTGAGGGTGGAGAGGCCCTGGCACAGGTTGCCCAGAGAAGCTGTGGCTGCCTCATCTCTGGAAGTGTCCAAGGCCAGGCTGGATGGGGGCTTGGAGCAACCTGGTCTAGTGAAAGGTGTCCCTGCCCATGGCAGGGTGTTGGGGCAAGATGAGCTTTAAGGTCCCTTCCAACCCAAACCATTCTGGATTCTGGAAACATTCTCTGGAGGCTTTTCTCTAGAAAGATTCCCCTGACAGAAATGGGATAACTGGGATTCGTGTGCTCTTATGGCACCCATTGGGATGAGGATTCTCTCCATGTTGAAAGGCTCTCTTGTCAATTTTCCCTGTTTCAGGCTTCTTTTGGGAATGCTGGTAGCCACCATGGGAGCAGTAAGAAAGCTCTGGTCTTCCTCTTCGAGTTCCTTTCAGAGCTGGTGCCCTTTGAAGCTGCCCCATACCTGAAGGTGAGAAGGTGCTGACAGATGGTTTTCAGATCCAGAACTGCCCCAAAGTGACCATCCTTGTGCCTTTGAGTAGGCTCAGCTCATTATTAATGTTGTTATAGGAATTCCATTACTTCTGATACATTATTCAAACCCTTTTCTGCCTGAAATAAGGAAGGACAAGATTCTTTTATTTTTTGACAAGGAGAATTCCTTTCATGGAATTAAGTTTAAGCACTTCAGTGATTTATTTTGTTTGTTGTTGGGAAAAATTATGTGTCAGTTGCCATGAAAATGGTTTATCCTAAACCAAGCAATAATGCCTTCTTTGGGGAATATTTGAGGTAAGTGACTGTAAACATTAGCCAGAATTTTACACTGATTTCCTGTAAAAATGGCAAATCTGGTTGTGGTTTTCCTATTTCAGGTCCATATAATGTACCCACCTTTTGTGCCAACAAAATACCGATCCCTGCTCTTGGAATACATCACTCTGGCTAAAACCCGACTGTCCGACCTCAAGGTCAGTGAAAATTGTCTCTTTTGAGAAGAATTCCTTCTGGATCTGTCAATCCCTGCTGTGTGTGACCACCTGCATCTCTGTAACTTCACAGGTGGCCATAGAGGACATGGGGCTCTATGAAGATCTGTCTTCCACTGATGAGGCTGTGCAGGTACTGCTGCTCTGTCTCCCAGTTTTCTCGTCAGCCATGTCTCTTTTCCTTTGGAAAAGCACTTAGGTTACCAATTTCCCTGCCATTCCCAGTTGGAGCATGCTGCCAGATCTCCAGCTTTAAGCCAGAGGGATTAGTGGCCATAAATACAGGATATCCCCAGATTTCATGAAAACTGGAGTGATATTTTCTGAGTATCTTGATTCTTTTCAGTAGAGCACATCATCTTTGTGGTGTTGTGCCAAAGGGTGAATAGTCAAAGGAGATTTAGGGATGGAATCTAGAATCTGCAGCTTCACACTGTGGTTCTTGATAAATTTTGGGTAACAACAGCAATCTGTAAGTAAGCATTTGGCTTTATTATTCCTTCCTACATTTTGGTCAGACTAAGAGGCCTCACTTACATGAAATACAGGCTGGAGACAGGGTGATTGAATATACTGCAGGAAACCCAGCCCTGTGATGAACTGACAGTCATAAGTGAAGATTTAATTTAATTTTTCCAAGTCTGATCTGTCTGTCAGTTGAGAAACTTGTTGCAGTTTGAGGTGTGTTATGGTTCAAACAAGAGAAACCCGGGATGTCAGTCGCTCTGCCTGTAGGCACGGGCTGGAAGTGGAGATGGTGGGTCTTGATTCCACATTGCAACTAAAACAGAGTCAGAATAATCCAAATGCAGAACAGAAAAGGGAAGTTTATCATCACCCTTGATTTCTCACATCTTTCTCTCGTTCTCTCTGGCAGCCCCAGGGCCAGGCACTCCGTGATGTTGAAAAGGCCCTTCAGATATTTGAAAATACAAGGAAGATCCCAACATCTGTGATAGAAGCCAGGTACTGTGTGCTTTTCAAGGGTTTAGGTATAATAATAATAGTAATAATAATAGCTGGGTCCGAATCAAAATAAAGAGACAAGAAAAATTGAGGATGTGAGAAAACGAGGTTTGGGGAAGTTTTTCCCACTTCCTCGGGAGTCATCTTAATAAGGATATCTGTGGGGAGAGTGAAAGGGCATATGCACCAGAGAAGTCCAGAATTGTCATAATAAAAAGCAAAATTAAAGAAATTAATAGCTATTGCTAACCTGAACCTGCTCTGTCTGTGGTTATTCACGTTGCCATGAATATTTCATAATTGCAGGAGCTGAATTAATTCCTGAGGCGAGGAGATGGCACTTTGGACCTTTGGCATTGTTAATACTTTGCTCTGTTTATGTTCTTAGTATTTTCAGGCGACCATATTACACTTCCTGGTTCCTTCCTGCTTTGCTCAGACCACGTGTGGTGAGTATTTGGCTCTTTTTTTGCTCCTCCCATGAGCTATGTGTGATTATACACAGGTAATTTGCCCCTAAACTGTCTCTTTCTCTGTTGCAGCTCCCTAAAACCCCAGATGCCCACATGGCTTTTATAGACTCTCTGAAGAGGTATTGAGACTTCCCAGTGTCATTTTCTGTGCTGCTGGGCTTTCTTTTCAGGACACTTGATATCAGATTATCAGGGGCTTTGACACCTTGGTTACAACCAACCTTGGCAGGGCTTTGTGGCCCAGGTTTGTGGCTTGCAGGCTGTGGATGGGGGAGCTTGTCTTTGTTGTCTTCAAGTCTGTCATTGGTCCTGTGGCTACTGTGAAATCATTATCTAGGAGTCCCTCTGGCTCCAGGCCTGGTATATTCTTATGCAAATTCTGGAGGATATAGATGAATATAAAATTTCCCCAGGAATATGAGCTCCCCTATGAAAGCCTCTTTGGGAGAGGATGTAGGAGGAGTAGAAGATGAAACTTAAATGTCTGTTAGTGCTCAAGGGACACCAGGATGGTGCCCCAGTAGGACACAGCCCCTCTCAGGACTCCAGCTTGCCCTGCATGCATGTTTAAAAGTGCTTTTCTGCATTGCAGAAGAAGCTTTATTTTACATCCAGTAGTTCCTCTGTAACCTCTCATGAAGGAAAAATGTTTGCAACACTGCCTGCAAATGAGGTGCTTGGTCCTGCCTTGTCATTCCAGTCTGGCTCTAAAATTAAAGACTAGATTGTTTTGTGAAATTAAAGTTGTAAGAGAAGCAGCTGACTTCCAGAGAGCCTTGTGGGACATGTTTTTAGCACCAAGTGCCTGCCCAGCAAGGAGAGGTCACACCTTGGGCTCAGCACGCTCGTGTTTTACATGTGTGAATGCTGCACATCACAGCTCACAGTCTTAGGAGATCTTAGACACCTACTAGATATGAAATAGACATTAAAGCATGAATTAATAATATATATAGTATTGGTTTTGTGTGTGTTACATGTGTGCAGTACTTGCTGTGAAAGACTTGGATAGAAATCTCTGCCCCTCATGTCAGATGATTAAAAAATGCTTCAGATGCTCTTCATGCTTCGGAGCCCCTCTAATTACATTTCATAGCAGAGCTGTTGTTGTACTTATATTTAATAAAGCTGCAGTGTGTGGTTATGCAGAATAATAAATATCTTCTTTTTATTATTATTACAGAGCTGATAAAATACCCTCAAACTTGTACTCCACATACCTGCAAGCCTGTCATGCTATGAAAGAGAAGATGTTACAAGGTAAAAAATACATTTACTTATGGATCAGTTTAAAAGGTTAATCTTTACACTGATGCCCTCTGAATTGAACATTCTGAGAGATTTGGGGCTGGATAGGTCTTTAATCCAGACATAAATAACTGTGAGTTCTTTATGTTGTGTCGAGGTGTTAAATAGTTACTCCTGTAATGATTTTCTCTGCCAGCCCTGCTTAGGTGGGAGTTTTGCAGTCCTTGGGAGCTCTGTGCTGTGCTGAGGCTGCAGTTGATGCCTGAGCCTGAGCTGGCTGAATTCCACCTCTGAGACCTCTCCATGAATCAGCTTTTGCAGCCTGAGCTGCTCAGCCCAGGCTGGGAACCTGCTCTGCTGGGAACCTGCTGTGCTGATCCCTTGTGCAATGGCACTGGTGCTGTCTGAGCTCCTGGCATTAGGGAGATCTGGGGGAGTAGGAGGGGCTAGGAAAGGATTGCAGCTCCTGGTTTTATAGGGGTTTTTGTGGGAGAGTCCCACTGATTTTGGGTCCCATTACTGGGTCAGTGTAATAGGTATTTAATGAGCTCTGCTGTCTCTGTCAGCCACTGGGTGTTTCTTAACACACTTTCAAATGTTTTATATGAAATGAAAAGGTCAGGCTGGTGAGCAGAGATTGTTCCCAGAGTGTGGTGGGGATAAGTTACAGATTCATACTCTGACTATGAAGATAAATCTGTAGCCACCTCCTGCTCGGGGCCTTTGAGGCTCTGTGGAGCTGCTGTGGCTGGAGAGGCGTGACAGCCCGTCCCCGGGCACGGCAGATGTGCAGCAGGCTGGCTGCCGAGGTTGGCCTGGCAACCGGGTGGGATGAGGTCCCTTGCGGGCCAGGCTGGGGATCCGCAGCATCCCGGGCACTCCGCAGGGCTCCCGGAGTTCCACTGACCTCTAGTGGCACAGCCCAAGCCGAGTGCCAGCCTCCCGCTCAGCCTGAGCCGTGTCCCCTCCTGTGCCCTGCTCCCTACTCCCGTCCATCCCCTACTCCCTGCTCCGTCCCTGGGCTCTTCACAGAGCCTGGATTTAGGGCAGGATTGAGCACTGGGCAGCCCCAAACCCTGGTGTTCAGAGCTCGCTCTCACACAGGTGACTCAGTGGTCTCCTAACACCTTATTTTACAGTGCGTTTACAACCAGTATTAATTTCGACCTTTGTTATTTGCTGTTCTTGTTCCTGGGTAATTTATTCCTGGCTTTCATACAAGAAGTTTTTCCTGTCTAATGAACTCTGGGTGGGTTTTGGGGCTGTGGCAGTTGCTGGTGGCATCTCTTTCTAGTGGTTAAAGGAATTCCCTTTTATTCCTTCTTTTAAACAAAAAGAACAGAGTAACATGTAACATCTGGAGAAGTGCATGGTGTTGACTTGAGGAGAAGCTGATGATGTATCCACACTGTAATATCTGTCTCTGTATTTTGAGTCTGATTCCAGTCTTTTGAGGACAACAAATGTTTCTGTGAGGGGAGAGCTAAAGGAAGTAGGAAGAAAACTCTGAAAGCAGAACTTTTTTTGGCTCGTGTCTTTAAAAACTGAATTCTTCTTTGCAACTAGGCATAAACCCATCAATTATTAATTAAATAGCACATCCTGAATGTAAAAACAAAGCTGGGTCTGTGGCAGGTTGACAGTTTGGGGTTTTGTTAGAGCTTCAGGAAAAGTAATTTCTGCTTTTACAGAAAGTGCACACAGAGATTGCTGAATGCATTTCCTCTCTTCCTTGTCTAGATGAGTCCAAAGCAGAGGCCAGCCTTCCCAAAGAGCCTGTTGAGCAGCTGAAGGCTGAGCTGGCTGAGCTCAGGACACTGGTTGTGGACCAGACTCAGTGGGAAGGTAAGAGGGAGGCAAGTTACAGCTACCCCTCATTCTCTGTTCCAAACGCTGCCTGAATAAAGTGTGGCTAATGCTGGCCAAAGCCACAGCAGGAGTTACTGCCATTGCTACCTTAAGCTGGAAATCCTTCAGAGCTGATAATCCTTCCAACAATGAATATATATATTTTAATGTCTGATGTATTCCCCTGGGTAAATCTGGGACTCCATCTTTGTGAGGATCACTTGGTGCCACACCAGTCTCTGCAGTCCCACTCCTGGGCTCGCCTGGTGACCTGGGCCCCCTTTAATATATTAAAGTATATATTTCACTTGTTCTTCTTGCTGCTGTAGGGGGTTGTAAATGTTCCATGCCTGCTGTCCTGGTTCCTCTCTCCCCCTGTCACCTCCCCACAGATGTGCCAGCACAGATTGCCCTGATTTCAGACAGGCTCCGGAGTGTCCTGGGTGACAGCAATGATGAAAATGAAGCTGCTCCTTTGAATTCTCCAATCCCAGTCTCCATTCCTGCCCCCAGGCTGGAACCCTGCCATCGGAGTGTGAGTACCATCTGGCTTGGGGAGAGAAACAATGGGGCTGGGGAAAATGCATCTGGATGGTAGGTGTGAAAGGCTGCTTTGTCTGCGGAGAGCAGGAAATGCACTTCCCCTTTTGTCTGCCTTGTCCTGCCTTGCACAGAATATTCATGTGTCTTAACCTCCTGGAAGTTGTTGGATGAGGAGATCTAGAGATGTGTTCTGGCAGAGCAGTCCTGTGATGAGCGAGGCTTTCCTCAGCAGCCTTGTCTAGGTGTTTGTTGTGTGCCGGAATCACTTCTGGGCTGTTAGGGGTTTAATTTTCCATCCTTAGTGCCAGTGGATCTGTACAACTTGGAGTGAATATCATTAACCACTGTGTCTCCTTTTTTTAATGTTAAGAAACATAATATATACAAAGAAAAAAACCAGGTCTAGATATCCAGCCTGACAAGCAGGAATTAGCAGTGTGGTTTTTATTCCAGGTTTATTCCTAGTTTTTATTCCTGGGGTTTTTTTATTTCAGGTTGTTGATCTTCTGCTGACATCATTCTGCCAAACCCTAGTAGCTGCTTCCTCTTTTAACCCTCCTGACAGGTAAGATGTGAGTCAAAGGATAGGGAAATCAGAATTGCTCGATACACCAGAATTCCAACACTTTCCCAGGGGCATGGAGGAACTTTCGCGTTTCATTTCCCCTGTGCTAGGCTGGCAGCTGCAGGCTGCTTCACTCAGAGCTTCTGCACTCTGAGAACCAATGCACTTTGAGGTATTTGTGTAAATAAAATGTTTCTCCTCTGTTGTTACTGATCCCTGCAGAAGAGTGGCCTTTGGCTCTGTTTTATGCTCTGCGACAAGGTTTAAAACACTCCCCACAAACAGGATGTGGTCGTGCAGGTGTTTGCAGCTCAGTGGTGGGGCATGGCAGTGAAGCAAATCCTTTTTGTCCTGGAATTACTTCCCCCTGGCAGGGACTCATTTGAGTGTGGCTGAAGAAGGAGAGGCAGCACTGCTGTGCCCCTGGAAGAACTGTTGATAGCCACGTTCTTCATGATGTAGCAGAGTCTGTAAACATTATGGGCAACATGTCAGTGGAAAATCACTTTGTTGGAAAACAGCAGCGTGCTGAGGAGCTGGCTGGGCTCCCAGCTGGGGCTGCTCTCCGGAGGGCAGCGTGCTCTGGCAACCAGAGCATCCTTCCCTCTCTTACAGTGCTTTGCCCTGGAGCAGATGAATCAGTGCTAAAAACCTGTGCTGGGAAGTCACTGTGATAAACAAGAGTCCCAGGACATCACCTCTAACCCAACTCCCACCCTCTCCTCGAGGATGGGTTTTTCTGTGAGCTCGGTGGAAAAGTGCCTCCCTCCCTTCCTCTGCTTTGTAGCTGGACCTTGTGATACCAACTCCATTTTGCTTTGCTTTTGATCCCGTTTATTGCTCTGCCTCTGTTTACCTTGTGCTGGGGCTGTGCCCCAGGCAGCTCCTCCTTCTCTTGTTGTCACCTCAGAGGCCACTTTGGCCTTCTGAGATGACAACAAGTATTTGGGATATGATCAAGTGCGTGAGGCAGGGCGCTGGTGAGAGTCATGTCTGTAGGGGTTCTTTGCTCAGGTACCACAAAAGTGCCCCTTCCTTTGAGCCTGTGAAGGGAATGATAATTGTGGTGTATTTACAGACAAGGATGGCTCAGCTTCAGGGTGTTTAAGCATTTTTAATCACCTCTTCCTGCATCGGGGATAAATAAAATGAGTCTGTGGTTTCTCCATCTGCAGGCAGGGCCCATGCCTCTCCTTGTTGGTGAGGATGATGTGTGGACACAGGAATCTCTTACCTGCACTTCTGGCCAGGCTCTGTCAGCTCATTTATCATCAGGTCAGTTTTCCAACCAGGAATCCTGTGGTTATAGTGTGCTGAGGACTATCCTAATCCATTTCCTGGGCTGGGGGGCACGGAACTCTCTGGGCTGCACTGTAAAGGGACTTCACTGGCCTCCAGGCTTCCAAAAATTATCCCATTTTGGTCAAATAGTAATGGAGTTGCCCTCAGGTATGTGAGGTGAATATTTTCCTACAGAAACACTGCTGTGGAAGGTAAATGCATTCTAGATACATTTAAACAGAAGCTAAAAAAGGCAAGTTGAGGAAGGAAGCAAAAGAAAACTAGTGGAATGCTTTGTTCCTAAGCTTTCACATCAAACAATTCACGTGTAAAAATTTAAAAATAAAATAAAACCCCCGAAATCTGGGCTTCAGCAGTGCATGGTTTCCTTATTAAAGAATCGTGTGGTTTATTTTATCTACCCTGTGATATTGCAAGGGTGGAACTAAAAGGCTGATAGACCAAACTAGCTGTCAGAGAAGATAAAAAGCCTTGAGAATCCCAGATTCTGAATTTACAGTGAGTTGCTTCAAGTTGCTGTGTTACAGAACCCTCCACTTCTGCTGCAGGTTGTCTCTCATCAGCTCGGTTGATATTGCTCAACTAATTGGTCAGTGGGCAGAAGTAACATTCTGCTGCTTCATTAATTCAGAGTTTTTCCATGAGAAAGGTCGTTTTGGTAGGTAAGGAATGTTACAGTAATACAGATGAAGTATTACAATGTTAGAAATGAAATGTTAAAATGTTACAATGGAAATGTCACAATGAGACAAAGTGCTAAAATATTGTAAAGGAAATGTTACAAAGTCACAAGCAAAATTTCTTTGTTTATTTTGCCTTTCAGGGTCCTTCCCTGACTGATGCTCATATTTTAGGACTAGCAGCTTTTGTGATCCACTTAAGTGAATCCAAAGCTTTAATTCCTGGAGTGGAAGCCAATTTTGGGATCTCCCAGCCTGTTCCTGAAAAAGCCCTTTCCATCTCTGAGTTCTGGACCTGCTTGCTCGTGTGCAGGACAGAAGAGTCATTTGCCTTCTGCATGAGGTGAGATGGTGCATCCACCACCTTCTTGTTTCCCCAGCTGAAGGGTTTTTGGGATGCTGGGAAAGCTCCCATGGAAGATTTCCAGAGCATGTGGAGGGGATTGAGCCAACCAGATAATGGGATTCCTTCTTTTTGTCTCTTAGGTTTTGCACTGCAGCAGCAGCTTACGTGATGTGCAAGTTCTCATCATGTTCTCATGAAGATTTTTGTGCCTTGATTCCTCCTGGCCTGATTAAAAAGGTAAAAGGGAGAAAGTTTTGCTGTTTTCTGTGAGAAAGTTCAGTCTCAGCCCAATTTTCTGCTGCGGGGCCCTGTGCAAATATAGCTTACACCAAGAAAACAATATAGAAGTACATCTTTGTACCCTCCTCTCTTAGCCCTCGGTGTATCAGCTGGTTTGGCAGTTCCACAGAACCACAGGTGGCTGTTTCTGTGACAGCCACGTGCAGGGTGTTGTGTCTTTGTTCCAGCTGCAGCACCTCGTGCCTCGGCTGAGCTTGGAAGCTCGAGGGGTCCTGTGTGAGGAGGACAAAACTGCCCTAACCTGGAGCTCCCTGTCCTGCCCCTCTCTGAACTACAGAAGAGCCAGCCTGCGTTTGTGGAAGCAAGCACGCTTCCAAGAGCTCTTAAAGGAAAAAGCATTCCAGGTACAAATCTTTTCCATGCCTCAAATTCGCCCTGTAATTCCCATTTTTTTAGATCTGCCCTCTGCAATTTCCTTATTGGTGATCAAAAGCTTCTTGTAAGAGCGTGATGCCTGAAAGTAAGAGCTAAATGCCTGAAAAGTTGGTCTGGCAGCTGAGTCATGTGGGCTGGGATGTGTGTTCGGTGTTATTTGTGGATTGTGATGGTAATGATAAGGTAGAAAGAGAAAACCAGAGGTAAAACTTTGTGTCCTACTTCTTGAAAAAGCAGGAAGCTTGGCAAGTTATACCATATCAGTAGGAAACTGCTCAGAACTGTAGAGCAAAAGCTTGTCCATCACCTTGGCTCCCTGCTGTGGTCTCTGTAAAGTGATGGTGAGGCAAACAACTGAAAATCTTTGCTTTTTTTGGTGCTTTGTCTAAATATCAATGTTCCCCTGAGCCCCCTGTGCACCTTGGATTGCTTAGCTCTGCCTTGCTGGAAGCAGGTCACCACCTCAGCTCTTCTCTTTGTACCACCCTTGTGGTGTGTCTGATTTGACAGACTTTCCTTTTTTAACCTACTTCCTCTAAAACCAGTTTGTCTTTGTGCAGAGGAGTTTGTGGTGTTCCTAGAATGACTCCTTGTGCTTGCTGAAAGTGCAGGGCTGAAACACCCCTGTGTTACAACCTCCCTTTGATGCTAATACCAGCCTGTCTGACTGAGGTGCTTTGCTCGTTTTAGCCTTTATTTCTAATAAAACACATTCGGTCTGCCATCTGGGCTTGGAGGTGATGAGTGTGGCTGGAAATGTCAAAGGGGTGGGTGTGTGTGAGACAGGCTTTAAGGGCTCTCAGTGAATTTTTGAAGGCCAATGGCGTTCTAGCTTGGATTTCTTACAAGAGAAACAGCACAAAAACTTCCTTGGGTTGATGTCCCCTGTTTCATGTCTTTCAATCCACACGGGTTTGTGTCTGGGGATGAAGTGAAGGTGCATTTTATGTTGGAAAGCAGGCGGCTGTTCTGCACAAGTGACTTCCCTTGGTGTTCTCCCCCATTAATAAATTCTTGCTTTTCCCAGCTGTCTTTCAGAGAGTGGCTGCTGATGGAGCTGGAGGTGTGCCCAGAAAAGGATATTCTCTCTGCTTCGGAAAGGTGAATGCAGAGGGGCTCTTGGAAAGGGAACAGTCCAAGAGTTTCCCACCCAAATTAGAGCAAAGCATTGAAAACCAGGAAGTAAATTAACAGCTGCTGCAGGACACACATGCCTGTTGCCTGCTGTGGTTTGTCCTGAGCTAAGCCCTGCTGGAACGAGGGTATGTTAACTTGAGGAAAGCTGGGTTGGATGAGGCTTGGAGCAACCTGTGGAAGGTGTCTCTGCCCATGGCAGGGGCTGGAACAAGATTAGCTTTAAGGTCCCTCCCCACCCAAAGCATTCTGGGATTCTATGAAGCCCACCAATATAGCCTGCATGTGCAGCACTTCCAAATAACTTGGCACAAAACCTTCCCACTTCCGGATCTGAGAGCTGACCGGCATCAGGATGGGTGGGATCTGCTGGAGGACTCTTCATGTCTGTGCTTATGTGGTGCTTTTGTCTGATCACATGTCATTCATCACTCTTGATGTGTGAGCTTCCTTTTACATCAAGGGAAGGGCACCGTTCAAATAGATTTCCCATCTCCTCCTTTTTCACTTTTCAGGCAGGATTTCCATTACTGGGCCATCTATCAGCAGTATCTTCCTGCACCTTCTGCTGCTGGTGGCTGTGACGGAGACTTGGAGAAAGCATGTGGAGTTATTATCAATGCCCTCCTGGATTCCTCACAGAGGTATCTTGACTTCTGTTTGTAATGACCTCGAAGCTGTGAATGGGAGCTTGTCCCTTCCATGGGGCTGTGGAAGCCGTTCCCTTCTGGTCTGGCTGGAAGTGGGAGCTGGGAGGTGGCCCTGAGTGACTCACCAGTCTTTGCATAAGCATCTTGCTTTAGGTGACAGAGGTCTGGGGCTGCAGCCACAGAGAGGCCCTAGTCTGGCTGTCTTTTTTTAAGCTGACTTTGTACTCAGATTTGTTTGGCCAGACAAGCACCGATTCCCTGGGGGAGTGGCTGGAGCTGGAAAATGAGGGAGGTTAGGGGAGAGCTGCTGTCTCAGCTACAGCTTATTTAAGGCACATTAATGTTTGAGCTCTGTGTTCATCTGAAGCATCTGACTGTATTTGAACTGTGCTGTCCCTCAGGCTAACAGGGCTGGTGACCTTGTGTGTCCCTTCTTTTCAGGCTGGACCTGGGTGGCTGTGGCCAGTCGAAGATGTTGCTTAGCCCTGAGATTCTCTGCAGGCTGCAGGTGATTTCAGACTGTGATGTGTTACCTGGATGTTCAGTCCTAGAGCTTGACAAAAGTATTCCCTCACACCCTGGTGTTTGCAAGTCTCCATTCAGCTCTCACTTGTGAGCAGTGGAATGGGGATTGAGAGAGGTTTTTCTTATTGATCTCTGTGTTACTTCAGAGAAACGAAGAGGGTTTGAGTGCAGGCTGGTGTGCAGCCCTGACTGTTTCCCCCCACACTCTCTTCAGGAGCTGGTGCTGGAGCTGAGCTGTAGGCAAAAGCTGCGCCTCGGCTGCTCGGCTGCCCAGAGACACTTCCTGTTTGAGATTCTCCAGGGAAGACTGAGAGACAGAAAGCACGGATCTGCTTTGGAAGAGCAGCTGTGGAGGCAGCAGGAGCTGCTGCTGCACAGAAGGCAAGTGCAGGTCTGAGCAGCTGGGAATAACTCACCAACACTGCTGCTCAGAGCAAGACAGTGTGTGTGGTGTGTCCTCCCCTCTGATTCCACAGCAAGTGACAATGACACTCTACCTCATGGTGACAATTGTGCAAGGGACACTTATTCCCTGGTACTCACCTTGATTAACTTCATTGGCATGTGTTATCTCCGACTACCTGTTGCCCTGCTAGTAGACTGGATTTTGAAGGCCACACATCTTCATGGGGAGGCCAATCGATTCTCTTTTTGACAATAACCTCAATTTTTAATTTTTTCCTGCCTAAGGATTCTGGTCGGGCTCCCTGCATCTGCTCTGATCACCGCGTGTTGGAAAGGAAGGAAAACAGTGTTAGACTGTGAAGACTTTTTTCATTTTGTGAACTCAGAGCTGGTACGTGAGCCAAACAGTGATTCTTTGTTGGTAAATGCTGTAGGTAAGGGGCAGGAGGTCCAGTGCAGCCAAACTGCCCAGTGTTCCAGTGGAGTCCTGGAAGGGGCTGAACATGAACCCCTCTCCTATCCCTCTGTCATGCCAGGGCCTTGAGCTGATTTGCTGTAGAGTGAGGTCCTCCTGTGAAAATACTCTAGAGAAACATCCAGAAATATCCCTGCAGCTTCCTGGGGGAAGGTCACTTGACTTGCAGGTCCCTCGGGACACCGTTTTGTGCTCTGAGGAGAGCAGAGCTGACTTCTATTTATTCATCCCAACTGGCCTTTCCAGGCTCTCCAGCACTGTCATCTTAGGCCCAGCCAGAAACGTCTGTTCATCCCAAGGCTGTTAATCCATCTGCTGCTGCCACCCCGGGCACGTGGTGACTGGGGATGGAGGGACTGTGCAGCACAAGTCGTGGGGTTGCTTTATATAGAAACCACGATTCTGCCATCAGGATTCACAGGGTGATCTGTGCTTTCTGAGCCCTATTCTGCCAGACACTCAAAATGCTCTAAGAAAATCATATTCCAAAGGGAGGGAATTATTTTTTTGTGTGTATTCCTTTCCTTGTCTTCTTGCAGAAAAACGTCTGTTCCAGAGGGTACGCGCTCTCCTACGACATCACAGCTCACTTCTTCAGGGTAACTGCTGCTTTTGTCACTGCCTCACTGTCCCTGCTCAGAGCTTCCCTTCCCACGACACCGATACATGAAGAGTCCCCTTTATACCCTTGTTTAGAGAAGTCCTAGTGTAATTCCAAGAAGAGCAGTAATCCAGGGAAATGAGGAGAGGTAGCAGCAGGAAGTAGTGGTATAGATGAATTTTAACACAATGCAGTAAAGCTGGTGGGGGAAGGAGCTGTTGAGCACAGGTTTCTTTTGCTGAGCCATGCTGACCCCTACAGTTACCTCTGATTAGTTCCCATGGCTCAATAAGGGGCTTGAAGCAGCAGAGACATATGTGTGGAGTCATCCTGTCATTTATCCTCTTCCAGGGCCTGCTCAATGCCAGCTTGGACTGTGAGGAGGCAGCAGAAGGGGTCAACGATGCTCTAACAGCCTGTCAAACCAAATGTCCCTTGGTGCTCCTCTCTGCAGCGGTAACTTCTCAGTTTGGCTGAAGTGTGCTAGAGGAGAAATTCAGCACCAGCTCAGAGCACTTGTTTTAAGTGTTATTTAAGTGTGTAACATTTAACAGAAACTCTTAATGCCTTTGGAAAATTCCAGCTTGTTTTTGAGCCCTTGGTATCACTAAACCCAGCTCTGGGCTCCTTGTGTGTTACCACAGGGGCTGTTTCAGACTGGGGAGCTTCTCTGGGTCTCTGATGCACTATGGGGGGCTGGTTGTTACATCCCAAGCAACCAAAATGCCCAGATTTTTTTCTCTGTCCTGTGTGTAACTCCTCGTGTGCTGTTTTACACGGGGGTACACGTTTTTTGCATGTGGTGAGTGTGGACATCACCTGTGTGGAACAGTTCTTCCATTTTGACTGCTCCTGCTAAAGGAGTTCCAGGGCACCGTGGTATGAGCATGGTCACAAATGACCCTCTGCGTTTCCAGGATGTGAAATTTCTCTTACTTCTGACGTGTTTATGCACAGCTTGGACTTTTTCATTAAGGGGAGGGGGAAAACCTCCTTTCTTGGAGTACCTGGCTGTACCTTACTGCAATCAACCGCTGAGCACCCCACCACTAATGCTGCTGGTCTTCGTCTTTGTCCCCAGCTGTGGTGGCCAAGGCTGGAGCCAGTTCTTTGCTCTCAGTGGAAGAGACTCTTTGGGGCTCCACTTGCAGAAGAGCTGGACAGACTGAGGGGCTGGCAGTCCTCAGGTACCAGGTGTGTGTGAGGGACGGAGTGTGGAGCTGCTGTCGTGGAGGGACGGGCCCTGGGAACCCTGGAATGCTGATGTGGGCTGAGCCTTGCAGGACAGCTCTACACAGACTCCTTTGTAGGGTTTAAACTCAAAATGGGTCATTATAATTATTTAGTCTGGCCCTGTGTGTAATGTGGGTCAGAGCGCTTCCCCATAAGGAAAAGGGAATCTCTGTAGAGGAGGCTGGAAGGCAGAGTCCTGGTTAGACAAAGCCTGAGCACAATGTTGAGTCATTCCCTGGAGCTGCCACGCCCTTTGCTCCCTGGATTTGGGGAATCTGGGCTCCTGAAGCTGCTGACTGGCTGTTTGCTTCCCTCTTTACCTGTCCTTATGCTGCACATCAGTATCCTGCAGCTTTTCTCCAAAAGCTGGGAATTGATGTAAAAATCTCCTTGCAGGTTATGGCAGGTGATAATCACATGCTTCTGTGGTGTAGAGTTAACTACCTGTCCAACTGCTGATAAAAGAGATTTGGAAATGCTTCTCCCTGTTTCTAGACTTAGTTTTTTTCTTACACTGTCTCCTTGTAACATCCAACTGCAGGGGAAAAAAATACAGAGAATAATTTATTTTTTGGTCCCAGTCACAAACTTGCATCTTTGCCCAAATCCCTGATTTCTTCCTCATTCACAGCTGTATTTTTTCCCCTTTTTTCACTCCAAACCCATGACATGCTTGTTTTGTTTTCCAGATTTCTTTCTTCAGGAGCTGTTTTTCCTCTTTCTGACCCTCCTTGGCTCTCGGCTGCCTTTCTCCACAGTGCCATCCTACAGCAGTCACCACGTGGACGAGGGAGAGAGGCACTGGAGAGGCTGGGGACTGACACAGAGCAGGCAAGGCTGGGTGCATTTTATGTGTCTGCTCTTCCCAACACCCAAAAACTAGAAATAGGTGGTCTTTAACTGAGAAAAGTTTTCCTGAGATAGTGCTGTATCCCTGGTAATCCCTGTTGGGAAATCTTGCGGTGGCTAATTGATGAAAGCTGACTGAAATGACCAGTTGGTGAACTCTTATCCTAAAGGCAAAGTTGTGCAAAGCTTAAACTTTTAACTTGGACTCTGGCTCCTCTGAAGTCAGAGAGGGCTATTCAACAGTGGCATTAAAAACTGAAACTGGAGAGGGCCCTGCAGAGGTTGAGAGCTTGATCCATGCTGTGCCAAGATCCCTCTCCTTCCAACAACAGAGCAGTCCCTGTGGATTTTAGCTCAGGCAATTTGGCTGGAAGGTTAAGGAGACACAGGAAGTTTGTGAGACAGCAGTGCAGGCATTTTAAGGGCTCTGGGAAGTCGTGCTGGGAATCCCAGGGACAGATTTCCTGAGGGTCCAGGAAATGCCTCTGCCTTTCACCATGCTCAGTACCCTCAGTGCAGGGGAATTCGCTGAAGGGCTTTGCTGAGAAGGAAGCTGGTCTGCTGCCAGGCAGTCGTGTCTGTTGATCTTCCAGGAAAAAGTCAGAGTTAGTGCACAGTCCCTGTGTCAAGAGGTTCACAGGTAACAGTGCTGAAACAGAACCTGGGCCTCATGTTTACTCTGGACATTTATTGCTCCAGGCAGCAGTTACAGCAGCAGCTCCTCTTCCTGTGGGATTGACTCCTCCACTGTTTGTACTGGTCTGGAGCCAGAAACTTTTGTCATTGACCTCATATCAGCATTTAGTACACAGAAGTAACAGCAGCTTTCACCCCCAAAATCCTGGAGGGTGCCAGGGAAAGTGAGAACTGTGGGATGGCTGACGGTAACTGGGGTCCCAGAGGGTCAAACACACTGTGCTTGTAGTCCATCCAGGTCCAGCTTGGGAATGTATCTGGTGAAATGTTTATTCTCTGATTGGAAAGGCCAAGTTCCGTGTCACCACTGCAGGTACAACTAACATGCACCTCCTTTCCTTGCAGCTCCTTGTTTCACTGCTGTTCTTCTCACTCCTGGATCTCATCTCAGCCAAAATTGCACCAAAGGTAAGTTCAGCCCCGAGGGAATTCCCATGACATATGTCTGATCAGCTTGGTTTGCTGCCCAAAAATGCTTTGTACCAGCACTGGGAAGGCTGGGAGCTTGTTCTGCCAGGAGGAAGGATCAGCAACACCCCAGACAAGCCTGCTGAAAGCCCTTCTGTGCCCATCAGATTAAACCTGTGTCTTCCTCTCGCTGACGCTATCTCCCCTTTCACTAATTTCATTTCTCTTCCTTGAATGATTTACTATTTGCAGTTTCCTGTTCAGACCTTACATCTCCCAGGAACCTCATCTCTCTCTCAGCTTTTATGCAGCATTTCACATCTGTCAGATGATGTTTTTCCTCAGGCTGGAATGTGGTACTTCACGGGAGAAGGGGTCCCCAGCAAGGAAGAACATTAGTTTCCAAATGATTTAATGCTATTAAGTGGAGGAGCAAAGATGACAGGCTGCTTCCAGCTGCTGTCTGCCCTGAGCATCCTCTTGCCTGTGAAGGCTTGTTTCTGTCCCTTTGCTGTCACCTCAGCTTTGAAGTGCAGCCGTTTGTGGAGTCACCTCACAGATTGGATCAGGGAGCAGATTCAAGGCAAAAATAACCATTTGGTCTCAATCTGCCTGTGGGAGAGTATGGAGGAAGAGCCAGGGAGGAGAGAAACATCTTGAG
The DNA here is from genome assembly GCA_035584735.1 of Pseudotriccus pelzelni. Taxonomy (NCBI): domain Eukaryota; kingdom Metazoa; phylum Chordata; class Aves; order Passeriformes; family Tyrannidae; genus Pseudotriccus; species Pseudotriccus pelzelni. The sequence goes on along the minus strand of JAWMRA010000020.1, from coordinate 20,078,291 downwards.
CAGACAGAGCTGGGAGGTTAATCCAAGTAAAATGAGTAATGAAAAAAAACCCCCACAATACTCCCAGGACATGTTTTCACTAGAAAGCTTAGAGGGGAAAAAACCTCCTCTGGGGAGCTGTTGTGGTGGGAACAGGATGTGAAGTGGATTGTTGATTGATCCAGGTTGGATGGGACTTGGAGCAACCTGGTCTAGTGCAAGGTGTCCTTGCATTTGGCAGGGGGGCTGGAACTGGATGATATTTGAGGTCCCTTCCAACCTAAACCATTCCATGATGCTGCTTCCCCCTCTCTCTCAAATCCTTCTTAGCTGAGCCCTGTGGTGGCCTGGTTTGGTGATAAGAGGCACTGCCTTGCTCCAATGCCCAATTCTCTGGGGGAATCCAGGTTGCCAGGCAAGGGGAATGACTTGGGCTTAATATTTAATGTCCTTTAACAGAGCACTTCAAGGTTCCTTTCTGCTTTGATGCAACTAAGGCCCGAGACAAATGACTTCTCCTTTCTGACACTCAGGAAGGAGTGGATTTTCAGACATCTCTGGAATGGTCTCTGGAGATCTTGCAGTGCCTAGAAGAGAGAGGCACATCCTGGCCACTTCTCTTCCGTTCAGCAGAGCAAGGTGAGTCCTGTCCCCAAGGGTTGGAAGGGTGAGGTTTGGTGCTGGCCAGGTGAGCCCATTGCTTGGGTTAGAGTGTAGCTGTGAGAGGAAGCAGCACAAAAAACACTTGAGTAAAAGCTAAGAACAGAATCCTGTTTCTACCTCAGCGTATGGAGACCCAGCTGATGATCAGGAATGACTGAACTTGGTTTTGTTCCGCCTCATAAAGAAAACCTGAGGGGACAACTTGCTTCTCTTGCTGGTCACCACCCCCAAGCACCAGTATTTATTGTGGGCTGAAAGGAAATGGTGCAGTCGCTGTGCTGCTCTATAAGTATGGAAGGTGAGGCCCACTGAAGGTGCTCAGTGCCTCTCTCTGTCCTTCCAGACTTGGGGAACTACCGTGTCCTGCGTGACGCGGCCTCAGACCGTCACATCCGCCTCCTGCCCGTGGCATTCTACAGGTAAAGTCCTGCTGGGCTGGGCAGGAGGTGTGAGGGAGGATGTGGGGAGTGGTTTGCACCTACAGTAGCTGGCATGGATGTGACAGCACTACTGGCCTGCAGGTGAGCACATATTTACCTCTTACCTGAGCTGTGCAAGACAGAACACCCAATCAGGGCAGGACTGAGCCCCATATCTTTTGCTAAAGAACTTCTCCAAAAGTTTCCCTTCAGCCTTGTGCTCCAAACAGGGATGTCCTGGCTGCCTTCTCTTCCTGGGGTGGCCCTGCACACAAGGGGACTTGTAAACCAGACACGGGCAGGGCAGCAGCGGTGTTTGCCTTGTGCCTGTGTGTCTCCCATGGAGGCAGAGCTAACAGAGCCTGTGTGTCGCTCCTCCAGCCTCACCCCTCGCTTCCCTCGGGAGCTGCTCCGGAGAGAGCCAATCTTCCTTTTCGTGGCACTTGACTTGTACATCCAGCTACTCCGGCTCTTTGTGGAAGGGGAGGTCCTGCCACAGTCTGATCAAGACCCCACAAAGCACGTGAGTGAAGCCCGGATTCTTTCTTCTAATACAGAATCCTGGAATAGTTTGGGTGGGAAGGGACCTCAAAGCCCATGTTGTTGCACCCTCTTCCGTGGCCAGGGACACCTTCCACTATACCAGGTTGCTCTAAGCCCCATCCAACCTGGCCTTGAACACTTCCAGGGATGGGGCAGCCACAGCTTCTCTGGGCAACCTGTGCCAGGGC
>JAWMRA010000020.1:20049885-20067497 GCA_035584735.1 Pseudotriccus pelzelni | reverse complement strand
CATGGCCGCGCCGGGGGGCGGCGAGGGGCCCGCGCCGGGCCGGGGGGGCCGCGGGCTGCAGGGAGCCATGAGGGCGGCCAGCGGGGCCCTGGGCATGGACAGCGCCGGGCGGACACGGGTGAGCGCGGGGACGGGCGGGGAGGGACCCCCGGGCTCGGCTGCACCCCCGGGGCTGTGTCCCCGGGATTCGCCCGCACCTCCGGGGGTCATCCCTGGCTTCACCACCCATCCCTCGGGCTCCCCCACACCCCGCGGCTCCTTCTGCACCCCCGGGCTCCCCACGCATCCCTGGAGCTGCATCCCCGGTCTCCCCCTACATCCCCGGTCTCGCCCCGCATCCCCGGTGTTCACCCCGGTGCTCCTCCTGCATCCCCGGTCTGTCCCCGTATCCGCCGGCTCCTCCTGCATCCTAGCATCCTCCTGCATGCCCCAGCCTCCCGCGCGGCCCCCCCGGCCCTGGGGTCCCCCCGAGGCCATGGGGTGCCCCGAGTTCCTCCCACCCTCGGACAGGCTGCGGGGTCTGGGGGTCCCTGGGCTGCCCTCCCCGCCCCGCTCGGAGCCCCGACACCCCCGGGTAGGGCCCGATCCGGGTGGTGAGGGTCTCACGGGTGCTCCCTCGGACACCTCCCTGCTGCCAGCAGGGCCAGGGGTGTCCCGGGGTGGTCCCGGACGTTCCAGTTGAGCCCCCACTTTGTAGGAGGCCTACATGGAGTACTTGAAGAGCATCACCCTCATCATGCAAGCCCTTCAGGAGGAAGCAGTAGGGACAGGTAGGGCAGGGCCCCCAGCCCTCCCCCGAACCAGGGGGGGTCAGGGGGTGGGACCCCGACACTCCCCTCCCCACAGAGAACAGTGAGGGAGTCACACCCGACACCCCGAAGCTGCTGAAGCTGGCGGAGCAGTGCCTGGAGAGGGTCAAATCCATCGCAGCAGTGCTGGGTGAGTGATGGGGGGAGGGAGTACTGTTCTGGAGAGCTGGGTCCCCCCAGGACAGGGGCACAGCTGACCTGTCCTGTCCCCCTCCCAAGGGAAAGCCCAGGTGAAACCGGCTGTGCAGGAGCGGGGAGGGGGCCCCGCACCCCTGCCCAGGCACCGCAGGGTCTGCTCGGACGAGGGGGGGAAGCTCTCGCCCTTCCTGCCCCCGGAGATCTTCCAGAAGCTTCAGATCGCAGAGGCACAGAGCGCTCGGAAGTATGGGGGGGTGGGACGGTGGGGTGGGATGGAGAGCTGGTGTGGGCTGGGACATGGGGTGGGACATGAGGGGCTCAGACACAGGGGAGTGGGACAGGGGTGTTGGGGCACAGGATGGGACATTGGGGGGGTTGGACACAGAGGGATGGGACATGGGGAGCTGGCATGGGCTGGGACACAAGGACTGGTGACTGCCCTGCACATGCCTGGGGGGCCATGGGGTGGGCTGGAACCCTGATGTGTCCCATGTCCTGCGGTGGGTGCTGAGGCCATTCCCACAGGGAGCTGACCCCGCTGGAAGAGGCCTCTCTGCAGAACCAGAAGCTGAAGGCAGCCTATGAGGCACGGGTGGCACGGCTGAACCCCAGCCAGGCCCTGCAGAAAACATCCCTGGCAAGTGAGGGGCCGGGGACAAGCTGGGAGAGGATGGAGCCAGATAGAGGCGGCAGGGAGAGTGTCCCTGCAGTGTCTGGGGGACCCCCTGCTCCCCACTGTGGGATGTGGGGGGGGAGGGATGTTCCCAACACTCTCCCTGCTTCACAGACGCTGTCCCTGCAGCGGCAGATGATGGAGAACCTGGTGATTGCCAAGGCCCGGGAGGAGACTGTATCCTTCCCAGGGGGATTGGTCCAAGGGTCGGCTCTGGCAGAGCCTTTGCCCTGTCCTGGATGTCACCAATACCTCACAGGCCTTTGGGGTCCCGGCTGGGTGGACGAAGGGGGGATCCTTGTCAGTGTGGGGGCTCCAGACCCTTAACTGAGCCGTGGCCCAGCTGCAGCGCAAGATGGAGGAGCGGCGGCTACGGCTGCAGGAGGCGGCAAACCGGTGAGTAGGGACGTCACCCTGGGGACTCCAGGGTCAGGGACACCCCAGCAGTGCCCTCACCAGCCCGGGGTGTCCCAGGAGGTTCTCCAGCAATGTGGCCCTCACCCCTGAGGAGCAGGAGCAACGAGAGCTCTACGCCGCCATCCTTGAGTATGAGCAGGACCACGTGAGTGTGTGCTGAGGGCTCCTGAAAGGGGGCAGGGGGCTGTGCCAGGGGGCAGGGAGCTGTGCCATGGGGCAGGAGACCTTGCCATCCCTATAACCAGCTATGGACACTCCCCAGGACTGGCCCAGGCAGTGGAAGGCCCAGCTGAAGCGGAGCCCAGCGGATCTCTCCGTGGTGTCAGGGCTTTTCTCCTGCCTCCTCAGGTACTACTGGGGTGGGTAGGACCCTGCACAGAGTGGGGGGGCCATGGCCACGTGCCAGTGGCCCCCACCCACCATGCCCCTCTGCCTGCAGCTCCCCCGAGCACCCAATCTCACAGCTCCTGCGGCAGCTGCAGTGCACGGTGTACGCCCGCCTGTACCCTGCCATCAGCCAGAGCCCCGCTGATGCCTCCCCCGCCTCCCCATCGGGCCTTTCCTTCCTGTCGCTGGACGTGGGAGGCGCGGGGGGCTCCTCCCTCCCTGCCGAGCCAGGGGGTCGCCGGCTCCGCACCTCCCGCAGCCTGCACTGCATGTTCTCGGTGCCCGAGCACGGCCCAGCCGCACTGCGGCACAGCCAGTCCAGCATCCCCCTCGCTGATGGCGGTGCCCCAGGGCCCACGGGGGCCCCCCAGACCCCCCGGGAGAGCTCCTTTGAGGACCTGGAGCGGTTCCTGGCATCCCCCGAGGGCTGGGCCCCTGCAGAGCCCCCGGCCGGCCCTGGGCAGGACACGGCACTGCCAGAGCTGCTGAAGGGCGTCGTGAGGGACATCCACAATGCCATCGGTGAGGCACGGTCGAGGGAGAGGGGACAGGATGGGGGCTGCCCGTGGGCTCTCCTGCACCCTGTTTTGACTTGGGATGCAGGGTGGGCAGGACAGGGGGTACAAGTGTGCTGCGTGACTTGCCCTCCCCAGACAGGCTGCTGGCCCTGACCCTGCTGGCCTTTGAGGGGCTTGGCACTGCTGCCGGCAAGGATCAGTGCCTGGCCTGCCTGGAGGAGGCCTTCTTCCCCCCGCTCTGGGCCCCGCTCCTGGCTCTCTACAGGTACCATGACCCACCCTGGGGGTGCCAGGCCCCGCCACCCCCTCCCGGCATCCCCTCTCTCACTGTGTGCCCACAGGGCTGTGCACCGGCCCCGCGAGGCAGCCCTGGCACTCAGCATGGAGCGGCACCGGCATGCTGGCCCTGCCGACATGGGGCTGGCCTCCCGCCTCTTCCCCGCGGCCCCTGGCCGTCCCCCGTACGCCTCCGCTGTGCAGGACCTGCGGCTCATCCCGCTAGAGAACTGTCCCCGCAAGAAGCTGGAGTGCATCGGTGAGTGGGAGGGGACACGGGGTGGGGGGTATGGGGGGTGGCAGCTGACCCTGAGTACCCACCCTGTGCCACAGTGCGAGCCCTGCGTGGCATTTGCGAGTGTGCCGAGGAGTACTGCGGCGCCCGGGACCTCCGGACCCCTGCCTCGGCCGCCATGTGAGTGTGGGGGGCACAGGGGCAGCCGGGCTCATGGCCAGGCAGAGCTGCAGGGAGAAAGAGAAAGGGAGGTGTGGGGCTGGGGGTTCCTGTGGCTGGTGTTGGAGCCCCAGTCCCTGTTGCCACCATGGCTGACAGTCCCCGTTGTGCCAGTGGGGCGGACGACCTGCTGCCCATCCTGTCCTACGTGGTGCTGCAGACGGGGCTGCCCCAGCTGGTCTCTGAGTGTGCTGCACTGGAGGAGTTCATCCACGAGGGGTACGTGCTGGAGGTGCTGGGCCGTGCAGGCACCCCTGGGCTGTGGGCACTGTCACCCCTCCCAGGACAAGGCTGCCAGGGTGGGGAGTGTGGGGAGGGGACATGGCTGGGAGCAGCAGCTCCTGTGAGCATGGGGCTGCGGTGTGGTGGCTGTGATGGTGTCCTGCCCATAGCAGTGCCCCAGCCATGATGGCACAGTGGCTGTGATGGTATCCCAGGCATAACTATGTCCCAGCTGTGGTGGTGTCCTGGATGTGATGGCATGGTGGCTGTAGCAGTGTGGTGGCCATGGCAGTGTCCCGGCCATGGCCGTGTCCCAGCCATGATGGCGTGGTGGTGCTGATAGTGCAATGACCGTGATGGTGCAATGGCAGTGTGGTGGCTGTGATGGTGTCCCAGCCATGGCGGTGTCCCAGCTATGATGGCACGGTGTTGGTGTGGTGGCCATGGCAGTGTCGCGGTGGTGCCAGTGTCCCAGCAGTGACAGTGGCGCGGTGGTGCCGGTGTCCTGGGGGTGCCAGGTACTTGGTGTCCCACTGGTGACAGTGCGGTGGGTATGGGTGCAGGTACCTGATCGGGGAGGAGGGGTACTGCCTGACGTCCCTGCAGAGCGCCCTGTCCTACGTGGAGTCCCTGCAGTGAGGAGGGGGCGGCGGGGGACCCCCGACACCGCCGGGCAGGTGCTGACCGCCCCCAGGTCCTCCAGGCCGAGGGGGGGCGCTGTCTCGGCGGGTCAGCCCCGCCCCGGGGGCGGAGCCACGGGCGGCACGCGCGTTCCGGGCCGGGGACGCGGAAGGGGAACGGGAGCGCCCGGGACCGACAAGTGGGGGGGGAACGAGGGCCGGGGTGGGACACGGGGGTGGCTGTGAACTGGGACCGTGGGCTGGCGCGGGGAAGCGGGGCCGGGAGGCCTCGGGCGGCCGGAGTCCCGGTGCTGAGGCTTTGGCTGGGGGTCCTCACGGGCTGGGAGGGTCTCACGGGTCTGGGGTCTCAGGGGTCCTGGGGTGCCAGAGCACGGGAGTCTCCCAGGCTTGGGTGCGGGGTGGAGTCTCACGCTGCGGTACCCCCAGGATGTGTGCGGGCTCGGCGATGCGGCAGGAGCACAGGCAGGAGCTCCGGCAGGAATTCCACCGGGAGTACCGGCGGAGCCTGGAGCGGGAGCTCGGCCCCGCCGGGCCCTGCTCGGACCCCGCGGTGGCGGAGCGGCTGCGGCAGCGGCTGCGGCGGGAGCCGGCGTTGCTCGGGGCACTGCAGGAGGACGGCCCTGCCCTGCTGGTCCGGGGACTGCGGGGCCACCCCGACCCTGAGCTGGCGCTGCGGGGCTTGGCCGGCGCCTTCTGGCTGCTGGAGCTGGCGGCCCTCAACCTCTACCTCTTCCCGTGGCGCCGGGAGTTCGGCACCATCCAGGTGAGCCCCGCGGTGATGGGGGGGATGCTCTGGGGGTCCCTTGACACTTCCAGCTCTGCCCCCGTTCTCCCTGCAGACCTTCTCCGGCGCCTTTGTGCATTTGCTGCGCCCGGCGCTGCCCGAGGCCGACCTGCTGCGGAGTCTGGGCCGGCTGGGCTACGAGCGGCGGGACCAGCACCACCTGGCCGTGACCCAACCGCCCCCGGGGCCGGTGCTGATCGCGGCTGCCGCGGGGTTCCTGTGCTGCCGGCTGGAATGTGAGATCCTGGGGGAGCTGGTGCTGCAGCTGCAGCCACGCCGGCCCTGCGCCGAGGAGCTGCTGGTGGCACGGCACTGGGCCAGGGATGGGCAGAGCTGCCCGGCGCTGCTGCAGGACCTGAGGATGCAGTATGGGACGGCTGCTGAGTGCGGTGATAGTGTGGATCTGTACCAGGACACACGGGACAGCTCCGAGGACACGGGGGGTGAGGACACAGCCCCCTCAGCGCTGTGGAGGGACCCTCAGGACCTGCCCGTGAGGGGCTGGGGATACTGCAATGAGCCAGAGCCTGTGGGTAGTGCTGAGCCGGACACCTCTCATCTCTTACCAGAGCAGGAGCTCATGGGGGGCAGCAAAAGCCCCCAAGTGCTGGAGGAGCCCCAGGACGCCCTGGAGCTGCCTTGCTACCACCTGCATTCATGCGTGCACCAGGGCATGCTGCCCTCGTACTGCTGCAGCACCTGCCGGCAGCTGCACGCCGAGGGCTGTGCCATGGGCCGTGCCTGCCGCAGCTGGCACAATGGGCAGGAGCTGCGCGGGGAGCGCCAGCAGCGGCTCTGGCTGCAGCGCACGGAACTGGACATGCTGCTGGCCAACAGCTCTGGATCCTGCTCCTAACGCTGCTGCTGGAAGGGCACAGGAGGGGCATGGCCACTGCCTGGCCCCTGCAGTGGGAACAGGTACAGCCACTGCTTGGCACAAGGACACAGAACTCGCCAACCCCCTGAGATGGCAGTGCCTGTGCTGGGCTCCAGGAGGACAAGCCCTGCTCTAGCCCCGGTGCTCCCACTGTAAATGGATCCATGCATCAGTAAAGCAGCTGCCTCAGTGTTGGGAGCCTCCTGTCCTGGGGAGGGGTGACCTGAACATCTGGTCCTAGGGTAGGGACAGGGCCTGTGGTGATAGCCAACAGCATAGCTCCCAAGGAGCAGCTCCTGCCTCCCCCAGGGGTGTGGGGCCAGTATCCACTTAAAGGTGGGCACAGCCTGGGGTGTCACAGAGGTGTCCTCATGCCAAGGGTCTCCTTGTACCCAGGGAGGGATGTGGGGCACACAGGAAGCATTGCAAGGCCATGGCTTCTCCCAGTGCCTCTGGCACTAAGGTATGAGGCCATTCACTCCCCCTGTTGCCGCTGACATGTTTTTATTGACAGCAAAGTCAGGCTTCCCCACACAGGCAGCACTGGCTGAGCCCCCCATGGGACAGGACTGACCCTGCCCATCATGGAGGGCTCCAGGCCCTGTCTCTCCACTCTCCTTCCTCTGGTGTTGCACTCCCTGAGCCCCCGACTGGAACCTGCCAGTCCCCCACAGGGAAATGGATTCAGGAGGTGTGCCAGGTACAGATGGAGCCCACAGTGCCACGGCTGTTGGGCCGAGGGAGGATGTCCCAGCTGGCCCATGCTGTGCCTGCCCCCATGGATCAGCTTAGGGCTTGCTACGCTTGGCCTGGGTCTCTGGCCCCGTGCCCGCTGCCCGCTTGTTGCGGTGGTGTGGGAAGGTGGGCATCAGCTCCGGCTCACAGGCTGCGGGGCACAGAGGGGATCAGCAGGGCCTAGAGCCCCCCAGCCCTGCCCCAGGAGGGGGGTACTTACGCAGAGGCTTCTCCTTGAAGTAGGAGCTCTCCAGGCAGTCCTTGGCTGTGGCCCTGTGGGGACAAGGGAATGTGACAGGTACCCCCACCCTAGCCCAGGGGACCGGGTGAGGAGGTTCCCTGCCCGGCTTGGCTCATACCTCTTCTTGGGATCATACATGAAAAGGAAGTTGAGCAGGCGCAGCCCAGCCTCCGACAGCCAGGGGAATCTGTGCTTCAGGTTGTTGTAGGGCTGCTTCCGCAGGGTGTACTGGCTGGCCAAGGGCAGCTTGGAAAAACCCTGGGGGAGTCAGAGTGTGAGGAGGGGGCAGGGAGCAGGCAGGGATTAGCAGGGAGAGCAGGCAGGACTGGCAGGGAGCTCTCACTGGCCAGATGTTCTCATTGGGCGTCCCCAGCAGCTGCACAATGAGGTCAATCTGGTGGATCTCGGAGGTGCCTGGCAGCAGTGGTTTGTGTGCCAGCAGCTCGGCCAGGATGCAGCCTACGGCCCTGAGGAGCACACAAGGAGTTGCCCATTAATCCCCTCCTGGTTTGCAGCCCCCCCAGCCCCTGCCTGGGCAGTCCCCCTTACCACATGTCGATGCTGGTGGTCTGGGTGGTCATGCCCAGCAGCAGCTCTGGCGCGCGGTACCTGCGCAGGGGACGCTCCGTGGCAGAACCGGCCCCGCTGTGAGCCGCCCCTGCCCCGCTGTGGGGATTCACCCCTGGCACGGCCACTCACCACAGCGTCACCACTTTGGGGGTCATGGGCTTGGGGGGCATCCCATAGGTGCGAGCCAGGCCAAAATCAGCTGCAACAGAGACTCCGGGTCAGGAGGGAGCCGAGCTCTGAGCTCCAGCCATGGCACGGAACAGATGGAGCTGCCAGGACTCACCTATCTTCACACAGCCCTTGTCAGTCATCAGCAAGTTGGAGACCTTCAGGTCCCTGTGGGGCACAGAGTGGATGCTCAGCACTATCCTTGGCATGGCTCCTCCGTACCTGGAGCTGAGCCATGATGAGGAGAAGCCAATCCCATTATTCCAAGGCCTCCCTGGCTTGCCGGTGCTGCCACATGGAGCCACTGATTGGCACCAAACCCCCACCCAGAGCTGCTCAGTCCTAAGCTGTGGGAGGTGCCCCCCAGACACCCCCTTCCCCCACCAGCTCCATCCTGCCGCTCCCACCTGTGGATGATGTAGTTCTCATGGAGGTACTGCAGGCCCTTGAGCACTTGCAGGATGATACACTTCACCTGCAGACAGAGAACAGGAGCTCCAACCTCTGTGAGTGCAGTCCCACCTGGGAAAACCCCTGGACGTCAAACCCACTGGGGTGTCCTGTGGCCCCTCCATCCCTGTGTCCTCCAAGGGGTTCTGGGGGAACACCTCCTCCCAGCTTCATTTCCCTGCCAGTCTGCTCCACCCCAAAATCCAGTCTGGAAAGTTCTTGGAGGCTTCTGTGAGAGCCCAGGCTCCCTCAGAATCCATGGAGTCCCCCAGCGCAAGGTCCAGGGAGCCCCCTGCGGTGCCCGGGGTGTTTTGGTCAGAGTAACAGCATTCTCTCAGGGATGCTACACCCAAATCCTGGCCCACTGCATACCTGAGCCTCTGAGAAGGGCGTCTGCATGTTCTCCAGGAGGCTGGCCAGGTCCTGCTCACAGTAACCCATCACCAGGAAAATACTGTCAAGAGACAAGATGCGGTCAGAGCTCCCCCAGGACAGGCCTGTGTGCTGAGGGGACTCAAGGGCCTGAGGTGGGGCTGGAGAGCAGAGGGAGGACAAGAGAGGGGACTTTTGCTCTCACCTCTCCAGGTGGTTTCCCACAACCACCTCCTTTAGCTCCACGATGTTGGGGTGCCGGAGCTGCAGGAGCAGGGTGATTTCTCGCAGGCTGCTGATGGGCATTCCTGCGGGGAGTGAGGAACAACTGCCTCAGGATGGCTTGGAGCCAGAGCTGGAGCTGCGGCAGCCCCTGTTCCCCTGCTTTTGTCCTGTACCATCTTTCTCGTTGTCCATCCGCACCTTCTTCAGCGCCACCGTCTCGTCCGTCAGCGTGTCTCGGGCGCGGTCTGGGGGTAGCACAGGACAGGCACACGTGGTTTGTTCCGACCGCCGCTGAGAAGCCGCCGCAGCCTCGACCCCTCCAGCCCAACGCGCCCCCGCGGGGGTGGAACCGGGTGGGCTCACGGTCCCTCCCCACCCCAACCGTGCCGCGATTCTGTGAGGGGCAACGGCTTCTCACTCACACACGATGCCGTACGTGCCCTCTCCGATCCGGTTCAGCTTCTCGAACTCCTTCACGCTGCGGCAACGGCCCAGCTGGAACCAAAGAGGAGTCCAGGAGGTGCCGCCCCGGGGGCTCCTCACCGGGACCCGCCCTGCGCCCTCTCACACCCCGGGGAACCCGGTGCGCTCACCCGGTCGGCGGCCGGCACCTCGAAGAAGCCATCGCCGCGCAGGCGGCGCAGCCGGAGCGGTTCCAGCTCGGGCTCGGCCGGGGCCGGTCCCGGCTCGGCCGGTCCCTGCTCAGCCGTCGCCATCGTATCTGCCATGGCGGAGCCCGCCCAGGCGCATGCGCCCTGTCCACGGCACCCAGACCCCGCCTACTCACGTTGCCCCTGGCAACGGTTGCTCGGGAGGGACCAATAGCGGCCTCGTCCGTATATGGCCCCGCCCCTCTATAGTCCCGCCCAGTGACGGCCCCTCCCAGTCGGACCCCGCCCCCGACGTGTGACCCCGCCCCGATGCGTGGCCACGCCCACGTTTAACCGCGCCTATCTGCTCATTGCGCACTCCCCCAATACTTTGGCCCCGCCCCCTCCTGTCTGACTCCTCCCAAGCCCCCGCGGCTTTGCTGCTCTCGCGAGATTCGGCTCGCGCCTCCCGGAAGCGGCGGATGCGGAGCCCGGAAGCGGCGGCGGAACCCGGAAGCGGCGTCGGGACAGGATGGACGGTACCGGGAGGCTGGGCCGTACGGGGGGCTCCTGGGGGGGCTGTGGCTGGGCCTGAGGGCGGGGCTGAGGGCGGGAAGCAGGAGCCGGGACCGAGGGCCAGGACGCGGTGGTAGGGCTCCCGATTGCCCGGTACCCCTCTCCCCCAGTCCCGGCCGTGTCGCTGACGCTGTGCTCTTCTTCCCTTCCAGACACCCTCTTCCAGCTGAAGGTGAGGGCACAGCGACGGCCCCTCCGCCTCCTCTCCGTCCCGTATCGCCGGTCCCGACGTGGTCCGGGGGCCGGTTCCACCGCTGGTTCGGCCTCATCGGGGCGCCTCCTGCGCCGGGACCGTCACGGGAGGAGCCCCGGCCCGCGGGAGTATCCGGGGGTGCCGCGGACAGAGAGTCGGGCAGCCGAGGCCGGTGGGAGGCAGGCGGGCACTGGGACTGGGACACGGGAGGATGGTTCCCACTCCAGAGGGTGGGTGGGGTTGGATAAGGGAAGAAATCCTGCCCTGGCATAGGTTGTCCTGAAGCTGTGGCTGCCCCGTCCCTGTAAATGTCCAAGGCCGTGTTGAACAGGACTTGGAGCAAGCCGGGATAGTGGACAGTGTCCCTGGCCTTGGCAGGGGTGGGACTGGATGGTCTTTGAGGTCCCTTCCCACCCAACCATCCCATGACTCTGTCTCTGTTTTCCCCAGTTCACAGCAAAGCAGCTGGAGAAACTCTCCAAGAAAGCTGAGAAGGACTCCAAGGCTGAGCAAGCCAAAGTGAAAAAGGTGGGTGGGGGCCCATCCTGGGGGAGCTCAGCTCCATGAGGGCAGCTGGAGAGCAGGGAAGGGGCAGGTCCCCTCCCCACCCTACATTCGTGGATCTGCTGGGGGGACATGGCACATCCAGCAACATCAGGAGGGGTTTAATTCCTGACCCAGGAATTAAACTGCTCCTGGGGGAGCTGTTTCCTGCTGGGAACTCCCCACTGTGGTGGTTTGAGGCCGGGGGGGGGTCCTCTGAGCAGGGATTCTCTGTGTCCCAGGCCCTGCAGCAGAAGAATGTGGAGTGTGCCCGGGTCTACGCTGAGAATGCCATCCGGAAGAAGAACGAGGGGCTCAACTGGCTCCGGATGGCATCCAGGGTGGATGCTGTGGCCTCCAAGGTGCAGACAGCCGTCACCATGAAGGGGGTAAGAGCCTCTGGGGGGATCTGGGGATTCAGGATGGAGCTGTGCCCACATGGAGCTTCCCCTCTCTGGAGCTGCCTCCAAACACCTCGGGCTCCCCCGTCCCCCGGAGTGATCCCACCAAGCCTGGTTGGCTCAGACCCCCTCAGTAGGTTCATCCCATCTGGGAGGGCCTCAAAGCAGGGCTCAGATTCATCCATAGTCCTGGGGGCAGCCGTGAAGGAATCTGCTCTTGCAGGTGACAAAGAACATGGCTCAGGTGACCAAGGCCTTGGACAAGGCCCTGAACTCCATGGACCTACAGAAGGTGTCAGCGGTGATGGACAAATTCGAGCAACAGGTGCAGAACCTGGATGTTCACACGTCGGTGAGTGACGAGGGCCCAGGGGGACAGGGAGGATGGGATGGGGGTGGGATCCTGTTGAGATCCCCGACGGGTGTCAGGGTGGAAGAGCCATGGAGAATGACAGGGCTGTGTGTGTCCCAGGTCATGGAGGACTCCATGAGCTCTGCCACCACTCTGAGCACGCCGCAGGAGCAGGTGGACAGTCTGATCGTGCAGATCGCCGAGGAGAATGGGCTGGAGATCATGGACCAGCTGAGCCAGCTGCCCGAGGGGGCCTCGGCCGTGGGGGAGAGCTCCGTACGCTCCCAGGAGGACCAGCTGTCCCGGAGGTTGGTGCTGTCCTGGCTCCTGGGCACTTCCAGTCTTTCCAGGCATCCCTCACTGGCATGAAGGGAAGGAGTTGACCCATCTCAGGGGACTGAGGGGGCTCAGCCCCCTCCCTTGTGCTTGGGAAAGTCTGCAAGGCTGTGGGGCCACTGTGGCCTGGGGAGGGGATGGGTTTGGCACTGAGCAGTAAGTGGGAGAGGGGCAGGACAGGTGGGAGAGGGGAAGGACAGGCCCCTACCCTGTTCCACACTCGCCCTCAGTAGCTGCTCTGCTCAGGGAGTGCTTGGCATTGCCCTGCAAAGGGCTCTGGAACAGCAGCTCTGCCTGGAACTGCCCCAGTAGGGGCTGCTGCGCTTCCTTTCCTGCCCTCGCCCAGCACCACGGGCCTATCTGGGCACAGCCCCGGGGCTGCGGTGTGGGGACAGCCTGGGGGCAGGGACCAGGACAGTCCTGGGGGAGGGACTAGGAGGAGAAGAGGAGTTAGGGATCTGTTCTTCGTAGTGCCTCTGCGGTGTCCATGATGGACAGCCTGAGTTCACCCTTGGCTGCCGTGGGTGCGTCTCCAGGGCGGGATTTCTGGGAGGTTCCCAGGCAGATCTGTTCCCTGGACACACCATTGCTCCGGAGCTGTAGCTGTTCCTGCTGCTCTGACTCCCTCCCCTGTCCTGCTCTCCCATCCAGGTTGGCTGCCCTACGGAACTGAGGCTCCTGCGGCCCCTGCCGACGGCATCGCTGGAACGGCCGCCGGGGAAGGGGCCGGGACCCCCTCATGCTGCCGTTCCCAGCCCCCCCTGCCTCGGGACTGTTCCTCTGGGGGTGATGGCCCTTCCCTGGGCAGGCACCGATCCCAGCGGGGCTGAGGAATGCTTTGCTGGGGCTGATTTTAGGGGAGTTTAATTTGGAGGGTGCTGCTGGTGCCTGGCAGTGCCCTGTGTCCCGCTGCTGATGGAACACTAAGGGGACTCTCCTGGTCTCAGGGTGCTGGTCCCCAACTCCTCTGATGTTCCCTGTTCTGGGGCTGCGCTGTGAGTTCCCCATGAGCTGTTTGGGAGGAGCAGGGAGATCCCCGTGGGATTCCCTGGCCCCCACAGTGCTGTGGGAAGGGCCCTGTGCCCAGCTGTGGGCCTGGGGAGGTCGGTGCCTTGCAGGAAGGGGCGGTGACACCATGGAATCCCTTCCCTCCCCGTTGCTGTCCCCATGTCCCACCGGGCCGACCCTTCCCAGCCCCGTACCACGAAGTGCCCTTTGGAGCACCCACCCTGCCCAGCCCCGTGCGTGTCAATCCACACACTCCCCAGCCACTGCCAGCTGGAAATGATTATCCTGGCCCTGACCTCCAGTTTGGACCAGTGAGGACACACGTCCAGCACTGGGAGCAGATTGCAGTAGCTGTGGTGGCTGCAGACGTGTCCCCAGATGTCCCCCCTCCACCCGATGGGTGTGACCGGGAATGCTGAACCATCCCAGAGCAGCTCTGCCTTGCTCCCTGTGCCTCGTCCCTGGATATCTGTTGTCTCCTCCAGCTGCTTGCACTGGGCTGGGAGCGGGGGCTGCTCCCCGTGTGCCCTCTTGCTGCTCATCCCCCATCACCTTCCCCTGGGGCTGGAGGTGTTTGTGCCCCTCCCATGTGACCCCTGGTACTGCAGAGCTGCTGGATTGCTGGAATCACTCCAGGAAGGAAGCGCTGTTTCCTTTGGCTCTCGCAGGAGGAACTTTGACCTCTGGGTGGGGAGGGGGCCTCGGGGGCCACAGGGTCACCTCCCCAGCACTCACAGCACAAACACTTCCAGCTGCTGTGATTATTTTTCCCCGAGTTGAATGGCCTTGGCAGCGTGTGTCTGGTGACACGGAGCCTTTCTCTGTGCTGAGGAGGGGGTGGCTTTGATCTATGGCAGAATGTTTGGGTCTTGTGTCACCTCGTGATGGGCTGGGCAGGAAGCAGGGGGACCCCAGAGATTTGTGCCTGGCTCCTGCCCCCTTGCACGGTGTCCTCATGAGGCTGGGGGGCCCTGGACCTGGTCCCCCCTCCCTGGGCTGTGTCTCTGTGGTTTCCTTAGTGATTTTTTTTTTTAAGCTTGTCTCATTTGCCTTCTTTTTCCCCAAACCATGTCCCTCCCCTCCCATGGATTTAAATAAACAATCCCTGGACTTCCTCTGTGTATGTTGGGATGCAGAAGGGGGCTGTGGTCCTGCCCTGGGACAGAACTCGGTGCTGGGGGGGTGCCCTGGAGCTGAGGAGAGCAAGAGGAAGAGGCTGTTGCTGCTCCTTCTCCCGCAGCCTCTGCCTGTCCAGGGGTTGGGAAGTGGCTGGAGGTACCAGCTCTGGGAGTGCTGGAGGGGAAGGAGCCCCCCGTTGCACCCTTGCAGGGACTCGTCCCCATTGTGAGGCTAAACCAGGGGGACTGGAGTGAGCAGGAGCTTGGGGAGGCTGAGGCAGCTCGAGCTCAGCTCCTTTCCACAGCGGGGTTGGGTCAGCCCAGCTCTCTGTGCCGTTCCACGGCCCTCGTGGGGACAAGCTGGGCTTTCCAATGGGATATCCTGGGATTGTCACCCCACCACTGGCTGCCCCAGTACTCTACACCACAGTTCTGCCATTGGCACCTGCCCACAGCAGCCTCACGGCAGGGGATGGGGCTGTGGGGATGGTGGTGCAGCCTTTTGTGCTCCAATCCCTTTGCTGTTCCCATCCCTTGCTGTACCCATCCCTTCTCCATGCCTGTCCGTTCCCCTTGCTCATCCCTTCACTGTTCCCATCCCTTCCATGTGCTTATCCCTTCTCCGTCCCCATTCACCTCCCCGCGTCCGACCCCTCCCCGTGCTGGGCTGGCAGAGGGCTCTGTGCCGCAGCCAAATCCCGAATGCCACAGGAAGATGGCTCTCCTTCTCCTGTCTGTTCTCCCGCCTCCACTCCGAAAACAGGCTGTTCCCGAATGTGAGAGGAAATTGCTAAGGAGATAATTGAGTAGCCAATTAATTAACTAATGATTAATGGAAGCATCCTGCGGAGGCAGCGCTGCCGCCCCGACCAGGTGTTGCCAGGATGTGTCACTCCCGGTGCAGTTACGGCTTCCGGGTGCCCGGGGTGGGCAACCACCAGGACCCTACTCCTGGTGACATGCCGCAGTGGCCCGTGACATGCCAGGGTGGCTCATCATCCCCAGCCAGGAGCCTGTGGGCTCTGGGTCCCCACAGGTTCCACACTGACAGTTGCTGCCGGCACTGCTCGAGCCACGGGTTTATTTTGCGGGTGGTTCCAGCAGGAAGGGCTGCAGGATTGTGCCCAACCCGGTAGCCCCCGGGCATGGTGGCAGGGCCAGGGTGGCAGCCGGGTGCTAAGAGAGCAGGGAGAGGAGCAGGGCCAGTGCCAGTGGCAGCGCCAGGACTGCGGGAGGGAGCCAGGCTGTGCTGGCGCCGTTGGAGTACCCGTAGCTGGTCCTGCATGTCCTGTCCAGCTCCTCGAAGGCGATGGGTGTCTCGTGGGCAGGTGTGCCCTGCAGGGACCTCTTCACCTGCCATGGGGACAAGGTGAGTTCCTGCTGTGAGGGACAGTGCCCCACACAGCCCTGCCACCCTGCACATCCCTGTGCCACCCTATGCCATTTCACACATGTCCATTCATCCCCTGCTCTGCGTGTCCCAGTGCCAAACCATGTCCCCATAAATCCCTGAATGCCACATGTCCTGGTGTCCCACCTGTCTCTGCTGACCCAAGTGCCCCCATGACCCAAAAGTTCCCTGTGCCCCATGTACCCCTACTGCCTATGTCCCCATGCCCCAAGTATCCCTGTGCCCCATGTGTTCCCTATTCCATGTGTTCCCACGCCCTGTACATCCCTGTGCCCAATGTACCCAGTGCCCCTGGTGCCCCCGGTGCCCCCATGGCCCAAGTGTCCCTGTGTTTCCACTGTCCCCTTGCCCTGTGCATCTCGGTGCTCCCCATGCTCCACTCACCTCCTCCACCTTTCTGAAGACCCGGAGCAGGTTCTCAGCCAGGGCCAACTTCACCTCGTTCTCCGTCCACTTCCTTGCCAGCAGCTCGGCCACCAGTGCAGGATACGTGGAGACATCCTCCAGGCCAGTGGGAAGCCTGTGCCACCCACAGCTCACAGCTGGGCCACCCCTGCACCCCTCAGCTGCCCACACAGGGCACAGGGGAGACCCCCCACCTCCCGTCCCACCAGCACAGCCCATGCTGCACCCATCACCCCCTTTACCCTGTGACCCCATCGTAGTCCCCGCCAAAACCAACAGACTGGGCACCGGCCACCTTCTTCACGTGGTCCATGTGGTCTGCAGGCAAGGGGGGGTTGAGGTGAGTGGGGCAGGGGCATTGCTGCTGCCCCCACCCACCCAGACAACACCTCACCTGCAACATCAGCCAGTGTGGCTGTGTCCTTGCAGGTCACGTACTCGTTGTAGAAGTTGATCATCACCAGGCTACCCGTGGATGCCTAGAGGAAAGAGTCCTGAGCCCCACGGCCCCCTACAGCCCCCCACGGCCCCCAGTGTCCCCTGCCGTGGCCGTGCCCCCCACTTACCACCATCTGCAGCACGTCATCAGGCACGTTGCGGCGGTGAGGGCAGAGGGCGTAGGCAGATGAGTGGCTGAAGATGACAGGGGCTTTGGAGATGTTCAGAACAACCTTCATCGTATCCACCGAGACGTGGGCCAGGTCCACGATCATGCCCAGGCGGTTCATCTCCTCCACCACTGTCTGCAGGGATGGGGACAGGGATGAGTGTGTGGAGGGGTACATGGGAGGGTCCCCTGGGAGTGACCTGGCCCCAGCCCACAGCTGGAGCTGCTTGGGTGGCTTTTGGCAGATAGGACAGATGGGTGGGTGGGTGGATAGATGGATGGAGAATGGATGGATTATGGATGGGTAGGATACTGTACCCAGGGCAAATCACCCAGCTGGTGGGTGCCAGTACCATGTCCACCCCCCCAGCCACTGCTCCTGGTCACTGCTGCCAATGCTGTTCCTCACCTTCCCAAAGGCTGAGAGGCCATGGTGCACTGGCTTTTCCTCATTGGTGTCCACCAGCCAGTTGTCAGCCCTGTGGAGCAGGGAAAGCATCAGGGCAGCCCCCCCGGCCACATCCCCCCATACCATCCTGGTTCCCCCATCCCCGGGGTCCTACCAGGGGGTGTTGCAGCTGTGGGTGAGGGTCATGTAGCGCACGCCCAGGTGGTAGAAGGTGCGCAGGACGCCCAGGCTGCTGTCGATGGAGTGGCCGCCCTCCACTCCCATGAGACTGGCCACCTTCCCGCTCTGGAATGCATTCTGGATGCCTGTGGAGGGCGGGGGGCATCAGGTGGGGTGGGCACGGCGCACCAGCACCTCCAGCCCCCCGTGACCTAGCCCCGTGCCCCCTCACCAGCACTGTCGGTGACGCAGGTGAAGGCCTCTGGGTACAGGTCACACATGCGCTGCACCACGTCGATCTGCTCCAGCGTGCGCTTCACCGCGTCCCTGTTCTGCGTCTCGCAGGGCACGTACACGGACCAGAACTGCCCAGGCACCACATGAGCATGGGGACACAAACCCGGCACCGCTGCCACCCCCCCAGGTGCCCGTGGTGCCCATCGTGATCTCGTCCTACCAGCACTTCTACAGCAAACGGGAGCGCAGGTTCACGGCCGGTGAGGGGGCTGGGGGGGCTCCTCGGGGGTGGTCCCGCGTGGGAGGGGGT
>JAWMRA010000020.1:19976931-20049785 GCA_035584735.1 Pseudotriccus pelzelni | reverse complement strand
CCCCCAGACAGTCCCAATGCCTTCCCCAGTGCCCCTGCCCACACCAGTGTCCCTGCCCTTCCCAGTGTCTCAGTCCACTCCATTGCCCCTATACTTCCCAGTGCCCTCACTGATGACCCTGCACACCCTGGTGCCCCTGCCCTCCCCAGCACCTGTCCCTGTGCCCCCCCACCCATTTTGCCATCCCACCTGCCCGCCCACGTGCCCACGGCGCAGTTTGGGGATGTTGGTGTGAGTGTCGTTCAGCAGTGTCAGGTTGGCTGCTGGCACCCTCAGCTGGTTGTTGAACCTCTTGAGGAGCTGCCAGGGTAGGTCGTTGTGCCTGGGCAGGGCAGAGATAGGCATTGAGAGGAACCCTGGCCCTCTGCCCTCCCGGCCTCCTGCTGCCCACCTTCCTGGCTGGCTACACACACAATCCCTGCATCTGGCTGTCATTCCATTCATCCATCTATCCATCCATCCATCCATCCATTCATCCATCTCTCCATCTTCCATTCATTATCCATCCACCCATCCATCATCCTTCCTGCCATCTGCTCACCCATCTGACCCCTCTGTCAAAAGCCACCCAAGCAGCTCCAACCAGCAGCCAAGCCCATGTGAGGACAGTCCCACATGGGACCCCCTGGAGGACCCTCCTGTGCATCCCTCCAAGCCTCCATGCCCCACGAGCCCTTGCACCCAGGGAACCAGCCCAGCATCCCTCAGGCAGGGTCGTTACTACCACCATCTCCACTGTGGGATGTCACCAGTGCGGGGACATCCTACCACGCTTATTCTGCTCTAAGCAGTGCCACTGGAGAAGTACTGGGGGGAGGGGGCACAAGGCCCACAGGCTGGCTCCCACTTCTCCCCCCTGCATCACAGTCCCACACCCCTGTCTCCCCCTGCCCCACTCCCTCTTCCAGTGACTGCTGTGGCACAGCACTGGTGCCACAGGGGGTTCCTGTGGGGGATTGGAACCTCCTGAGAACAGACTGGGGACATCCCTTAAGACGTAACTCCACAGGACCCACTTGTCCCCAGCAGGGACTTTCCACGGGGAAGCCTGACTCCAACTTCCTGGCACCCTGCCCACTCCTGCTGGGCTGCACTGCCCTGGGGATCCCCTCGGCTGCACGGATGGTGCCCTGGGATCCCCTGGGAAAGCTGTCCCCTGTCTCTGCACAGCCCTGGGGTGCTCGGCACGGGGATCCCCTGGGAAAGCTGCCCTACATGGCCCCAGGATGCTGAGCATGGAAATCCCCCCTGGAAAACTGTCCCCCGTCCCGGTACGCCCCAGGGCACCCAGCACAGGGATCCTCTGGGAAAGTTGTTCCCTGTCCCTGCATAGCCCTGAGGTGCCCAGCACAGGAATTTCCCATCAGTCTGTCCCAGTAGGGTTTCCCAGCTGGGTTTTTCCCAGGGTGCTGGAGCAATCAGGCACCCCGGGGCCCAGACGACCTTTGCTCACCCATCGATGACTGGCGTGGAGGTCATGATGCTCTCAGCCTGGTCCCGGTACTGCTGCCCGGCACAGGGCAGTGCCAGCGCCAGTGCCAGCGCGAGCACCCACACACTCCTGTCCGGCATCTTCTCCTGCTGGGCACTGCTGGGGAAAAGGGGTGACCTGCCGTGTGACCACATGCACCGGGATGGCTGCCCCGCTCCTGCCGTCCCCTCCCGCCGTCAATGAATAACCAGGAGCCTGATGTCGCCCCTCCCCGGGTGCCCTGTGCCCGCCAGCCAGTGCCAGGGCTCCACGGCCACAGCCTCCCTCAGCCCAGCCCTGGTGGCCGTGCTGTGCCTGGGCCTCTCTGCCGAGCCGCTGTGACGCTCCCAGCCCCTCTAATGAAGCCCAGATTTTCTGTGGTTGGGAAAATGCCAGGCCCATCCTCGCCTCGGCCTCCCCAGCACTGGCATCCATGGGCACCCCCAGTCTAGCACTGACACCCCAGGCACCCCCAGCACCCCTGTCCCCACTCACCCTGGCCCTGGGACGCTCGGGCAGCCGCTGCCTGCGATGGCTGAGAATTATGTTTTCCGGCTTGCGTGCGGCAGCAGGGCTGGGACGGGCTCCAGCCACCCCAGAGCCACCCCCCGCCACGGCGCCGGAGCCACCACATGCCGGGGGCAGCAGCCGGGGTGGCACAGCCACGGTGTGGAGCTGATGATGGTCCTCCATGTGTGCTGGGATCCTCCACCCTGAAGCATCCTGAGGGGAAACCGAGGCACCGTCGTCTGTGCGTGCTGAGCATCCCAGCTGGTTCTGGCACGGGAACCGTGGTGTCCTTCCCATCAAGGCCTTCATGGGGCTGCTGGGAATGGCATGGAGCCACGTGGAGATGGTCAGTCCAGCTGGACTCCTCATCATGGTGTGTGCTGGGATGGGAATGCCTTCCTGCTGCATGGTGCCAGCTGTGGGGAGCCCAGGGTGGGGCATGGTGCAGGACTGGCACCTCTCAGGGTCACCGCGGGCTGCTGTGGCCAGCAATGCGTCCCGGTGCCCTTCTCGAGGTGATCCGACTCCCCCGACTCTCCTGGATGCGACTGTGGGTCTGGGCATGCAGGAACCCATCCCATCCACACCCCCACACCCCCCCCATTGCATTCCACCCGATCCCATCCCACCCCATCCCGGGTGTCTCTAGCCCCTGCCAGCAGCGCTCTCCCGTCGATGGCCCCAGCGCGGCCGGATTCCCGGCTTCCCGACAGGAATGTGCCGGGGCAGTCCAGCCCCCCGCCCGCAGGGGCCGCTTCCTCTTTCGGCGCTATTTAAGCGGCGCCCGGCGCGTCCCACCCGGGCGGGCCATGGAGCGCATGGAGGTGACCGAGACTTTCGCGGGCATCGCCTTGCCCGGCCACCTCCACACCCAGGAGTCCCTCGGCTTCGCCGCCGCCTTCGCCTTCCGCCCCACCGACGTGCTCATCGCCACCTACCCCAAATCGGGTGAGGGGCGGGGGGACGCGGGGACAGCGCTGGGGACCTCCGGCGGGGGCCGGGCTCTGCCTGCGGGGCTGGGAGGGGGTCGGGCTCGGGGACACCCGGACCACTGGCACAGCGTGGGGACACAGCTCCCGCCCTACAAGCCCCCTGTGCTGCTGCCCCACACTGTCCCAACCCCACAGTGGTGTGTCTGTGGACGTCTAGGGGGGCCATATGGTGATGCCATCCCAGTTGCTGCCCCGGGACGAGCTGAGCTGTGATGGGGCAGGACGGGATAGAATAGGATGGGATGGGACTGGCCAGGGTGGGACGGGAAGGGCCAGGCTGAGCTGACCCATTCTGTGCCAAGCCAAGTTGTGCCGATCTGCTCCACAGAATGCTGTTGCCATCCGATAGCATGTGCCGTTGCAGTGCCATGCTGTGCTGAGCCATGCCATTCCATACCACGCCGTGGTGCCATGCCATGCACTGCCCTGTGCTGAGATGGCCCTGCCCTGACTCCCACCTCCACAGGCACCACCTGGATGCAGGAGATCCTGACGCTGATGTTCAGCCTTGGAGACGCCCGCCCAGCCAAGACCATTCCCAACTGGGAGCGGGCTCCCTGGCTGGAGCAGATCTACTGCCGGGAGGCTCTGCGGGACACAGAGACCCCCCGGCTGCTCACCACCCACATGCCTGCCCACGTCCTGGCCCCTGCCCTGCAGCGCAGCAAGGCCAAGGTGAGAGGGAGACAGATGGTCTGGGGGGATCCCCAACAGTCTGGGGGGGATCCCCGTGGGGACATCCTGAACCCATGGGACTTTCCACAGCTGGGGAAATGCCAGGAGCTTTCTGAGCTGGGTGGAGCAGCATCCCCCCAGCCACGGGGGTGACGCTGTGTCCCCCCCAGGTGATCTATGTGGCCAGGAACCCCAAGGATGTCGCTGTCTCCTTCTACCACTTCCACCACCTGGCCAAGTTCCTGCCCGACCCCGGCTCCTTCGACACCTTCCTCACGCAGTTTCTCAAGGGCACAGGTAAGGGCTGGGGATGTCCCTGGTGGGGGGGGGACTCAGTCTTGGGGCCACTCATCACTCCCTGCCTCCTCCCCCAGTGCACTACGGATCCTGGTTTGACCACGTCAAGGGCTGGCTGGGCCAGCGGCACCTCCTGGACATCCTCTACGTCACCTATGAGGAGCTGCACCAGGTGAGCCCTGCAGTGTCCCCATCCCTGTCCCCTTCCCCACTGGTGCCCAGTGCTAACCATGCCCCTGCCCCAGGACCTGCGTGGCACAGCGCAGCGCCTCAGCACCTTCCTGGGGTGCCCGCTGGCCCCGGAAACGCTGGCAGCCCTGGAGCAGCACTGCAGCTTTGCCGCCATGCGGGACAACGCCATGGCCAACTACTCCCTCATCCCCCCTGAGATCATGGACCACAGCCAGGGCCGCTTCATGCGCAAAGGTGAGGGGGTAGGGGCTGGGGGCACATGGGCACCACGGGGACAGCATCCCTGATTCCCTCTGCCCTCCACCCTGCAGGTGTGGTCGGGGACTGGCGCGACCACTTCTCCCCCCAGCAAAATGCCCTCTTCAACCAGCGCTACCAGGAGGAGATGGGGGATGTGGAGCTGCCCACGCAGTGGCCCATGGCCTGAGGGACCTGGGGGGCACTCCCTCCAACCTGCTGAGAACCACTGCAGCAGGAGCACTCTGCGTAGGCACCCCTTGGCACCCCACCCCACACCCCCACATGTCACCTGTGGCCAGGGGTTACTATGGGGTTGGGGGACATGGCACTGTGCCACCTCCCTGGGGATGGGGAACTTTTCCAGCTGTGCACTGCAGCCATCCCCATGGCCTCGCTCCCCCCAGGCAGGGGCGCGTGGCCGTGACCCCTCTTTCCGCCCATACTGCCCTGCGGAAATAAATATTTATTGCTGTTCCCAGGCAGGCTGTGTGTTCCCACGGGTGTCAGGCGGGAAGCGGGAAGCGCTGGAGTTATCAGGGACACATCGGGGTGGGGACCCTTCCTTTGGGACCTTATCAGCGGCTGGGAGCAATGGCCGGGTGGCCAGCGTGGGCTGTGGCGGGGTGCCAGGCTCGTGGGGGGTGCTGGGCTCCGGTGGGGGGTCACAGTGGGGTGACAGGTTTTGCCAGCAGAGCCCAGGGCATGGAGCCAGCTCTTTCAGCAGCACCCAGGCTCTCCCACCCCTGGAGTCTCCCTGCCCCAGTGCAGCCCCTCCCAATGCCCCCCGCACCCCAACATTCCCCCATCCTGCCCCAGTGCGCCCCTCCCATTGTCCCTTTCACCCCAATTCCCCCTGCCCCCTGATACACCCCATCCTGCCTGAGTGCACCCCTTCTCCTGGGGCCCCCTGCACCCCACTGCCTCCACCCTGCCCCAGTGCTCCCTGATGCCTCCCATCCTGCCCCAGGCTCTTCCTAGTGCTTTGGGAGGGGGCCACAGTGTTTGGATCCATCCTGTTTGGATGCTCCCGCTGCCCATCTGCCCTCCTAGGATGTTTGCACTCAGGGGCTGGTTCCACCCCCTCTCCCTCAGCACTCTGGGTGCCCCAGGCAGGCAGGACAGCATCCAGCTCCTCTCCGGCCACACCCAAGGAATTGCATTGTGGAACCATCTGGGAAGCACAGGCACTGTCAGTAATTACCCAGCTTCATTATCTGGCCCCTGCAGGGTGAGCACGGAGCCAGGGTGAGGAGTGTGGGGGCTTGGCCCAGGCACCACCAGAGCTCCTGCCCAGGGCTTGGGCTGAGACGGGGAGGTGGTGAGACTCTCTCTGGGGTCTGCAGCACTGTAGGACAGTGACACTGCTGTCTTGGCACCCCTATCAGCTCTGCCACCTCTGTCGTTCCTGCCACACCTGTACCCCTGCCATTCCTGCCAGCTCTGCCACCTCTGCCAGTCCTGCTACCCTTCTATTCCTGCCAGCATTGTCACCCTTGCCACTCCTCCCAGCCTCTCTGCACTGGCAGTGGGTACAGCCTGACACAGTGATTCTGGACACCCCCAGCACCATGGGGTCTCTCCACACCCGCCCTGGGGCACCACAAGGGTGCCAGGGCAGCCCCCTGCCCATGCCAGGGCCGGCCGGTGCTGCAGCCTCCCAGGCGGCAGGTTTGGGTTTCCATGGCAACATCCAGGATCCCGCTTTATGGGACATGAATCAGGAGCTATATATAGGCATTGGATGGGGGCGCAGGCAGTGTGCCCTGTCTGTGCCCCTTGCCTGTGCCCTGCACTGGTGGCAGTGCCCAAGGGCCACCAGGGCCACCTCAGTGACTGACTGCCCACACAGGGACAGTCTGGCCCCTGTGTCCTCACCCGGGGTGATGGCAGCATCCCAGAGCCCAGCTCAGTGCCACCCCCAAGACTGGCTCTGGGATGGCCCCTATCCCATGACGCTGTGCCAGAGTCCAGTTTCAGTCCCTGTGGTGGCCTTGGTCACACCCTGCCCTGGGGGATGCCACCTCCCCAGAAGCATCTGCTGACACAGGACTGGCATCAGCAGCGCACAGCACGTGGTAGCAGCGTGGCACAGTGCCCAGCACATGGCACAGCATGGTGAGTAGCACATGGAATGTGGCACCTGACAAATAGCACATGGCACGACATGCAACACACAGCACGTGGCACATGACAACGCACATGGCACATGGAACACAGCACATGGCACACAGGACAAAGCACATGGCACATGGGACAGACACATGGGGCATGCAACACTGCATGACATGCCCCAGAGCACATGGCACACAGCACGTGGCACATGGCACACAGGACATGACACATGGCACATAGCACATGTTTCATGGCATGTGCACACAGCACGTGGCAATACGGTATGTGGCACACGATGCATGGCACATGGGACATGGCGTGTGGCCCATGGGACATGACACATCACAGCACATGTCACTGGCTACGTGCACGTGGTGCATGGCCCATGGCACACATCGTATAGCACATGGCACACGGTATGTGGCACAGGATGCACGCACACAGCACGTGGCACATGACAAAACACAGGTCACGTGGCAAACAGCACACAACACATGGTACATGACACTCAGCAGACATCACATAGCACGTGTCACAAGATACATGGACATGGCGCCCAGCCCATGGCACACATCATACAGCACATGGCACATGCCATGTGACATACAGCACACAGCACGTGGCAGTGGCCGTGTGCACGGCAGCAGGGTTGGCTCCATTGCCACCTCCCTCAGCTCTGCGCCCCAGATTTGGGGCCGTGGCACAGCAGGGGAGTGCCCACTCCGGCACATGAAAGCAGCAGCTGCTCCAGAGCTTTGGTGCTCCCGCCACGCTGTCGGGTATGGACACCTGAAATGTGGGGGCAGCAGGGCTAGGGGATGCCGTTGACTCTTGTCACCAGCCAGGGTGGCATGGTAGGGGACACGGGCAGCACCCAGGATCTGCCAATCCCTCTGCCCACCCCCCACTAACCGACAGGGTGGGTGGCACCCAGAGAGCAGGATGGGCACAGGGGTGTTGCTTTATTGGGGGAGTCATGCAGCCTCCAAACATCACAGTGACAGAGAAACAGGGACTGAAAGGACCACAGGGACAGTAGGGGTGGAGTGGGGATGGGCTGCAGGGCACAGAACACCAGGAGTGTGCAGTGCCTGCTGGGGACCCCCGGGCAGTGCAGAGGGTGTCCAGCACCGGGGGCCCAAGACCTACCCCATGTCCCAGATGGGGGGGCTGTGGCAGGGCTGGGACTCACGGGGACCTCGTTTGTCCCTGTGCCACAGGGAGGGGAGCTGGGGGTCCTCACTGGGGGGAGCCAAGACTGGGGTCGAGGGTCCCTCACTGAGGTGACCCAGTGGTGCAGCTGGGGGCACTGGGGATCTCCACCTGGGGGGAGCTGAAGCTGGAGTGGGGGGCTGGGAGTTCCTCACTGGGGGAAACTGAGGTTGGGGTTGGGGCAGCGGGGATCCCTCACTGGGGGGAGCCGAGGCTGGGGTCGGGGGTGGGGGGCCGAGGGCAGCGCGGGGGGAACGCCTTGTAGCTGTAGTACTCCACCACCTGCTTGGGCACCTCTGCCAGCACGCACTTCGCCAGGGCTGTGGGTGACGCCTGCGGGACACCGGGGACACCGCGGGACACCGGCGTGAGCCGGGGCCACCGCCACCCCTGCCCGTCCCGCGATGCGGAGCAGCACTCGTTGGGAATCGGCTCCCTGTGCCGGGATGTGGGGACGGGAGGGGATGAAAGGGACGGGAAGGAACCGGGGAGGACCGAAGGGAACAGAAGGGACAGATGGGGACAAGACGGGACGGGAGGGGAGGAGAGTGGATGGGAGGGAGCAAAGACGGGACGGGGGCGGGACGTGAGGGAACGAGGAGGGACGGGGAGGGGCAGGAAGGGAACGGGAGACGACTGGAAGGGACAGGAGGGGACGGGAAGGGGCAAGAGAGAACCAGAGGGGATGCGAAGAACAGGGAGAGGCAGGCAGGACTCCCGGCCGCCCCACTCACGTTCTTGAACTCGCGGAAGGGCACGAACTGGACGATGTCGCGCAGGACGGGCTCCCCCTTGGGGGAGCGCAGGACACCGTCGTCCCCGTCCAGGATCTGCATGTCGGTGAAGTCGGCGTTGCCTACCCCGACGATGATGATGGACATGGGCAGGTAGGAGGCCCGAACAATGGCCTCCCGCGTGTCTGCCATGTCTGTCACCACCCCGTCCGTCAGGATCAGCAGGATGAAGTATTGCTGGAGAGATAGGGATGCTCTGGGGGAGCTGCCCGGCCCCACGTGGGAGTACCCACAAGTGTCACGAGCACGTGGGGGTCTCAGCCCAGCCTGGTGCCCCAGTGGCACCCACCGATGCTTCCTTGGTCCGCTCCTCATCAGCCGCCACACGAGCCACCTTGGTGATGATGGGAGCCACGTTGGTGGGGCCGTAGAGCTGGATTTTGGGCAGGCAGCTCTGATAGGACTCCACAACACCCTGTATGCCTGAGGGGGTGTGAGAAGTGAGGAGGGACATCCTGGCCGTGGACCAGACCCTGCCGGAGCTGGACTTACCCTCACATTCATCGTTGTCAGGGTTGAAGTTGATGGCGAAGTCGTGGGAAACCTGGAGGGCAGGAGGGGAGGGGGCAGCCAGTGTCCACCCCCACCCACTGAGCCCCACCAGTGTCAGGGCCTGGGGTGTCTGGAGGGATGAGTGCATCCCTTGAGTCCCACAAGGCCCTGGCACTCCGACCACCCCTTACCTCATACTTGGGGGGGATCCTGGCACCGAAGCCCAGAGCTGAGAATTTCTTATCACTGCAAGGGAAGGGGTGTGAGGAGCTCTGGTGCCATCTCTGGGTGGCCATCACCAGGGCATCTGACCCCAGCGAGGCCATCACCAGGGTGTCTGGCCCTGGGGAACCCACCAGAGCGACCAACCTGTCATAGTCCTGGCAGATCTCACCCACAGCCACCAGTGCCTTCAGGTACTCGTTGGGCTGGTAGGGGTTGATGTAGTGCAGGGAGCAGCTGTTTCGGGGGTCCCCGTTGGAGGCTGTGAAGTCAATGGCCACCTGGGGTAGAGGGAGGGCAGTGAGGGCTCCCCCAGGGCGAGCTGGGCCACCAGCGTGTCCCTGCTGGGTGGGACGGCGGACTCTGCTCACCGTGAAGTGGATCTGGCAGCCGCCCATGATGTAGTCCAGGAAGGAGTAGACCCTGTGGATCTTCCAGGGGAACCCACGTCAGCTGGTCCTGCTCAGGCTGGCCTACAGAGCCAGGCGTGGCTCGGCTCAGCACAGCTTGGCACAGAATGCAGGCACTCACCTTCAGGTCCAGCAGCACCACGACCCCCGAGTTCTTGTAGTTGCGCTTCTTAATCTTGTACTTGGGGTTCATGCAGTCCCACTGCACCTGCGGCACACGTGGCACCTGCGCTGCCTGCGGCCCTCGCCCTGGGACCCCCATCCCTGGCATCCCCCCAAGCCTCCCGGTCCCATGGCTTTGCAGAATGGTGACCCAACAACCCCATAACATTGCGGTCCCATAACCCTGCAGTCCCCCACAGCTTTGCAGCACAATGACTCCACAGTCCCAGAACATTGTGGCCCCATAAAAATACAGCCTCACAGCATCATGTCTCTGCAGCATAGCGACCCCACAACACTGAAGTATCATAACCCTGCCTTCCTGCAGCCCCTCAGCCCCACAATGCTCCAGCCCCATGGTGCCATGACCCACAGCCCCACAGTTCTATAACCTCATAACCACATGGCCCCACAACGCTGCAACCCCACAGCCCCAGGCTGCAGCCACCTTTCCCCACTCCCAGCCACACCCTGGGCTCCAGCTACCCCATCCATGGCTGATTCTCCAGAGGACCTCAAACCCAGAATCCCTTCCCCAAAAAGGTAGGCAGCAGCAAGGAGAGAATGACCCCAAACCCAGAGGAGTTGCTGGGAGGTATCTGCTGGGACGGGCTCTTCTGACAGCACACAGGGGTGACAGCCAGGCTATCCCTGTGTCCCCGTGTCCCACCTTGTTCTCCCCCATCGCCTTCTGCATCTCCTCAAAGGTGGTGAAGAACTCCCCAATGAAGTCGTGCTTGCCTCGCGAGTCGTAGTCCCACACCACACCCTGCAGTGGGCACAGCTCAGCCCCAGCACCGGGGGTCCCCAGCACTGTCCCCAGCACTGAAGGGTCCCCTGCACCAACCCTGGCACCGGGGGTTCCCTAGCACACCCCCAGGGAAGCCAGGGTACACAGATACCTCTGGGGCAGGGATGGGGGTCCCCATCTCCCTTCCTCACCCTCAGCTTCCTCTTCTCCTCACAGCTGCAGAGTGAGTTGAGAGACACCTTGAAGGGCTCCCAGACGGGGCTCAGGTTGTTCTTCACCACCTGTGGGACAGGGAGCTCAGCAGGGCTGAGGAGATCCCAGGATGGCTGTGGGGCAGCCCTGCGGGGCCTCACCTCAGTGCGGTACACGAGCTGCTCGCTGCAGTCATCGTCAATGCGATAGATCTCCAGGAAGGGATCCGACTTGCTGAAGAGGTCCTGCAGGAAGAGGAGGGGGCAGAGCACTGCCCACCCTGCCCGCCCTGCCCCATGTCCCCCCCGGCACCTGGCTCACCTTGTCATCCAGCTTCTTGGCGCGGAAGGCGAGCTCCACGTAGCCGTTGTTCCCCGAAATCTCCTCAGAGATGATCTGCGAGGAGAGGCAGCCACGGCTTTGTCCCCTGTTCCCCTGCCTCCCACCTCCCTGTGGTGCCCCAGGAGCGGACAGGGTGCCACGTGCCTTCCCTGGGGCAGCAGGAACCCCCAGTGGCCAGCAGACACCAACAGAGACCCTGAGCCCTCCTCACTCCCAAGAGCCTGAGGGGCTGCAGGGCTGGATGGCAGCTCAGACAGGAGGAGGGGCACTGGGGAACCCCCACACCCCCAGCTCAGTGGCACCTACAGCCCAGTGACAGCCCACTGACCCAGTCCAGATGTCCCAGCTTGATGCCTTCCCAGCATCCCAGTCCAGTGCCACCTACGTGTCCTGTCCAGTGTCACCCTGGGATCCCAAGTTGATGTCGCCTCAGGGTCCCAGCCCCTTGTCAGCTGTTCACCCCATTCCAGTGCCACTTCAACGCCCCAGATTGGTGCCACCCCAGGGTCCCAGCCCCTTGTCAGCTGTTCACCCCATTCCAGTGCCACTTCAACACCCCAGCTTGGTGCCACCCCAGGGTCCCAGCCTGATGTCACTCCAGAGCCCCTGCTCAGTGACACACCATTGTTCCACCCCCAGGCTCGGTACTCACCGTGATCGTGGACTTGCCTGCGAACTTCCCATACTTGAGGAACAGCGGCTTTGTCACTCGTTTCTGCGCCACAATCTGCAAGAGCCCAGGGTTGGGGGGGGGACACCATAGAGGGGGTCCCCGGGGGGGGCGTCCCCAGGCTCACCTGCCCCACGGTGCACTCCATGCCCCCCAGGAAGTCATCGTCGTGCGTGCCCACGCCGGTGTGGCCATGGCTGTCGTACACCTCGAACCGCAGCTTCTGCACCTCCTCGAAGTAGTAATCGACCGTGAAGATCTTGGCGAACACGGGGTTCAGGTTGCTCTTGATCACCTCGCTGCGATCCACCTGCACAGGAATGGTAATTGGCCAGGGCCAGAGTTTCCCGGGCCTTGAGGTGCCAGAGCTCACATCCACCTGGGAATGTGGATGTGGGAGCCTGGGGGGAATAGGGGTGCGGGGAGGTAGGGATGGCAGATGAGGAATGGGGGCTGCTGGAGTGGAGGATGAAGGGATTGGGGTGCTGGGATGGGGGATACAAGGATGAGAGATGACAGGATGTGGGATACAGGGATGGGGGGTGCTCAGTGGGGGATAAAAAATTAGGGAATGAAGGGATGGAAGGTGAAGGAATGAAGGATGACAGGATGGGGTTGCAGCAATGGAGAATCCAGGGCTGGAGGCTAAAGGATAGGAGGTGCAGGGATGAAGGATGGTGGGATGAGGATCCTGGGACAGGGAATATAAGGATGGAAGATAAAGGGATGGGGTGTGCCAGGAAGAACCAGCCGTGCACAGGCATTTCCCTGTGCCCAGGTGAATGGCATTTGGAGGAGCCCCACGTGCCCTCATGGCCTCCAGCCCCACGTCCTGGGATCACCCCTCTCCCCAGGCTCCCATTGGTCATCCAAGGGGATACTCTAGCTCTGACCACACTTTGCCACACAGGAGCAGAGGCAGAATGCTGGTGCCAGGATAAGCCCCTGTATCCCCACCGGGGGGTGGCCATAGCTGGGGGTCACCAGCACACAGCCTCGGTGGGTGCTCAGTGTGTCCCATCTGTGCTTGGCAGCA
Source organism: Pseudotriccus pelzelni (assembly GCA_035584735.1). Classification (NCBI taxonomy): domain Eukaryota; kingdom Metazoa; phylum Chordata; class Aves; order Passeriformes; family Tyrannidae; genus Pseudotriccus; species Pseudotriccus pelzelni. Next base: position 20,037,013 of record JAWMRA010000020.1, on the reverse strand, counting down.
GGTGCTGAGCAGTTCCAGAGCCTCCCCCACACCCATCCCTATCAATTTTGACTCAATGGGACACATGCTGGACAGGGCACCCTGCCAGCCCCTGGCCCCTGCCCACCTCCTGTCCAATCCGGCAACATCTGCTGAGCCTGCACTGCTGCCACATTGCCAGGGCCACCCATGTCCCTCCTGTGTGGGCCCTGCCACACCCTCACCCTGGGGATCTGGGTTTCGGGCACCCCGAACCCTCCAGCACCAGTCACTGCCAGAGAGTCCTGGGCTGTCTCAGCGCTCAGTGCCAGAGCGGAGTCAGCCACACCTCGGCTGGGGGACACGGGCTGGCAGTGACAGGGAGGGGACAGGGCATGGGGTCACTACAAAAGGTGGCTCAGGAGGGACCCTCTTGCCTCTTGGCGCTGGCTGGTGTATGGCACTGCACAGCACCGCGTGGCATAGCATGGCACGGTACACGGAGTGTGGCACGGCCGGGTACAACGGTCTGGCACGGCACACACACGGCAGCTGGCACGGGGCCCCTGTGTCCCCCCCGGCCCCGCGCTGGCTCGAGTGGAGTCGATGACACGCCGAGGGATTTAGCGCTAAATCCGCAGGCTGAGCGGCTGCGATTAGAGTGGAGCTGCCGGCGCCAGCCAGGGCTCAGCGTGGGGAGGGAGGGAAGGAGCTGTGCCAGCCCCAGTGCCTTCCCAATGTCTGCCAGCCCCAGTGCCAGCCTCAACACCAGTCATGTCTCATGGGGTGACCAGAGACCCCTAGAGCAGGACACATGGCCACGGTGCCAACCCTGACCCGCTCTGAGCTGCCCACCCCACACAAGGTGACACTGGAGCCACTGTGGGCATCCCACCCCACCCCTCTCCCTGGCCCTGCCACAGCTCCTGGGGGCTGGATGTGACCTGTTGTCAGCACTGTCCCCACGGGCTGCTGGGTGCCCCACAGTGCCCTGCCCTGCCCCATGAGCCTCATGCTCTGTGACCTGCACTTGGGCACCCTGTGTCTTGCTCTGTGCCCCGCACCCTGTACCCCACACTGAGCTCTGCACTGTGCATCCAGCAGCCTCTGTGTACACCCTGCACTCCGTTCTGGACCCTGCTCTGCACCCTGCACCCGGTTCTGCACCCTGCACCCTGCTCTGTACCTTGCACCTCATTCTGCACCCTGGTCTGAACCCTGCACCCCGTTCTGCACCCAGCACCCTGCTCTGCACCCTGCACCCAATTCTGAACCCTGCACCCCATCCTGCATTATCTCCTGCACCCCAATCTGAACCCTGTACCCTGCTCTGCACCTTATTCTGCTCCCTACTCTGCATCCTGCACCCTGTTCTGCACCCAACACCCTGCTCTGAACCCTGCACCGCATTCTGTACTCTGCTGTGCACCCTGCACCCAATTCTTTGTTATCTTCTGCACTCTGCTCTGCACCCTGTACTCTGTTCCCCACCATCTCCTGCACCCCACCCTGCAGCCCCCCGTGCCTGTCACCCTGTGCCCAGCACCCACTCACATGCACCCGTCACCCCATGCCCACCCCCACCACGTCCCTGGTGCCTGCCCTGCCCTGCCTGCTGTGGGGGCTGCTGGCAGTGCCCCCAACCCTCCTACCTCCATCCACTGGCCCTGGGACTGCATCAGGAGCAGGACGCAGGGGTCTGACTTGTTGAGGGTGTCTCGGTCCAGGAGGTGTTTACAGCTGACCCGCAGCTCCACCTTGGAGAGCACGGCCAGCGGAGCCTGCGGGCACGGCTCGGGCACGGCACCCATGCCAGCTGGGGCACGGGGGGCGTTCGGCCGGGCAGAGGGGCACGCAGCCCCGTGGGCGAATGGCATCGGGGTCTAGGGTGGCCACTGCCTTCGGTGCCGTCAGGGAGCCAGGCAGGTGCCCGTCATGCCCGGGGCTCGGTGCCCCACGGTGCCAGAGAGGTTCCTGGGGGCAGCACAGGGGTGCGGTGCTCCAGGGGTTGGAGGGACCTCGTGACCCCCTCTGGGGTAGGGTGGCTGGGTCCAGTCCCGATGGCTCCGTGGGGTTCTGCAAGGCATCAAAGCACAGTGAGGTGAGCAGGAGCTGGGGCACCCTCGTGATGCTGCCCATGTACCCTCAAGTGCCAGCCAGACCTGTGGGCTCTAACTGTGGGGCTCACCCCCAGCCCCTTGGGCTGACCAAGGGTCCCACAGGGCCATTCTCAGCTCTGCCCCAGGCCGACCCCAGGGACAAGATGTGTCCCACGGGGAAGTGGGACCTGAGTGGGGCTGGGTGGCTATGCAGGACTAGGGTTGTGCGGGCAGCCCTGGGTATCCACTCTGGGGTGCCTTGAGCGGGGCTGGGGAGCAGAATCACCCCCCTGTCCTGGACAGTGCTCTCTGGGAGGGCAGTAGAGACACCAGCTCAGTGTCCCTGTCGCCAGGTGATGGATTCCCCTGTGCTGGGGTCAGGGACCACCTCCCCACTGAGGCTGGTGACACCTAGCCAGATGATGCTGTGTGACAGGGCATAGAGGGCTCTGCCAGTCCCAGCCCAGGCTTGTCCCCCACCTGCAGACCCAGAGGGTGGCTGGCTGGGGAAGGGGCAGCTGCAGAGCAGCCCCTACATGCCCCGTCTGGCCAAAGTTTCCTAGTGCAGTCATGCACTGCCCAGGCCCTTCCTGGCACTTGGCTCTGGTGCCCCCAGCTCCGGGGGGCCATCATCCCCCTCCCAGGATCACAGGCACTCCTTGACATCCATTGCCCAGTGGAGGGGGCACCGGGTCCCACCCTGCCCATTGCCCCCCTCACCTGGGTGCTGGTGGCCTGGGCTCCACAGGCGGCCGGGTTGGGGCTGGGGTCGGTGTGCCGAGGGGAGCTGGTGTGCCAGCCGTGCCGGTGTGCCAATCGTGCCGGTGTGCCAGCCGGAGCTGCTGCCGCTGCCACCTCCACACAACTGACTCAAGCTGCAGTTCGGGAGCGGAGCCCTAAGAGGGAGATGGATGACAAGCTCCGTTAACTGCCTCGCTGCCAGCATCAGAGTGGAGCCCACCTGTGGGCAGTGGGGCTGAGGGGGGTCTCCAGGGTCCCTGGCATTGCTGGCAATGCCAGGGCAAGTGCTCCTGCTCCAGGTGAGACCCCCATGGCACAGACACAGCCTCTTGCCCTCCCCAGCTGCTCCCTGTGGGGTACCCAAGGCCATCCTGGTCTCAGCCCGCTACACTCTTAAGCTAAACACAAGGGTGGGGTGCCCCAAACCCACTGGGCATCCTCCCCACATGCTGGAGCACACAGACCCACATTCCATGCACATGGAATCCCATCTGCCCCATTCACAGCCTGGGACCCCCACCCTCCCCTGTCCCCCCAGTGCTGCAGCACTATCAGCTCAGCTTTATGAAAGATGATGTAATTAGCCCAAATTTGGAGGGATTAAAATGCAGATAGGGCTAATGAGCACCAGGGCACTGCAGGGCCGGGACTTCAGGAGCTAATCCCCAGCCTGCCTGGCAGAAATAGGCCACTCTCTCCCACTTCCTCCCCCCAGCCCCTGGCACAGTCCAGGAGAGCAGGAGGCAGCAGACACACAGTGGGACATGGGGTCCAGGCAGAGGGGCCGAAGGGATGGGCGATGGCACAGGCAGCACCACAGTGTGCACCTCTTGACTGTGTTCAAGCAGCCGAGGGGCCATCCAGCTGTGCCAGAGCTCCAGCACCGAGTGCTTCAACCCATCCCATCCCATCCACATTCTCTCTCCAACCTGCTGACAAATGACTTCGTTATCCTGTCCAGGCTGCACAATGGCCCTGGATGTGAGCGCTCCCAGAGCACTTCAAATCCCACTGACACATCATGCCTTATCTACCATGGAATGGCCTTTAAGCCATGAAGAATTGGGTGAAGGGTCCCCAGAACAGTACCAGAGGCAGAGCTGAGGGCTGGGCAGGGCAGTAGTCCAGCCCTGGGATTCTGCTCCATCGAAGCCCAACTTAAGGGCTGGGACACATCTTATTCCCTTGTGCCCCTTAAAAAGCAGTGAAGTCCTCTCCCATTTGGGCAGCACTGCCCAGCACCCAAATGTGACACCCACCACGACACCCCACCTTCTAGAACTCTGCCTCACACAGAGGCATGGAAATCAATAAACCTGGAATACTGGCATGGAAGGCAGGGAAGGGGGACCACACAAAGTTTGGCACTGAGGAGGTACGCCCAATGCCCCTCAAGGTCAGAGCAGGAGGGAGCCCAGACTGCAGCCCTGACATAAGGCAGAGGAGTGGGCACAAGGCAGGCGTTTCACAAGCTTTCAGAGAACTCTGGAGACTCCAAGCACAGCAAATGAGGTTTCCCACGCCTGAACACATCCCTGCACACAACTCCGCTCGGTACTTGTGCCCCAAAAACACAGCACACCCGTCTGTCTACGGCTTTTTATTGACAGTTCTGGGGAGAACAGTTCATTTCTTCTTCTCCACATCCTGCTCCGCCGCTTCCTTGGCGCGCTTGGCACGGATGCCGAAGAGGCGGGCGTTGGCCCGGGCCATGCGCAGGCTGGCGAAGGCCTTGAAGTTCTTCTCGTCTTCCGAGATGACGCGGGCCTTCTCCCGCTTGAACACCTGGGGAAAGAGGAAGTGTCAGACAGTCAGGCTGCACCTCGGGGAAGGAGCTGAGGCTTCGCAGTTATCTCAGCGAGGAACAGAGCACTTGTGCCACCTACAGGCCCTGCCCTCGGCTGCTCCGCCGGGAACAGCGGCACAGCCGCACCCGCGCAGAGCACAACGGGGCAGAGATGGAAACAAAGCACCACAGGAAACGTGAGTCAGATTCACAGAATCACAGGATTGTTCAGGTTGGAAAAGACTTTAAGAGCGCTGAGTCCAACTGTCAGTCCGGCACCAGCAGCGTGTTCAGTGCTAATCACGTCCTCAAGTGCAACATCCACGTTTACTGAACACTTCCAGGGATAGGGACTCCACCACTGCCCTCAGCAGTCAGTTCCAATGTTTTATACCTTTTCCATGAAGAAATGTTCCCAATATCCAACCTGAACCTCCTCTGGCACAACTTGACGTTGTTTCCTCTCATCCTGTGACTTGTTCCCTGTGAGCAGAGCCTGACCTCCACCCAGCTCCACCCACCTGCCAGAGAGTTCTAGGGAGCAACTAGAGGTTTGTGGCACACCGACAGCAGCTCTGGGAAGCCGTAAGGATTCAGGGACAAATGCTGACCACAGAACCTGCCTGGGCACGCCTGCCTCAGCTGCAACCCAAAGTGCCCCCAAGTTTCACAGGTACAAGTTCTCTTGAAGGTTTAGTCCTGGGGTTTTTTTGATCCAGGATGGGCAGTGCCCGCAGACGCTGTGCAACAGCAAGGAGAATCCTCTCCCCAGAGTTCAATCTCAATTATGTCCCACAGAAAATATGATGTAATTACACTTACATTCTTGATGGGCATAACAGGTCCTGTGAGCTGAGTGGCCATTTTGAGTTCCTCTGGCTGCACAAGGAGAGGACAGGAATGTTAAAAAACCAAAATTTAAACTTTCTCAGGTTAGAACCTCAGTTAAAAGCACAGCCTGTATACAGGTACCCAGCTTAAACACGGTGTTAACGATCCTGATGGAATACTTAGCACCAAATGGTAATGAATCCAGCATTTCAATTGGCACAGACAAGCTCCATCAACAGCCCACATTGTGCCTGGATCAGGCCGGAGGAGCAGCGGCCTCTCAGCTCTGCCAGCTGGAAAAGCTTTGACACCAACTGTGCCATTTTCAGTGTGACACAGAATCACAGAATCGTTAAGGTTGGAAAAGACCTCCAAGATCATTGACTCCAACCTGTGACTGATTCCCCACCTTGTCACCCAGCCCAGAGCACTGAGTGCCATGTCCAGCCATTCCTTGGACACCTCCAGGGATGGGGACTCCACCACCTCCCTGGGCAGACTCTTCCAATGTTTGACCACCCTTTACAGGAAGAAATTCCTCCTGGATGTCCAACCTGAACCTCCCCTAGCACAGCTTGAGGCCATTTCCTCTCATCCTGTCCCTTGTTCTCTGGGAGCAGAGTGTGACCCCCACCTGGCTCCACCCTCCTGTCAGAGAGCGAGAAGCTCCCCCCTGAGTCTCCTTTTCTCCAGGCTGAGTCCCCCCCAGCTCATTTATACCCAACACATTCCTCAGCAACTCCTTCTAATGCTGATTTCACTGTCTTGTAAGTGTGTCATCAGACAAAAACGACTGAAGATTATTTTATGTAGTTAATTTCCAGCAAGCAAATCTGAAGCAGTATTACAGATCAAGGCCCTTCCTCCCTGCTCTGAAAAGGCAGGGATCCACTACAATTAAGCAGCTTGGAGCTGCCAGGCTCCCCAGAAGATCTGAGGACCGCTGTGTTCCGTGGCTCGCTCAGCCCCGCGGGAAGCGCGGATCCACTGCCAGCAGAGCCAAAGAACACAGCTCTGCTCTGATCTTGGAGAGCTTTTAATGAAAAGCATTTTTGAATGTCAACAGCAACTGCCTTCTGGAGCCTATCTGGCATGGAACCGCTCATAGAGCCTGTCCCTCACCCCTCCATACGGCTGGACAGAATTTTCAGATGGAATTTTCAGCTACTCTTGACAATTTAGCTCCACAAACTAAAACTCAACTGGCTGGGCAAGCACTAAAGCTCCAGGAATCTGCCCCAAAAACCAGGGCTGCAGCCCCTCAGACAAATGCCTGACCCAGTGTCACCGTGACCCAGAGAGCCCTGTTAGACTCAACCCTGCCAGGCCAGGCTTTATGCTGGGCTCAGACCCACACTGCATCCAAGGGCAGGGCTGCTCCCCTCGGGATCACATCATGGAACAGGATCAGGAGCTCTGCACAGCGGGATAGAGGGATGGGCTGACACCAAACCTCCCAAAGCGGGGCTGCAAACAGCCCGTGACACCATTCCAGCAGCCAGGTACTCACAGAGCTGTCTCCCTTCTTGGGCATGGCTGGCTTCCTCGGGAAGAGGATGAGCTTGGAGTGGTACTCCTTCAGCCTCTGCACGTTGGCCTGCAGGGACTCAGTGGACTTGTTCCGCCGCCGGGGATCCACGGAGATGCCGATCGTCCGCGCAAACTTCTTGTTGATGCCAGCGAGCTGAGGGGAGAGAGGGAGCGGTGTCAGCATGCCACTGCTCCCAACAGCCAGGCAGGGCTCTAAGCACAGGCAGCACAGGACATGGGGTCTGGAGAAGGCTTGGCATGGTAAAAGGACCACCTGCTCCACCACCAAAGGGTGTCCTGGGGTACCTTAATGCTTAAAATGTTCCTCAGACTTTGGTTTTTGCAGGCGCATTTTCCTCAGGAGAGCAAAGAGCAACCCCTGAGGGGGACATTTAAACTCAGATACATACAGACAGGCATTTATGAAGTAGGGACGTGGATAACTCTGGCTCACTGAATACCGTGAGCTCCATTAAATAACTATTTGTTTTAACCGTCTTAAACAAGAAACTAATTTTCTGTTTGAAGACAAACAGCTGTGTCCTGCTTTGTGTTCCACCATTATCCAAAAATTAAAGAAAAGTAAGCAATGAAGCATTTGGCACCCAGAAGAACAATTTTTCTGCCTCAGTGCACCAGTTTCAGTTATAAATGCTTTAATTAGACACTGAACCAGGCACAAAGGCAGCTGGTGGCTGCCAGCAAGGACTGATATAACTCCTGCCCACTGCACAGATATGCAGTGGGGGGTCCCTGCAGACATCCTTTAACAGCTCAGCACACCCGGACAACTTCCTGAAGGAATGGAAGGCAGGGAATACTTCCCAGAGAGTTTCAGTGTTTCTAAACCAAATACTAAACAAGAACAGCCCCAGCTACTCCTGGAGGCTGCACTGAACAGTCCTTCCTCCTGGTACAACATCCCCTGTTACTCTTACAAGTCAGCTTAGCTCAGTTTACTTGATCCACCACAAGAACATATTGGCCAAAACATTTAGGATTAGCAGAACAGTATTTCATAAAGAAACAAACTAATTTAATGAAGACCTTAACCTTCACCCTCCCTAAAAAAGTTTAGGAGACTCGAGGCTCTTCCAGGATTCCATTTTCATAGAATCCCAGACTGGTTTGTGTTGGAAAGAACCTTAATGATTATCCAAATGCACTCCCCTGCCATGGGCAGGAACACCTTCCACTAGACTAGGTTGCTCCAAGCCCCATCCAACCTGACCTTGGACACTTCCAGGGATGGGGCAGCCACAGCTTCTCTGGGCAACCTGTGCCAGGGCCTCACAACCCTCACAGGGAAGAATTTCTTCCATCTATCCAACCTCAACTTCTCTTCTTTCAGCTTGATTTTAATGGAGTTTTAATCGACAGTCTGACCAGACAACCAGACATTTACCTTTGAAACACTTATGAGTGGTGTCTCCTTGCTCCCAGAACCAGAAGCACCACAGTCTCCCGAGGATGAGCCAGCACCAGCAGGTACCTGAACCTCCCACATCACCTTGTGCAGGACAGGAGCGGCAGCCAAGCTCAGACTGGGAGATCATTTATTTGGATCAGTGCTCTGTACTCACTTTTAGCTCCTCCAGGCTGAAGCCTCTGCCAGCACGAACTTTTTTGTGGTATCTGATTGTTGGGCATCGCACGATGGGCCGGATGGGCCCAGCCACGGGCCGGGGGGCAATGCGGCGAGCCTTGGCCTGGCGAGCCTTCCTCCTGGAATGTCATGAGATCAGAGGATTGATCAGGTTGGAAAAGACCTCCAAGATCATTGACTTCAACCTGTGACTGATTCCCCACCTTGTCACCCAGCCCAGAGCACCAAGTGCCATGTCCAGCCATTCCTTGGACACCTCCAGAAATGGGGACTCCACCACCTCCCTGGGCAGGTGCCTGACTATCCTTTCTAGGAAGAAATTCCTCCTGATGTCCAACCTGAACCTCCCCTGGCACAGCTTGAGGCCATTTCATCTCATCCTGTCCTTTATTCCCTGGGAGCAGAGTGTGACCCCTACCTGGCTCCACCTTCCTGTCAGGGAGCTGGAGAAAGCAAGTAGGTCCTGCTGCTTCAGCCCCTTCCCTTCTCTGGACACGCTCCACTCCTTTAGTGCCTGTGCTGGGGTGAGGGACCCAAAACTGATCCCAGAATTCCAGGTGTGGCCTCACCAGTGCCCAGCACAGCGGACAAGCACTGCCCTGGCCCTGGGACCACACTGGCACACAAGGCAGGTGCCACTGGTCTTCTGGGCCACGTCGATAGGACAGTCACCAGGAACGTGGCATCTCTGCCAGATGTGCCACTGCTGCCCTTGCAGGGATGCATGTCCTGCCCTAGGATCCCTCCGGAACCAACAGCCGGGCCAGGCCGGTGCCTGATGCTGCTCTGGAACCGCCGCTGCCATCAGAGACCCAGGGAAGAAGGAGTCATCACCGTGGTGCAGCGATTCCGGAGATGTCTCATCACTTGGCTGCGGCTGGGAAGGGTCGGCTCTGAGCACAGATCCCGAGAGAGCAGCCGGGACTTCAACGAGAGCGGCCGGGGAAGGGCCGAACACAAACCCGCGGTGCTGTGGCCTCCTCATCAGCCCCACACACTCTGGGAACCCCCTCGCGGGCACCCGCGGCCTCACCTGCGGATCTTGCGGGCGGGCTGGTTGAACCAGGTGGCCACTCTGCGCTGCCAGTCCTTGTGGAAGTGGGGCTTCAGGATCATCCCATTGCGGCTGGGCGCCATGGCTGCGGCCTGCGGACACGGGCACGGTTAGCGCGGCCCTGCCGGGGCCCCGCCCGGCCCCTGGAACACCCCGGGCCCGCGGCCCCCGACCCAGCAAAGCTCCCCGTGCGCCTCCGGCGGCTTCCCCGCGGCGCCGGGGGGGCAGATGGCGGCGGATGGAGCCCCGGGCCCACACTCACCTTCCGCCTCGCGAACGGCGACCGGAAAGGACGCGCCGCGGCGGCGGCGCCGGAAGGGCCGCGGCGGCGGCCAATGGGGAGCGCGCGCGAGCGGCCCGGGGACGGCCGGGCCAATGAGGAGCGGTGGCGTCACCCGCCCGCAGTAAAGATGGCGGCGGCTTAAAGGGCCCGCGGCCCGCGGGGACCCGCAGGGAGGCGAGGGTCGAACGGGGCCACGCGCCCGCGGCCAAAATGGGAGCAGCAGCTCCCGCACTGCTCGACGCCCTCTCACAAGCCCAGCCAGACACAGGCCCGATGGGATTCTCCAAACAGGAATGTGGGGGTCCCTGTTCCCCTCTCCATCCAACCCCTGCTCCAACATCCACCCCAGAGAGCTCTGCCACTGTCCCCCATCATCTCCCCAAGTGGCAGGAGAGGGGTTGGGGACTTCCATCTGCCTTGGCAATCAGCGGTGGGATGCAGGGCAGTGCCCCGGCAGCGCTGGCACGGCACTGCTGATAGCACCACAGGAGCCACCGAGGGCCCTGCGCTGTCACCCAGCGTCCCACCACAGAACCACTTCCACTGTCACCCTCGGCTCCACCGGACCAAACTCAAACGGACTGTAAGTTACAAAATAAAATCAAAGAACATTTGGAATTTCATCTGCTGCTGGAAAAGTGAATTAAAAGAGTGAGCCTGTGAAGAAACAAACAGGTTTGGTCCAGGCAGCAGCACAACAAATGCAGAAACCCACTTGTGCCCCTGCAATCAAGGCAAATGACCTCCTAGGCACTGAGAGACCGCAAGGAATGGGCTGGGACAGGGAGAGGATGGCAGGGAGAACATCCTGCCCACACCATCAGGGAAGCAGGCGGCTCCAGCCCCAGCCTGACCCAGGAACAGGAGCCTGGGACTGTGACAAAGGCCCAAAGGCTGGGAGCTGTCACAGCCCAGGCTTGGGCTGGGGTCTTCAAGGTCACAGACAGCCCCCATAGAATAACTCCAGACAATAATCCTTCCCAAAAGATTACGCCAGCCAGGGCACTCCAGGCAGCAACAATCACTTTAATGCTTTCCCTGATGAACACCAGACAGCCCTGTCAGCAGGGCCTGTTTTGCAAGAACCACAAGGATGGAGCAGCTTTTCCTGAGGATTCCCAACCCACGTACACACCTGTTTTTGCTGGATTTCCAAGAGCACCTCTCCAGCTCTGAACCAGCAATACAGAAGTTTTCCCACATGTACCTGGAGTCACTCTCTGCACTGCTGGTTTCTCATGTCCGACTGCTGAGCTCTGCACGCAGATTTTCCTTAATCTCTGCTTAGGAAACACTTGCTATAAAAACTGGATATAAATTACTGACCAGGGAGAAGCAGGCCCTTGTCCTGTACAACTCCACAGCTCTAATGAGCTTCATATGTGCCAGAACATCCCCCCAGCCTGACACATTCTACACACACAGAGGCATGTTGTGGGCAGTTTATTCCAGCCAAGGGTGTTTACTGTGTTGCATTCACAGCAAAGATGCTCAAAGGTTACACAAGAGCTCCTCAGCTCAGTTTCCCCACGCTGGCATCAAGGGCACAGCCCTGCCCTCCTGCCATGGCACAGAGCACAGTCAGTTGGCTTACATGGGATCTTTCATCCCCCTAAGCACATGTACCCTGCTCTTGTGTACCAGAAACCTTCACAGCAGATCAGACTCACCCAACTCCTAATCACTTCCAGCCTGCTGGGAACGAATTCTAACTCCTGAGGAGTTCTCATTCCTGCAGGATAAAGCAAGGAGCAAATGTAGCCATCCCTTAATTTTGGGGTAACAGCAGCACAGCAATTCCCTAGTCAGCATCTTTGCAGCCGAGAAGGGAAAGGGTCTGTGTTCCAAAGAAGCCTCCCATTCTACACAGGAGTGGGCTTCACACTGGTCTCAGGCGTGGTTCCTCCTCCTCCTCGGGGTGCGGTGGCTGGGGAGGTGTCTCCTCCTCCCTGGTGTCCTGTTTGTCCCTCTCTGCCTGCAGCCAGCTCTGAGGGGCGATCATCTTCTTGGGACCGTGGGGAGGGGGCCCAATCAGAGCCTCAATGTCATCATAGTTAATCACTTCCTTCTCCAGGAGGGCACTGGACAGCTGGAAAGGAAAAATGAGGCACCATGAGAAACAAGGGCTCCAAACTGCCCCTCTGAGCTGATCTGAACTCTGCCAGCTCAACTCAGATCCCAACACCTGTCCAGAGCACAGGGAGCAGACTGGTTTCATGAAAGTACATTTCCTTGGGCCAGTGGCATATCCACTGACTCCTAGTTCTCTGCTAGGATTTAGGTGGTTCTGCATTGCAGAGAGAACAATGTAATTTTAAAAGCAGTTGGTTATTTCTTAAAAATTGGAGATTTTCAGACAGCTTTTCCATCAGTTCTCTGCTGAGACAGGACTGATAGGATTAGGACATGTGATAAATGACAAAACTTGAAAACTTAGAGGCTTTATTTTTCCCAAGTACGGTGAAACTCTCTGACTTTCAGGAGTCAGGAGCAGACTCCGGCTGTCCCCCCCCCCCCCGATGGTGTGACCCCAAAGCCACTGGAGCCAGGACAAAGTTCTTCAGGCTCTGGCACCGTTCCCAAGAGTGTGTTTGGCCAGGAACACACAGCATGACTGCAGGCAGCAAAGCAAGCTTTTGGGAATGGGAATGAGAGCTCCAAGAACAATGAGAGAAGTGTCCCTCCTGCCATTGTCACTGCACCTGTGGCCCTGCCCAGGAGCCAAAGCAGCAGCAGTGAGACCTCGGGCAGGCGCACAGCCCTCCCTGCGCACACAGCGCTAACAAAGAGCTGCCTGTTCCTGCAGCCATGGGCTGGGGGTCAGCGTGAGTTCCTCTCCAAAGAAGAGGAATTCTACAGCCCCTCTGGCAGCAGCACCACCCCTCTGGAGCAGCAGGTGGCTTGTCCAGAGTGGAACTGCTCAATCCTGCTGACCAGACGCGAGGCGCTGGCAACTGAAACGTTGACTCCGGAGATACTTTGGCTTCACTTTAAAGTTTTTCTGAGCTGAGCCTCCAGCAAACATCTGGCTGCTGTTAGATGGCAGCAGCAGGACAGAGGATCCTGCAGAGACACCCCTGAGGATCCCTGCTCCAGAGCTGCCAGGGCACTGGCCTGGGGACCGAGCTGTCTCTGTATCACTAGAGGCCTGACATTGTGGAGCTGAAGGGGTTGTTGTTGTTATTCTTCTTTGTTTAAAAAGAAGATTTAAGGAAAATAATTGCTTGATTTGCAAAGTATGCAACACTAAGTTGATTCCTGGTCATTTTGGATGTCATGGACTGGGTTTCCGAAGAGAAGTTAAGAAGATACACAGGGTGCTGTGACCCAAGTGTGGCTCAGCCCAAAGCAACTGGCACACAGCTCCTGGCACAGGCGGGGATGTGCCAGGGTGGGAGATTGGTTAGGGACTGTCAGGACACAAAGGGGAGGAGGCAAAGCTCTACTTTTTCAATGAGGATTCCTTGGTGTATCAGGTGTCAAGGAGGATGTACCAAGGAGGTTTTGTCAGGTGTCAGGGAGGTGAAAACTTCCTGGAGTCACCAGAAAGCAGGAACCAGCCCCAAATCAGCCAAGGCGACAGGTCCCATATTCCTTCACCAAAGCCAGAAATTGTCCACCTGATTGCTGGCTTGGCTTCCCAAAATCAGTCACTGTCTGCTCTCCAGGAAATTCCACTGCCAAGAGGCAAGCAGAGAAGTGCAGGTGAGGGACACAAATTCCAGCTTTGATCACTTGCATGAAGCACTCCCCCTCCTCTACCCTGCAAACACCAGCTGGTGTGAGGAGGCAGCTACGCAGTGCTGGGAAAGGCACACATTCCTCCCTGTGCCTGCTCTGAATCCGGGGGATCCACAGTAAACAGTCACTCGTTCCCAACACTCCCACTACAAGACTTTCTAGGAGAGAGACACTGCAACAGCTGAGCTACAGAGCACAGAAACCAGAAAGGCAAAAACCACCAGTTGAAAAAACCTAAAACAACAAACAAAACCCCACACAATCCAACTCACTGTTTGCAGCTTGTCCCGGTTCTCCAGTAAGAGCTTTTCCGTGCGCCTGTAAGCCTGAGCCACCAGGACTTTGGCTTCCTGGAAGAAACAAGAAGAGAGATTTGGGGTGTAGGTGGCAACAAATGAAACATGTGGCTAAACAAGGAGAGCTCTGAGGGATGGAATTTGCAAACTGAGCCAGAACATGGTTCCCATCCACAAAAACTACAGATAAACTGGAAAAAGGCCCAAGGAATGCTGGTGATAACGGGCAGTGAACTCCTGCCCTAGCACAGCTCTTCAGGGCAGTTGATGGGAAATGTAGATTAAGGCTGCCCAGGAGCTAAAGATGCAGCTCAGCACAAATCCCAGGGAAGCACAACCACAGTGCCTCAAACAAGGGTTTTTTGTTTCCAGCTTTTTGATTTTTCAACAAAAACAATGGTTTCTTCCAGCATTGAAGCTCAATTTCCTGTCAAAACAGGCTGATTCACAGTCAGTCCAACCATCATTTTGGTTAGATCTGATCTAGGGACTGCAGACATTTACACTGTGCAGCTGAGACTGTAAGACAGAGACATCTTGCCATCTAAGCACTGCACAGCACAAGTTACTGGGTTGAACTCACATCCAGGTGGGATCCTGCCTGTTCCTAAGGCCTCAAGGCACAGCCCTCACACAGCCACACAACAGGTAAGTGCTCACCTGTTGAAATCCACTACTCAATAACCTATAGCAGAATGCAAATTGTTTGGGTGTAAATCACTTGCATTGTTCCACTGAACTGCAGAAAGCAAAGAACAAAAAGAACCATTTAATCCGGGGTGGTCTTACATGGTCCATCATTTGCTGGAGGCCCTGGCTGAAGGGGCGTCGGCCGATCCCAGGGGCACTCTCCAGGTCCGGGAAAGAGAGCTGCCCGATGCTGGGCACCATTCCATACTGCTTCACCATGGAGTAGGCGATTTTGGTTACCTTCTTCAGGTCATCCTGTGCTCCTGAGCAGGACAAACACACGCAACGTTTGCCAAAGATCAAAACATAACATTTGGCATTTCCTCTTTCCAGCGCAGGAAACCTCTGTGCTGTGCTCAGACCACCCTGGACCTCCACCTACCCTTGCCAGGCTCTGGCTCCTCACCTGTGGTGACCTTGTTAAAGGTGATAGCCTCAGCCACTCTGCCCCCCAGTGCCATACACATCCTCTCCATCAGCTGCTCCTTGGTGAACAGGTACTGCTCCCTGGGCAGGATCTGCGCAAACCCCAGCGCTGCGTTTGTCCGAGGGGCTATGGACACCTGCAACACAGAGCAGCTCCCTCAGGCTCAGGGAACAACGCAGCTCTCCACTGCAGCAGCACGGGGAGGGCAGGGAGAGGCCTTTGCACTCCTAGGGAAGTTTGTCATAGCTATGGACAGGCTGGTCTACAGGGACACGGCCCTACAGTGTGTCCTGATTCCTGCACTGAAGGCTCTGCCTGCACATACTTTCTGCTCAAGAAATGCAAAGGGAGTTATCCCTAAGAGCAAGCCAGTGAAATCCTGAGATTTAGGAGTTGCTTTGGAGCATATAAGCTAAACAGTTCATTGATTCTGCTCCAGAATCCCTGAGACTACCTGCAAAAAGAAAGTCTTCAGAAAAATAACAACCGTTTCCCCCACCCATTAAAGGAGAGTAATAAACACCAGTTCTGCTTACACAATGGGTCATTCAGAGTGAATGTGCTGCTGGTAGCCAGCCAAGGATCTGTCACCCTTGCCATGCCACTCCCCATCCCCGCCACAGTGTCCCGGCTTTTGGAGATGTGCATGGATCACATCCCGGGGTGCCAAAGAGGCCTTTCCCTGCAGAGAAGGGCTTGAGGCAGAGAACCTCCCAGCCTGAAAAACATAGCTCCCCAGCAGTACCAGAGCAATTCCTGCAATGGGAGCTTTGCTGGCTGAAATGTGCTGGGTGAGGGATCACAGACAGAGCAGCCTGGAAGTGCATGACTGAGCAGCAGCACCAGGAGACTCGGTTGCTTTTAATTTTTAATTGCAAAGCTTCTCCTATAGCTTGTTAATCAGCTTTGCACCAGCACTATCATCAGTGGAGCCTAATAATGGATTTCTCTACAGCAAAATTTAGGGACATGGTTTATAGAATCACAGAATCATTAAGGCTGGAAAAGTCCTCGAAGATCCTCAATTTCAACCTTTAACTGAATCCTGCCAGCCCATTAAACCACAGCGTCAAGTGCCATGTCCAATTGTTACTGAACACTTCCAGGGATGGTGACTCCAACACTTCCCTGGGAAGCCTGTTCCAATGCTTAACCACCCTTCCAGTGAAGAAATTATTCCTAATATCCAACCTGAAGCTCTCCTGGTTTAGTGGTAAGCTTGGCAGTGCTGGGTTAATTCATTCTGTGATTCTCTGCCATTTATTTTGCTGCAGTATCACTGTTGGGGTAACAGAGCAGAATTCAACGCAAGTACCACAAAGTAATCTGGGGCAGTGGAAGCCCTCAGGACTCCCTTCCCTCTCAATGACTGGTTCATCACACCCCTCCTGGCAGTGGAGGTACCTTCATGACGGCCTCGGTGTGTTCCAGCAGCCACCCAACCAGCGCGTGACCGGATTCATGGAATGCCACGACCTTCCTCTCTTCTGGTGACAAGATCTTACTTCTTTTGGCAGTGCCTGTAGGACACAGACCAGGATTTGACAAGGTATCAGTAACAGGTGTAACCCGTGGGGCATAACCTGGTCCAGCTCAGTGCACAAGCTCACACAGCCTGTGGCTGAACAGTTTGTGCTGAACCCAGTGAGGGAGAGGCAGCAAACCCCCTTTAATTACAAGCTTGGAAGTGGAAAGCAATCCACGCTTGGAATTGCTTGAAAACACTGACAGAAATTTTTCCCCCCTTCTCCTCCTTGCAACAGATTTAATCATTAGATAAATGATTTGACATCTGATTCGATCACAGCTCAAGAACGTGAAGCTCGGTCCTGTTCTCAAGGACAGATCTGCACCAAGGCAGCTTACTCTTTTTGGAAAAAAACCAAAACAACACAAAAAACCCCCAGTAACAAACCCAGAATGAGTCTCACAGTGATTTTGCTGTCTTCAGTCCCTTGGGCAGAACATAAGAGAAATGTTGCATTATATATATGAAGTCCCAGTTGAGAAAATTGTGCATTAAGAGTGTTCAAATCAGCAAAAGACCAAGAGTGGATATAGAAATCCTTCCCCAGAGCCTGGAAATGTCTCTGATTACACATGGCATGCTCTGTATGAGCTTATTCCCAGGCTCCTGAGAACTAGGAAATGAAGCCATATCTCACACTTAATCCTTCCTCCAGAAAGGTGATTTTTGAAAGTGTCTATTTTCCAAGCCGGCAGAGCAAGTCCAAAAAGGATTAAAAAAAGAAAGGTGAATGGAAGTAGAACTTATGGCACGTAGGAAAAGTAAGTACAAAACACACAGCGTGTCAGGCACTGTACAGAACATACAGCTCAGAATGTTGGATGCAGAAAGATCCCAGGACTTCCAGGCCAGTGTCCCACACAGAGCCCGGAGCAGCAGAGGGGAGGGCAGGCAGTCAGGAGCAGTATTGTACAAAGCTTGCTTCATGTCTTGGAAAACAACACTCTATTAACATGAATTTTTAAACGAAGTCAAGGGCTTTATTAAACAAGGAAACAGCAAAATTAGCGTGGCAGATCTTGTAAAATTACTGCTCAGGGAAGCTGCTGTGCCCTGCAAGGCATGATGAAACAGCAGATTAATTGCTCCTGCCTTGATTTGCAGCAGTCGGTCCTTACCCTGCCTCTAGCAGTGTGTGAGCATGGCCCTGTATGGCTCTTTCCACACAAAGATGCATCTATACTCTCTCTAAATATATATATGTACACACATACATACACTTAAAAAATCCTGGAAGCGTTCCCACATCAGCCCACTGAGGGAGGGACTGGGAGGGACCATGTTCTTCACAACAGCACACAGTGTGCCTACAAAGATTATTGCTTTTCCTACAGAAAGTAATCTCCAGTAAGGAAAGTTCCCTGACAGCCTGTACTTATCACATTTATGAGACAAAGCATCCAGAAAGCAACTCTGGTGCATCTCTGCTGGCCTTACACAAACCTCTCCAAGAAAATAGGCTCCATCCTCTAATGCCAAGCCCTAAAAGCCTCTGTGTGCTCTGCAGGTTCCTTCCCTCACTCCCGGGAGACCTGACTGACTGCTTTCTGTTCCCAAACTAAAAACACAATGGGAACTACCACAGAGAGAAGTTCTTGCTCCTCCCTTACAGCAACACAAAGCTTTAAGGCTGACAGAGCCTCTGGACTTACAAAGTTTCCTTTTAATTCCACCCCACTGTTATTAAAACCAGAAGCTCCTAATGGAAAGCACAGTAATATCTTCTTTCTTTCTTTCAAGAAAAGCTTTTATAGGAACTGAAATGCCCTCTGGATTGTGAAACCCAGCAGCATTCCTACAACATGGCAAGGGTACACTTAATAGAGAAGCCTGGGGGGTTGTTTGGGGTCTTTTAGGCTCAGTCTACAAAAAATGCCCAGTCCTGGTAATATGAGAGAATCTGATTAAGCAACAAAAAGACTGTGGCCTCTTATACACCCCAGAGCCTGAGTGAGGCCAGGCAGCTCAAACTGCCAGAGCCCATGTCCTGCAATGCCCCACCACACGAATCCCAGGGATCTCTTCTGCTGCCATCCCCTCTGGCCTTCCTTGCTTTTTGCTTTATCTTCCAAGTGTGGGGAACTAAGGCAAGGCTGGAATTCAGAAAGAAAAGCCAAGTGAATCCCTACAAGTCTGATCCTTTCACTCCTGCAGATGGGAAAGTAAAGCACATCTTTACAAGAGAAAGTGGTGCCAGGACAAGGGGGAATAGTTTCCAACTCAGTGAGAGGAGGTTTAGATGGGATATTGGGGAAAACGGGTGGTAAGGCCCTGGCAAAGGTTGCCCAGAGAAGCTGTGGCTGCCCCATCCCTGGAAGTGTTCAGGGCCGGGTTGGATGGGGCTCTGAGCAATCTGCTCTACTGGAAGGTGTCCTTGCCCATGGCAGGGGATGGAATGAGATAAGCTTTAAGGTCCCTTCCAACCCAAACCATTCTGTGATTCTGTGACCTTTGTTGTGGCTGATGAGAATTTCTGTGTTACAACTACAGTTGTCTCACTCTCCGCTAATGGGAGCTGCTGATTACAGTCTGGGATTCATGTTTTTACCCAAAGGACTCCAAGGGTTTTGTTTTTCAGAGACAGGTGAAATTTTCAGGAATTTCTCAAAAAACCAGGAACTCTTTAGGCATTTTCTGATAAAGCAAACGCTTAGGCCTCAATTCCAGGATCAGGAAATAAATGACCCAGCGCAAACATCCTGTTCCACATGCTCCACTAGAAAAGCACAGAATGGCAGTCTGTGTGCCCAGCTCCCCCCCGAGAATGACACTGCAGCCTGGAAGCAGTTCAGTGTCTGCTTATGAAAACCACAGCTTGGCTCCAGGGCAGTTCAGCCCGAAACCCACCACATTCAAATCCCTCAGGTGAAGTCAAGAGTTCTGGGAACTCTTTTCCCCTCTGTACAATACACTACTACAGGGAAATCTCCAGAGGTTCCTCTCCTGGCAATGGCACAAGCGGCAGGGAAAGGCCACAGGATATTCTCAGAGGGAGAACAGTGCTCCACTGTCTTGCCGTTTATTCTGCCAATTCATCAAAGCCTGGGCTTGGAGGCCAGAAAGAAAAATCTCTAATTTCTTGCTGTTGAGGATGCAAAGCCTATTTACTATTCATGTTCATGCAGCAGGTGTCCAGAACAGCAAGAGAAGCCCAGACATTCTGCCACTTTTATTCTTATTAAAAAAATTAACCCACAAAAATCCCCGGGCTTTTAAAACGAAAAAGCCACACAGATTTGAATTCCCCCCTTTATTATTTTGTCACTGGCCATTTTCCCTGAGCTATGGGTTGAGGCTTCCACAGAATCAGAAAGATGGATTCATTTGGGGTCTTTTTCAGAAAACTTTCTGTGACTAGCATTGAAAACATTGAGGCCAGAAAACAGTAAGGACCTGTCTGTCTTTCTGGAGTGTAACGCCCTCACCTGAGCCTTCTCTCGAGTGGAACAGACTCCACAGGCAACAACAGAAATGCTGCTGCACTGGCACAGGCTGCCCCATCCCTGGAAGTCTCCAAGACCAGGTTGAACGGGACTTGGAGACACCTGGTCTAGTGGAAGGTATCCCTGCCCATGGCAGGGGGTGGGGTGGAACAAGATGAGCTTTAAGGTCCCTTCTCACCCAAACCATTCCATGATTCTAGGAAAGGGCTGTATCTCTCACCTGCAATGACTCTCTCCACAGCATACTCGAAGTTGGAGGTGTCGATGGATTTGTGCCCTTCCCTGGCAGCGTGAAGAGCAGCTTCATTACAGATATTTGCTATGTCAGCTCCTGCAGACATGAGTTTACAGGAATTACATTGGATCTGTGTGTGACAGAGAATTCAGAGGACAGAATGGGCAAGAACAAATCTGGAAAGAGACCGAAGGAAGCCAAACAGCCTGTGCTTTTTGTTCCTTGGGAACAGAGAGCCTAGTCCATGGTGTTTATGTTGGATTTGAACAATACAACTGCCTTGGCAAGGAATGCTGATACCACACAGAGCTCAGCAATCCAGGAGCAAGCTGAGGCCAAGGCTGGCTCCCAGGGACAGGGATGGTGTGGGCAGTGGGCTGGCACAGGCTGCTCTGCTCAACCTTGGAGCCAAGAGAATGAACATCTGTTCCGAGTTTGTGTGGGTGGGTTTGGTGGTGGGGGGCTGCTGAGAGAAGTCACACAGAGGCAGAGTGCTGGGGCCTATGAGAGGGGAAGCCCAGGAAGGATATTCCAGGAACTCCACATAAACAGGAACTCTGGAGCCTCTTGCTCAGCACTGTTTCAAGCTCCCCGGGACGCACCCTGGAAGCAGGCTCGAGGCAGGAGCCAGGCAGAGCTGTCCAATTTCTACTCTGACCAGCAAAATAATTCCCACTCATTACTCCCATCGCTTTCCTGGTACCATAAATCAATTTAAAAGCATGAAGCCAAGTCAGGGGAGGGTAAAGTTCGATATCAGGAAAAGGTTTTCATCCAAAAGGGTGGTCAGGCACTGAAAAGGCTCCCCCGGGTAGTGGTGACAGCCTCAAGGCTGTCTGAGTTCAAGGAGTGTTTGGACAATGCTCTCAGGGACAGGGTGGGATTTTTGGGGTGTCCTGTGCAGGGCCAGGAGTTGGACTCGATGGTCCTGATGGGTCCCTTCCAACTCAGCATATTCTATGGTTCCATTAACTTAACAACCTTCTCCCCTGAAGGGCAACTCCTCATCCTCAATAACAGCTTGAACTGGAGCATGAGGGTCTTCCCCTTTGGAATTAGGAACCTGGGCATTATAAAAGCACATTTTCCCTACCCCCAACCCTGGTGCTAGTCCAAGAAATTTCAGAGGACTGAAAATAGTCATGAACAAGCACTCATCAGAGCTCACAAGGGAGCTCGTCAGGTTCCCACTATTTCCATAGAAATGGAGAAAAAAAAGCCCTTTTTGACCAAAACACCCTGTTAAACCCAGACCCTGCAGGAGCTGCAGCTGGAGCAGGAGCTGCACTCCCGAGGACAGGCCGTACCACTGAAACCTGGGGTGAGCTCAGCCAGGTGCTGCGAGTAGAAACTGCCGTCCTGGATCAGCTTGAGGCCCTTCAGGTGATGCTCAAAGATCTCCTTCCTCTCCTGTAAAGAACACACAACACCTGAGCCCAGCCAGGGGGTCACAGCACGGCAACTTCCAACATGCTGTCCATGGCAGGAAGCAGGGCTCTGGCAGGGGGACGGTGACAGTGCCAGCAGAGGGCAGGGCTGTCCTTGCAGCTTCCAGTGCACCAGAAGCCCTGATAAACACTCAGCTCTCAAATTCTCAGCAGATGCGAGAGGCTGTGCCTGAGTCACCGCTTTCTCTCCCAGGGCCACTCTCCCGTCTACACTTTCACTCTGATCTGTCTCAACTTTTCTCTCACCATAAAAGCTCTTGCAGGAAGGAGCTCTGACTGCCTCGACCTGCTCCTGCACAAACCACAAACTGCACACCTCATGCACAGCTCCTCAGCCTGCGCCCATTTCCCAGACGGAGGTGGGGGTGAGATGCCTGGCGAGCAGCCACCAACTGACTCATTCAGCTGGTCCAGGAGATCCTGACTCAAACAATGGGCTCAGTTGCCAGGGTTTTTCCCCTTCCTCCTTCAGGGCAGCTGCACAGTTCAGGCTTCCGGGGCCAGACTCTATCAGGCATTTAAGGTATTTTCACTGAAAGCTCTGCAGAGGACAGTGAAGCACAGATGGGAGAGGAAGAGCCTGTGCTGGCAGAGCACACAGATCCTCACTGCAGCTGAGCCCATTCCCAGAACTCTGGTACAAATGTAAACGCAGCGGACATGGAATATTACTAGTAAATGGATTTAAAAAGCATTCAGAAGGAGAAAGTCACTTAACAGGCTGCCTAAAGGAAAATGAGGAACCTTACAAGGACAGGGAGGGCCATAAACCTACAGAACAAATGGTGTTCAAGGCACATGACAATTTAAACTCTCACAGCAGCCAATTGCCAATTAGGTGCTTCCCAATTTCCTGGAGAGAAGACATAAACACAGTTCTGCATCTGCATGGCAAATGGAACATCACAGAAGAATTCAAATCCAAGCTCTACCAGAGCAGAGACACTCCAAACCAGTGAATTGTCACTTCAGAGAAACAGACAACTGCATTAGCATGACAAACCTTTGACTTAGAGCACAGAAACAAGAATAAAGGCAAAGAGAAGCTCAACATCTCCATCTCCTCCAAGCTCAGCCTGTGAGTCACCAGCAAGGACTGGGACACCTCAGTCATCAGCGTTCTGAGAAAGACAGGGCAGCTGGTGGAACATACCTGGAGTGTTGGGAGGTCAATGAAGATGTGCCTGTCCAGCCTTCCAGGTCTCATCAGAGCATTGTCCAGGACATCGGCACGGTTGGTGGAAGCCAGCACTATGACATGATCCGTGGTCCCCATCCCTGCCAAAGCCAAGGAAAACCAGAGGGGAAGGTTTTGCCCCACCTCAGACTGCACTGCAGGTACACAGTGGGCTGGGCAGGCCAGAGGCAGGGCTTGCACAGCTTTAGCACAAAGCCAGGTGTTCAGAGCAGCCTTTGGGGCAGCTGGGGCTAACAATGTCCCCTTCAGCTCAGAGTAAAGACAGGAAGGAACCATCGAGGTCAGCGAGGCCAGTCTCTGGCCATCAAGGACACTTTGAAATCCCCTTTTCATTTACTTATTGAACCGTGGCTTAAAAGTTCTATTTCCCTTCCCTTTTTGCCACATTTGGGAAGTGCCTCAACTAAAACACAGAACAGAATCTCTCTATTCCGACAAGTCCACAGATGCCTTCTCACCCACAGGTTAAGTCATTTCCTGCTCCTTTAGCTCCAGGTTGTACAAGCAGCATTTCCTAGCTGAAACAGCTTTTCCTTCCCATGGAAAGCCCTTTCAGTTTTTATTTACTTTCAGCCTCCAGTCACAGACAGGCCACGAGGATCATCAGGGAAGGGACCTTAACCTGCTCAGGTTAATGCAGAGAAGACACAGCTTTGCCTCTCAACAAGGAGCATGTTACAGCACAAGATGATCTTTGCCAATTCACTCATCTCTTACCCTCTGCAGGCACTCAGGCACAGTGCAGGGTACTGCACAGACCAGCCCTGCAGAACCTGCAGCGCAGACACGAAACACAACCCAAGAGCTTTGCAGTGATTATCAGCACAGAATTTGGTCAAGCCACAGTCAGAGCAGGTTTTGTCTCCAGGTCTTAAACAAAGGAGCATCAGGATTTACAGGCTGCCCGAGAGCAACTTCAGTGGAGGCATCAAAGGCAGACAGGGTTTCCTGGGAAGGCAGAGCACTGGCAGCTGGAGGAGGGCAGAGGGGCAGGCATTGTGCTGCTGGGTGGGGAGCCAGAGCTCATGTTGAATCATTGCCCCACACTGTTATTTATTACATTCCATCAGGTGCCCGCAGGCCCCTGGGCGTGAGTCACCTGCTTCCACCACATTCCCCAGCCCTGGCACAAGCAGCCTTCTCAGGGAAAGGACATGACAGTCCCATGTGCTTCCCTCCTTGCCAAGTCCCACACTGTGGAGAGGCAGCACTGTGCACGTAAGCTAGGCTGCTTTCAGCTCTCAGCTCCACCAGAAGAGCTGCCAAATGTGTCAGCGTGCGAGAGCTCAGCACAGACCCAGGTTCCAGGTAAGGCAGGGGACTGGCTGTGCCAGCCTGTGCTGCAGCAGACCCAGTGCTCCCTCTCTGCAGGTTCCTGCCTAAACAAGCTGCTGGAGAGGATAAAGCCAAGCATCCCTGAGATGTGTAACTCACTGCACTCTGGAGTGGGATAAACAGAGCCTGACAGGCAGTCTAGGAATGGCAGGCTTTATTCCACAGCAGGATTAGATGGCACAGTGCATTATCTGCCTCGCAGCTGGGGAGACTCTCTTAAAATAGGCCTGACTATTAGAGCAAATTAAAAACCAGAAGCACTGTGAGCATCCTCCTCACATCAGCTTCTGCCCCACTTGTTCCCAAGCCTCTATCCCAGCAGTGAGAAACACTGCTCCAAGAAATCCACAGCCATAGTCTCTGATTCATGTCACTGTTCCCTATGTAACATCAGCTGGCATGTCACAGGCAAAGATCAGCCAAAGGAACAGGCTACAAAAACAACACATCACTTCAGCAAGTGAGGAACAGCTCTGAAAATGCAGCCTGAAAAGAGAGTTCCTGCAAGGGTCACAAATGAACTATTTCAGAAAGGAAAGGGAAAAGGGTCCACTTGAGCTGTGTGCTGTGCTCCACAGTGACCACTGCTTGGTGGGTCCATCACCTGCAGTGTCACACCGTGTCACCCTCCAGCCGTTTGTCCAAAAGTCTTTGGACATCACCTGGGAGCAGCAGCAGGGGCCCCTTCCCAAGGGAAGCCTGAGGGCTGTACATGGCACAGCTCGGGAAAGGTCTTGTTTGAGGGCTCCAGGTGAAGAGCTGCTACCAAAAAGCTGTCCTACATCTCATTCACATCCCCCAGCTCAGCCCAAGATTGGCAAAGCTCCTCTCAAAGCATCCAGAACAGAGCAGAGATTTGGGTCACATCCCTCTTCCGCTTGTCTGCGGTTTGTGAGGGAGATTCACTATTCAAACGAGGCACCTGCTCTGACAGAGCCTGGAGCTCATGCGTCACTCCGCTCCTACAAACAGCTTTTGTAGAGAGAGGCTCCCTCCAGTGCCTCCCCTTCTCCCACCAGACTCCCGGTACTTCCCAAAGATGAAGAAAGCCAGAGGGAAGGAAACCCATGTTGCTGAAGGAAGAGCAATATGGTTACTCCGAAATCTGCACACCAGTATGACCCAGTTCCAGCCCGCACACTCACCCCCTACAGAAGGTTCCACACAGCTCTGACCCTCCTCTTCTCTCTCTCCCTTCCCTCTGAGGAATCTTATTCAATCACACAAATGCAACAATCACTGGTGACTCACAAATCTGCTTTTGTGCATGATTTTTTTCTCCAGTTAACACCCAATTCGGGTCTGTGGTGTTGCTTTGCCTTCAACCCTCAATTTAAGCTCAACGCAGCTAAAGCAAAGCTCTCAGTGTTCCATCTCAAGGCTTCTTTGCAAACACTCACCACTCCTCGCACCTGTGCTGGGACAGAACTGTTCCCTTCCTAAAAACCTTATTCACTAAAAATCTGAGAACTGTTTTGCCATGGTGCACGTGGCACTTCAGTGTTGCTTTAGGTGACATGCTCCGTTAGGTAACACTTCAGTGCCATGTGCCAGGATCCCTGCTGATCCAATGTTCCCACTACCAGGCTGACATCCTTGCCAGCTGTCTCCTGTTTTGACACTGTCAACTCCTTGGGCTGGTTTTTCAGTTTGTGTTTGATAAAGCATTGAGCAAAATGAGAGGCTCAGTACATGATCTGTGTGAGACACGAATAAGGAATGAGATAATATAAATTTAAAAATAAACCAGGCAGCACAGAGCAAACAAGGGACTACAAAGTACATGTTGAGGATAATATTTACCTTCTAAACTCACTTTCCAGTCAAGCTGTACCCTCATTTCTGCATTGAGACTCACCAAGAAAACACTCCAGAAACCACACCTAACTTTTACAGACTGATGGAAATCAGACATTTTCATTTTTAGGACAGAGATGTGGAATGCACTGACTACATATTCCTGAACAGACATGCAGGCTTCCTTTAATTCAGGTGCCAGCTCATCCTACAACTGTCAGGGGAGAAAGACCCACCCAAGCCAGGATTGCTGTTCTGTGTCACCACCGGCCTTTGCTGTCCAGACCATCTACTTCACTGCAAACACTCAGTACAGAGCCAGCAGCTGTGACTCGGGTCTGGGGATGCTTCTGAAGCACAACTGCTTTTAATTTTTCATATGAAGAGTGTGATGAGACAACGTGACAATCAAGTTATGAGTCACAGTTCCAGTGAAACAAACACTCCCTGATGGACATGAAGGTAGTGGGTTATTCCTTACCCTGTTCTGCAATAAGATTTAGCAACAGAAACGTTGCAGTTGGTCAGTGCCGCAGGCACTAGAAATAAGAAGAGCCAAAGGATCATTCTTTGTGTGAAAGTGTTTCAGGAAAGGACCAATTCTGGATGCAGAACAGCCAGAAACTACACATAAGTGTGGCAGCAAACCAGGACTTGTTTGCAAAGCTTATCTCTCTCAGTTTAAGGAGCCTGTGGTCAGGCAGATAACATAAACATACGGCAATGGACAGGAGAATGGATATATTCCATCACCTATATCCCTCTGGGACAACTGAACTCTAAACCCTGACAGGTTTTAAACTACTACCTGTCTTAGATGGAACACAGCAAGTATCCAATGACATTAATGGCCAGCTGGACCTAAACTCCAGGGTTTTAAAATTTACTATATTTAGCCCCAAACCCTTAAAAGCCTGTGTGAATGTCTAGATTTCAAGAGGGTTTTCTCCACAACATGATCACAGCACACACTTTGAGATCTGCTGCCCAGAGAGGCTGAGGTTGTGGACTCCCCATCCCTGGAAGTGTTCAAGGCCAGGTTGGATGGAACTTGGAGCAACCTGGTCTAGTGAAGTCCTGGCCTATGGCAGAAGGTGGAACGAGATGAGCTTTCGGATTCCCTCCCACCCAAACCATTCTGGGATTCCACAATCTGTCCTGAGCCCAGTCACTTTCTCAGGCATCGCCAGCTCCGGAGCAGTCCTGCCTACCCAAGGGACAGCTGGAGAGGGATATGCTCCAGTGCCTTCAGAACCAGGGACTAGTGATGGAATACGTGGGCTCAGACTGGTTCAGACTTCAGCAAGAGAACACTCGCTGGAGAGGCCAGGCACGTTCAAGCAGGACAAAGCTAAACAGGCCAACAGCTTGGATCTCCTGAGGAGACAGGGGCAGGGAGAAACACTAACCATCCATTTCCACCAGCAGCTGGTTTAAGGTCTGCTCCTCCTCAGCATTGGCAAAGCCAGACACGTTGGTGGAGCGCTTCTTGCCCACGGCGTCGATCTCGTCGATGTAGACGATGCAGGGGGCGCGAGCCTGAGCCTCCCGGAACAGGCTCCGCACCCGCGCGGCCCCCAGACCTGCAGGGCAGGGCAAGGACAGAGAAACCTTGTACCTAAACCTGTCAGCGGAGCCGGCGAGATCCGACTGCGCAACAGAGCGAGTGAGCTCCCCCCGATCCTCAGAGCACCTTACCTCCAATCACTTCTACAAACTCAGAGCCTGCCATGGCCAAAAACGGCACCTGGGCTTCCGTAGCCACAGCCTTGGCCAGCAGTGTCTTCCCACAGCCTGGCGGGCCCAGTAACAGAGCGCCCTTGGGCACCTTGGCCCCGAGCTGGAGGTAGCGATCGGGATTCTGTGGAAGGAAACAGCAAGTCAGACCCACAGCTCCCACTGCACCTTACACCACAGTGCGGCCTCCCAGAACTTCCTGAGACTGTTTTCAGCCTGGGCAGCTCTGAGCTGCCAATGGGAGCAGTTCCATTGCATGGGAACTGGAAATACGGAACTTATTTCAGGAGAGGCTGCCCAGAATCATGAAGGATGAAGAGCGGAACACCCTCTCCTCCCCAGGTCAGCCATCTATCCCAGAATATACTTATTTTGTTCTAATTTTATATACCTTTAAATAGTCCACAAATTCCTTGACTTCCATTTTCGCCTCATGCATTCCTGCTACATCCTTGAAGCCAATCCCTTTTCCAGATTTCCCATCCACAATGGTGAAACGAGCCATCTTCAGCTGGTTCTGTGGAAGGCAATACAAGAACTGAAAAAACTTGGACAACAAAGGCTCTTTGCTATATTCTGGGAGACAGCCAGCCCAGCCCAGCCCAGCCCAGATATGAGCTGTCCCTATGAAACACCCCTGAAGTGCCCACCAAAGTGCTGGTGTTTCACTAGTTTTGCTCTGAAGACACTTCCCAGAATGGATTGTTGACTCAAACTTCATTTATCCACGTCAGGAAGTGACAGAATAAATCTGCAGTAATAGTCCCAACACAATCCAGCTCAAACTCCATGTAGACCAGGCAGGGATACTTCTTAAAAACATGCATTCAGAACCTTATTTGGGATCTTCTCCCTGATTTCTAAATGCTCTGATCCCTAATACCACACAGGACAGATAGAACTTTCAGGAATATGTGTTGATGGCAAATAATTGTCAGTGGTAAATAATTACTAATAATCTCTTACAAATGCATAGAAACAGACACTTTGCACCACTGTCTGATGCTGCTACTTTTGGTTTCTGCTGAACACACCCCAGGCCAGAACTACAGGTTCTCAAACTGAACAGCCACCACGTTTCCGTCCCCTGGTGCATGTGAAGCCACAGTGAGAGTCAAACCAAGAATTCAGTTAAACATCCTACTCGTAACTGCTCAGTATGTTCTACCCAAAACAGCTACTGCAGAGGCTTTTTCTTTCACAAGAGAGTTTACAGCTTCTGAGGCCTCTGATATGCCCAAAGAAAGAGTTAAACTTGGGGCCTGGCTGTCCCCACTTAGGCAAGGACACAAACCAGTCCTCAAGGCCTCATTACTCAACACTTCTTTGAAATACTCTTTCTGAGAGCAGCTGCATCCTTTTGTTCAAAGAGGATTTCAAAGCCAAAGAGAACTGCGGAGGAGACTGAGTGGGAAATCCAACAAGGGGCTGAATTCACTGTGTTTTCATCCTCAGTCCCTGTGGCAGAGCACCCCGGGCTGACTCCTGCACTTTCATCAGCTGATCCAGACCAGAGTGGGAGAGGGGAGGAGGAGGTTTGCCTGATGTTGCAAGTGAGACATGCGGCAGGAGCGGAACAGGCCAACACATAATGAACTCCAGAATCTGAACATATTTTATAAATTGAGAACTCATTTTGCAGAAAGCAGCAATTCCTACTTCTGGCTGTATGGGAGGCATGTTGGCAGGGCCCAGTGAAAAACACCATCTGCAGCTGCAGCTCATTAGCAAGCTTTGAAAACAGCAAACTGGACTGAAATTCCCTGAGCTCAGCCCTTCCTGCCTTTGGGAAGGGAACGGATCTCGGCTAAGGCCAGTTAAAGTACCAGCCAGGGAGATGATCAGCACAGTATACAAGATGTGGCAAGACTGGAGAGTCCTGGGCACCAGTTCATCCTTATCCTGCACTGACTTTGCTGGGAAAAGGGGAGGAGATAGCCCAGCAGAAGCCAGGACTACCCACAAGCTGCAAAACATCCTCAAAAACCAGGCTACTCACAAAGGCGTTGAATCCTCCGGCCCGACTCGCCACCCTGAAGAGGCGGAAGATGCTCCACAGCATGGACACGGCCACCAATGTCACTATCAGGGAAAGGACATCACTGGAAGGACAAAGACAGGTACAGACTGAAGCATTCAGATACAACCTGGTCAATATTCCCCAACATGGCTATTTTCAGCACTTAAAGGTCCTGGCATTTAAGCTACGAGCAGACATGACTAAGAAAATGGAACTTTTACAGGTTTTTATACAGATATACAAAACCCCAAACCCTAACTATTACATAACCTGAGAAGTTAAGCAGAGGACACTGGCAAACACTGCCTACAGCTGTGGAAGGAAATCAACCTCACCATCGCCTTCAGAGGCATTTCTACTTCTAAAACAAGCAGGACCTTCAGGCAGTCAGGCCACACCCAGAGCAGAATCCAGCGGGGCTGGCAGTGCATCCAAAGGGATCTCGCTGCAGAAGACCTGCGTCTGGTAACACTAGGGAGATTCCAACTCACCTAATCCCACACTGGCAGAAATTCCAGGGTTGGTCTCCCATTAAGAGCCTGCCCTGTCCTCCCTGGTCAAATCTCTCAGGAGTCCTTTATGGCACAAAAGTGTTCCAACACCAACACTGTCAATTTTCTAGATCCTTTGGAATACCCATTGCATTAGGAGAGAGATGAGGAGCTGAGATGACACTACAGTCTAACACAGCTACAGGACGAACACGCTGAGGATAAATATTTTTTGAGCTCTAAACAAAGGACGTCCCAAGAGCACAAAAAATGATCCCATGTCAGATGACCAGTTGAAACTGGTGGGCCCCTGTTCTGCTCCACATGCCTGTGAAATCATCCTTCCTCTCCACACTTCTGTGCCTTATCTTTACACCAGGAATGCGTGTTCCACTTCTCACAGAGGGATGATTTACTGAAGCAAGGGACCAGAATGAGCTCTATACCCAGCTGCATTTGTTTCTGCTCAGTGAGAAATCCAAAGGCGACACTGAAACCTGAAAGTCACCTTCAGTTTGTCTGCTCTGCAAACAGGATTAATTCTGAAACACCCTCAGCACCCACACTGCAAAGTGAACCGAGTCCAAGGGCTCTGCACATCACACGTTCCAAATCCAGGCTGACCCTGAATTCTCCAGACATTCATCGAGTCTTCTGAGAGACTTCACACCTCATCACAACTCTCCAATTTTTTTTTTTTAAAATCTCTTTTGAGGGGCAGGGAAACAGCTTGTGTTGGTGGCTGATTGTCTGTTCAGTCCTCTCTTACTGCTACACACAAGTCTGAAAAAATTGGCAAGTTCTGAGTTTGAACTAAAGGATTCGTACTGCACGATCAATTAAAAAAGCTTATCTTCATATACACTATATATTAAAAATGTGCAAATGTTGATCAGAGGACAAGCACCAGACAAAATCCAGCCCAGGTATCCATTCACACACAAACATGACATTGTTTCACACTTTGGCAAGAAGCCTGGGGGAAGGAATTACACACACTGGCCATCTCCAGAGGGAAAATCACCGTGTCCAAACCCTCTGAGCTACTAACAGCATGTGACATGCTCTGCCTGGTGCACAACCAGGTGACCACGCCACCTCAGCAAGTGAGATCTGCTATTCACTCTTCTTGCTCCTTACAGTTTATTTCAGAATTAAAAGTGTTGAGCATTTTTTTTTAAGCAGAGGTTCTTGGTTTGGGCAGCAGGATGGGCTGTAAGTTTAGCAGAAGCGCTCCTCTCACTGAGGTTTGGTGCACTGGCACCAAAGCTGCTCCACCCAACACGTGGCACCAGAGTAGGCTGTGCTCAGACCTGCAGCTCTGGGACAAACAGGCCAAAACTGTTTAATTTTACAGCCTGAACCACCACAGGTCTCCCTGGAAGCATTTAAGTGCACCCCCAGCCCTTTGCACAGACCAGGATGTAACATCACTCGTGTCAGGATTTTTTAATCACACTCTGCACTTGAATAATTGATTATAAGGACAGAAAGTGCTCAGCTGGGCAAGAATGCAGACTTGGTGACTCTGACCCAAAACATTTTGTCTGCTACGTTCTGCAAATCCAGGCACCTTCCTGAGACCCTCATTTTTGAAACATTTGGAACACCTAGAGCACCTAATCTTTCAGAAATATTCATTAAATGCTCCAAATCCGAGCCCACATTTTTGCTCTATATTTACATAACATTAAGCTGAAAGTGACTTCCCCCTCCAAGCGAGGGATGTTGTCACCAACACAAGATCAACAGTAAGGAAAAATTTATGTCATACTTTCCATAAAAGCCAGGGCGTTTGTAGGAAATGGGGATTCTCTCTCTCTCATCAATATTCAGCTCATCCTCCACAGCTCTCAGCTTCTCCTCGAATTTGTCGATGTTTGCCACACGCATGGTGTACAGCAGGGTCACGTTCTGGGGACAGGCAGGCCAGAGCAGCAGGTCAGTACTATTTATTAGGTATAAATACATAACCAAGGAGCAGAGGTGCAGAGAGCATGGAGAGGTCAGGGGAAAATTAGCCTTATGTTACACCCTTTTATCCTGCACCTATGAACTCATGAACAGAGGACTCTAAATGAATTTAGAACCCTCTGGCCTTTCCAGCACCTTATGAAAGCATAAAAGTCAGGAACTAAGCCTCAGCTCTCTAGAAACAAGGAGATATAAACAGAATAAGATGTATCCAGGAACAGTTCCCTGTTCTGGTTCCCTGAACAGGGCACGGGGTGGACCCAGATGATCTTTAACATCCTTTCTGACCCAAATAATTCTGTGATTCCGTGATTCCATTTCAGTATTTTAACGTCTCAAGCCAGTTTGTAACAACTCTTAGTGGTAACTCCTGGATGTAAACATGTGATCAAACTCTGCTTTGTTTTCATTTTGGAACATTTAGGGAGGAAGGCTGATGGACTTTGTCAGAACACTCAAAACTAAAATCCAAATGGGAGAAACCTTTTGAAAGAAGATCCAGAAGACATGTTCTCCTACATACGACTGAAAAAACTACTGAACTTTCCAGCTTTTTAGACATACAAAAGATTTTTTTTGCCAGACCGTTGTTGATTATTTTTACAATTTGAACTAGAAGTCCTAATTTCCAGGTTGATATGAGCAATAGAAGTCCCCTGAACTTCAAATACAAGAAAGAGAAGAACTAGAGAAGAGCAAATTTGTGTACAAAGTCACTCACAACTTGTCCATGGGGAGTTCCTCCCGGGTGCAGGTAGATCTCTACAATGTCACTCTCGGGCACCACCTCGATCCTCTGCACCTCCCCCTTGGCCAACATCTCGTTCACAAAGTAGTTCCAGGAGATGTTGGTGCCTTCCCTGTTGTCGCTGACCAGGAACCGAAGCATCAGCACGATGAAGGTGAGGACAAGCAGCGCCCGCAGACGCTCAAGGTGCATTTGATTTTCCCTTCTCCTGCGTTTTTCCTCCTCTTAAGAAGAAAGATACCAGAGGAAAAAAGATAAACATGGAACTGTGCAGCTTTCTGACCCACAGAAGAGATAATTAAATGACAAAGATTAACACAATGGAACCTGTCAGGGGTTTTGCATTGCATGTTTGGTTTCTCCTGCAGGACTGGGCTTCACATGGTCCTAGCGCACCAAACCCAGCAAAATCCCACCAAATATTATTCTAGTCCGAAATGAGAGATTCTCACTTGCCTGGCCCCGTATAGATGGAGGTCAAATAAAGCCAGTGGACTCCTGTTCTTAAAAATCAAACTCCAGAATGACTATAAACCACGTCACATAACATGGTTCCACACCACCCTGTCCTCAGGCTGTTGTCAATGTATCCAATGGGAAATATTAAGAGTAAGCCCAGTGTCACCGGTAAATCCCACAGTACAATTCAATGACTTGCTGGCACCAGCACCGTGACACCAACACTAGTTCCCCTACCTCAGGAAATACCTGCATTTGCAAAGAGCGTGAGGTAGCACAGGACACAAATACGCTGCAAATCCATCTGCCTGTTAACCAAATTGCCCAGATTTTCCTCCATGTTATACAACTCACTTCATGTTTCAAAGGGGTTGATAACTCACCCACATTAAGGATCTGCACCCAAGAGGAATTTGTATACTGGATGTGCTTTCCCTGCCTTTACTGTACTAGTGCCACACTGAAGCAATGACACAAGGAAAAGGGAGGTTTTACTTTAATTATTTGCCAGCAAACCTTTTCTCCAGTCTCCTAGCCTTTTTTTTCACCGCACAGGCAAATTTACAATTCTGTGGACTGTAAAGGACTGTCACAGCACAGTTCAATGTCACTGCTGGACAGTGTTTGAGTTGTTCAGATGACAACAAATATCTCCTCCTCTTTCCAGTCACGTGAGTGTTCTTGATATATAATTTAGCACTTGCTCTTGATATACAATTTAACAGCAGCACCATCATGGCACACATAAATACCCTTCTACACCCAGAAATAAATTAATTCTGTGCCACTGGGCTCTAATGCACCACTGCTGCAGCCCAGATTCGATTTATTTGCAAATTCATAACCAGTGTCCTGACACCAGCATTTATCACCGGCCACCAATTAGACCCTACGCATGCGGCAACAAAACCCAGGGACAAACACATGACCCAGGCAACTGCTAAAAAAAGTCCTCTGTCCTTCAGAGGCACAGCATCATTTTTCACTGGTTCCCAGCTCTGCTCCAGGCTGGAAAGGAAAGGCCTGTTCCTAAATAGACACAAAGCAGCTTGGCAGAGAAATCATCATCTCAGAAGGCCGTGACAAGCTCAGACTCCGCGTCCAGCCCACCCCCTTTGTTCTCCACTGCCATCCCCTCACTCTGTGTTATCTGCTGGATCCAGCTTTGTTAGGACTAAGGAATTCATCCCAAAGCTGCAGGATGATATCCATGACAGTCTTATTAAAGAAAATTTTACATATATATATATATATATGAATGATAGAGGAATAGTCTGGGCAACATCTTGAAAAGCTGAGCAAGTTGTAAATAAAAAGATTCTACACAGAAAAGAAACTACTGCAGGAAAGTGAGTCCTGGCAGGAAAAGTCCATCTATGGCTGTGCAAGTTCCTCAGAGGTGTCAGAGTCAACTCCTGCTAAAGCACTTTTCTGTATTACATTTCAGACCAAGTGGAGGCCCATAACCTGCCCTAAACACACACAAGTGGGGGTGTAATCACAAAACCATCACCCCAGGGGGAGAGCTGCCCATTAGACATCCTGACACAACTTCTCTTGTTTCTAGGAATTAGGCTTGTCTAGGACCTTTAACCTGCAGCTGAGTAATTTCAAGGAAAAAACTTCATTTCTAGAAAGCTGGAAGGCAACACCAAGCTTTCCTCAACTCTGCATTTAATTAAGGACAGTATCAATCTCTTTCTCAGCTGAGGTAAAGTGTGACTGTGTGTACAACATCCACACTGTACCACAAGCCGCCCCACAGTATTCAGGAAATGAGCCCCAGCAACTGGATGTGACACTTGCAAGCAACAGCTGTGGGAATACTTTCAGCTTTTGAGTCTCCACCAAGCAATGATTTGCCATTAACCCCAAATCTGAACTCTCTGATTAAAATCTTTGCAAGCGCTGCGGTGACAGTTTGAAGAGTTCTTTTTAATAATTACTGCAGAGACAAGTGTTCCCCTGGAGACACGGGGCAGCATTCCTGCTCCCAAAGCCAGGCTATCCATTAATCACTGGAGAAAAGAGGCCACTGAACATGGAACGTTGCTGTTTACCGATTTTAACAGCTACAACACCTCCAGGGGCTGCGCTCAGTCATTCTGTGGCCTTGCACACCAAGGGCAACAAATTCCGACTTCCTTCCCAAGGACTCCATGATACCTGCACTCACATCCCACTGCAGACTTTATCCCAGTTAAATGATCAAGCAGGAAAAGCCAATGCTGTGGCCTTAAGAAAACTGCAGTGACACCAGCCAGGCTGCCAGCAGCAGCAAGTGACCTCTCACTTCAAAAGTATAAAGTCCAAGAGGATTTGACTATTAAGCACAACAAAGAAAAAGCCAAGTGCTCGCATCATTTCACGATACCCAGGGGAAGGTTTGTAAAATAAATTATAAAATTATATTACAATCTGTGTCACTTAAGGACGACATGCGCCTCCCAACTCACAGTACAAAGGTCTGGAGCCACAGTAGGGGTTGGAACTGGATGAGTTTTAAGGTCCCTTCCCACCCAAATCATTCCATGACTCTATGATCTGATTTAAATCTTACAGTCCATCATCTAAGCCAAAACACTCCTTCAAACTTGCTCTTAGCCACAGATTGTACAGGTGGTGAGTTACAGGTACAGGGAACTACCCAGCGCCAGGAGCATGAAGGTGGATCTCCCTCCCTGTCTGCTCCTTCCCCTCACACACACACAGTTTGGTTCAGTAAATCTCTTTTTGGAACACACATACCGTCCTCCTCCTGTGGAGATTTCTTCTTGGATCCTCCATCCTTTTGGCTACTCCTCCAAGAGCTGGAAGTAGTAAACCAGTAGGTGCTACCTGCAGGCAAGCAGAGGTCAGTGTTACTGCTGAGGGCAGTGAGAGGGGGACTGAGGAGGGCAGAAATCCATGTGAGCTCCAAAGGCAGAGAAGACAAAGCTCCACATCCCCCCAGGCAAAGGGCTTCATGTGCCAAGCATCCAGGACAGCCTCACTTGAGGGAGACTCCTTCTGTTCCCTTAGAGAATGTATATATTTTTTACAATCCAAACAAAATCCCTTTGGTCAGAGATTGTTTTAATGGCATGGCAGAAATTTGGAGAAATTGTTTTAATGCTGAAAAATGGACACAATTCCCTAGGCAGAACCATGGCTAACACTGGAGCGGGAAGACAGGAACAGCCCCACACCAGGAACTGGAAATGCTCATTAAAATAAAAACACGTACTGGAGTTAAATCAGGTTGCTCAGGAAATACGGTGGCTGTCCCACCCCTGGATGTGTACGAGGCCCGCGAGGACGGGGCTTGGAGCAACCTGGTCTAGTAGAAGGTGTCCCTGCCCATGGCAGAGGCTTTGGAATATGAT
This sequence comes from Pseudotriccus pelzelni, assembly GCA_035584735.1. Classification (NCBI taxonomy): domain Eukaryota; kingdom Metazoa; phylum Chordata; class Aves; order Passeriformes; family Tyrannidae; genus Pseudotriccus; species Pseudotriccus pelzelni. Next base: position 20,000,193 of record JAWMRA010000020.1, on the reverse strand, counting down.
GTTTAAGGCCCCTTCCAATCCAAACCATTCCATGACTCCAAGGTTTCCAGCAAGGCCATCCAATGGGATTTCAGACAAAAGTGAAGACACTGTTGTCCGGGGCTTTGCTGATGAGGAAGAGAAAGATTCTCTACTTTAAAATTTGCAGATTTAAAATTAGCTGTAGGTCTAATGACTCCAGTGCTTCCTTAATCCCCTGAGCTCCCTGTGGGAAGGACTGCTCATCCCTGTCACCGAACTAAACCCTGGATCCCCGAAAAAACCCCCCAGCTTCCACAGCCAGGAACTGAACAGCTCTGCTGCAGTTTTGGGAAGGCAGAGAGAAAGTGAGGAAAGGTCAGTTCTCTTATCAAATCAGACCTTTTCCCTTCCTACTCCTCCGGACTCACCCAGGAGATTCCAAAGTCTGACTGGATCTCGGATTAAGTGCTGTTTCACCAAGACTCCACCAAGACCTTGACACGGGGGGGAAAGTGTTTGTGCCAAGAGAGTCTGAGGGAGGAGAGAAAGGAAAACAACACAATCATTGGCAAAGTGCTGTGAGGGCTCAACCTCTGTATTCCCCGAGACTCACACTCCTAACCAAGGGAATGTTGTGGGTGTCAGGAGAGCAGCTGGAAGCCCTGGATGTGACTCCTGGTTGTGTTGTGCACTCCCCACATGACTTTGGAGATGCTGTTTGTAACCCAGTTTAAAGAAAGCACAGGTATAAATAGAAACACATACTCAAAACACTTGATATTTACTCTTTTTCCTTCCTGTACCTGTTTTTCATTCTAAAGGTGAGTTGGAAATCGGCTCTTATAACGTAAAGATTCCCTACATTAGGAGAAAGTTTTTTAAGAAAAAAAAGACTTTTAAAAGGAAATTTTAAGGATTTGTAACCCTCCTGTACGGCAACAAGGCCAGCACAGCTGTATCCCTGAAGGAAACTCAGCAGGAATCCCAGAGTGAATATTTACATTTAAAGGCAACTTCAACAACATGTGAACTAATATTTACTAATTGTTTCACTGAATAAAACTTTGGCTCTTCTCTGATGTAATTCCCTGTTTCCCCTCCACTGCTCAGGTTCCAATTCCTACACCAGCCCAGGATACAGACCAGGCTGAAACCTCTCTCACCAGTTTTTCCCCCTGTCTTTTCAGCTCGTGCTGGCCCAAGATAACAACCTTGGGACTGCCGTTCTCTAGAACAGATCAGCTTAAATTGATCGCAGAAAACGCTGGTATGAAACAACATCCCACACTGTTCTCTCTTCACCTCCTTAGTTGATCAGGGACATGGAGCTGGGGGTGTTCACCTGGACAAGGCTCCAGGGAGACCTCAGAGCCCCTTCCAGAGCCTAAACGGGCAAGAGAGCTGGAGAGGGACTTGGGACAAAGGCCTGGAGTGACAGGACAAGTGGCAATGGCTTCCCACTGCCAGAGGACAGGGTTAGATGGAATATTGGGAGAGAATCCTTCCCTGAGAATGTGGTGAGGCCCTGGCACAGGTTGCCCAGAGAAGCTGTGGCTGCCCCATCCCTGGAAGTGTCCAAGGCCAGGTTGGCCGTGGCTTGGAGCAGCCTGGTCTATTGGAAGGTGTCCCTGCCGATGGCAGGGGGTCGAACGAGATGATCTTTAAGGTCCCTTCCAATCCAAACCATTCCATGGTTCCCACGGTGTTTCCCAAATCACTGCCCAACAGCTCTGACAAGACGGACGTTCGGGATGGCACAACCCGAGGACCCTCTCAATCAGCCAAACGTCCCTCCCGCCCCGTTCTCCCCCTCCCCCGGTGCTCGGTGAGGCCCCGTTACCTGCAGGCCGCGTCCCCCGCCGAGGGCACCGCCGCGGGGCCGGGCCCAGGCGGAGGCGGGCGGCCTCCAACAGCCCCAGCGGCCGCGGAGCAGCCCCAGTCGCAGCAGCAGCGCCATATCGGGGGGTGCCGCTCCCCGGAGCCCTCACGGGCGGGCCGGACCGGGGACGGGCCGCGGCGGCACCGCCGGGACCGCGGCTGAGGGGCGGCCGGAAGAGCCTGCTGAGGCCCGGGCGGCCATCTTGGAAGCGGGGCGGCAGCGCCGCGCTGCCAGCCCTCAAGATGGCGGGCGCCTGGGCGGTGCCGCGCGGGGGATGTCGGGACAGGTCGCGCCGTTACCGTGGCAACGGGAGGCCTGGTCGGACCTGAGGCCACGGGCAAAGCCTGACTCGGCCCCGGGACCCGGCCTAGGCCCGCCGCCCGCAGGGCGGGCTGCGGGGGAGACCTCGGCCAGGTTCGTCCCTGCGAGTAGGCCGTTCCACCCCAGCGCGGCCTTGCCCCGGCTCTGCAGCACAGGCAGGGCCCGGCCCTACCTTGGCCTGGCCCCAAAATATTTAGCCAGGAGGAGAAACAACGCCTGGGAGGAGCGAGAAGGTTCCTGCAGGGAGAGCAGGGAGACCGCGGCTAGCACTGCAGAGGCCGGGCACTGGAGTGGAGTGGTGAGAGCACAGAGCCAGCCCTGCTCTGGGATTTGGTCCCTCTAACCCCATGTAACTGTGTCGGCTGGAAAGGGAAGAAACAACCCCTGCAGTGTTAGATTGAGCAGAGGAACAAGACCAGCCCTCTCCCTGTGCAGCTGTCCCTGAGGAAGGTCCCCCTTCTGACAGCCCCAGAAAGGAGTGAGCTCTGGCAGAAACCAGTCTGCAGTGGGAGTGAGGGACTGACAGCTGTGCTGAGAGAGAAAGTGAGGGAACAAATAAATGCATTATATGTACTGTGAGGGTGGTGAGGCCCGCCACAAGCCCTGTCCAACCTGGCCTTCGACACCTGCAAGGAGTGGGAGACTCCACCACCTCCCTGGGCAACCCCTTCTAATGCCTGGCCATCCTTTCCATGATATTCCATAAAATTCCTCCTGATATCCAACCTGAACTTCCCCTGGCACAGCTTGAGGCCATTTCCTCTCATCCAGTCACTGGTTCCCTGGGAGCAGAGCCTGACCCCCACCTGGTTCCACCCTCCTGTCAGGGAGTTGCAGAGTCAGAAGGTCCCCCCTGAGCCTCCTTTTCTCCAGACTGAGCCCCCCCAGCTCCCTCAGCCACTCCTGATGCTCCAGACCCCTTCCCAGCTCCATTCCCTTCTCTGGACACGCTCCAGCCCATCAGTGTCTGTCTTGGAGGGGCCCAGGACTGGACACAGCACTCGAGGTGTGACTCAGTGACCCCGAGCGTGCCAAGGGACGAGCACTGGTGAGATCCCCTCACACAGAAGGGATCACAGAGGTCATTGTATTTTAAGTCCCTGATCCCAAATCCAGTGTAATCCCTTCCTGTCCTGCACTGTGCACAGTGGACTGGGTGGGCTCTGTGTCCTCTGCAGTTCCTCTGGGGCATTTGGGAGCAAACATCACCTCCCTCCTGCCAGACCTCCACCTTCTTGCCCAACTGAAAGGAATATTGTGTTTGCCAGGCCTGCAACTCTGATCTCCCCTTCCCAGGAAGTTTGTGTTTCCTTCTCCTCTCCTGTCATACTGACCAGGATAGTTTCTGCAGTGTTTTCTCCTCCCTCCTGTCCATGTTTCTCCCCTCAGGTGGCTCCAGGACAGTTTTTAGTATCACTGCTGTTAGTTCTCCAAAATTACCTGTCCTAAAGTTTCTCAGGCATTTTTTAATGGGAGGCTGCAGGGCTACGGAAAATAATAATGATAGTAATAATAGTTGTTGTTGTTGTAGTAAATAATCATCTTCCTCCCCAGCAGGTCTGAATTAGGATCCTCTTTTTAGAAGAATCTCTTAGGATGTTAATTGTCCCCCGCCCCCAGCAAGGTCCATTGGCACCTTAATGTCCCCTCACTCCTTCAAGTCCCTTTGTGTCACTGTCTGGGTCAAACAGCTCAATTTACAGGCACACAATTAAACTGGTGCCAATTAGTCTGTAAGGGCTGGCCACAGCTCTGAGGGAATGTGGCAGCCAGGGGCACCTCCACCCACAGAACCCACCTGGAATGCCCAGAGACACTGCACTGCTCCGAGGCTGTGAGGAGAGGATCACCTGAGCTGCCTGGGGAGGGATCTCTGTCCCTTGTCCCGGCCCAGGCTGGTCCTTGTGAGGCTCCCGGAGCCCAGGTGGGTGTCCCCTCCTCACCTACTTGCAGCAGGATCCATTGGGGGGTTATTGACCCTTCAGCTACACTTTGAGGAGAAAAAGCCTCCTTTGGCAGTGCCAAATGGGGGAGGTTCCCTCTAGCACAGGTGTGGGATTTCCAGTGGGAAGCAAAGATACAGCTACCACGGCACAGTGTGCCAGGAGCTGAGGGGTGTGGGACCCCCAGCCCTGCCGGTGCCAGCTCCACACACATCCCTGCTGCCACCTCACTCCAGGTGTGTCACACCTCGCTTCCAGCATTTTCCCAGGAGACCTGTTGCTAATTCAGCCTGATTTTTTTTAAGGAGTTGCATCATTTGAGGAGCTGAGTTTGCTGAGCCAGGACTGCTGACCTGAGGGACGGACAGCTGGCTTCCTCCACACCTCCCTCACAGCTCAGCTCCAGCAAGGACAAACTCCCATGTGTTCAGCAATGGAGGGTAAGGGAAACTGAACAGGCCCAATCTCAGCACAGACCACCCCCAGCTGGAGCTCGGAGAGCTCCCTGACTGAAACAATCATAGAAACAGTAAGGTTGGGAAAGACCTCTAAGATCGCCAACCTTTGACCAAATCCCACCACACCCACTAAACCGTATCATGAAGTGCCACATCCACGTGTATTTTGAACCCTTCCAGGAGTGGAAGAGGACACAAGCACTGTCTCAGGTCTGTTGGGCAGCTGGGCTCCTTCTGCGACACTCCCAGCCAGGAGATCCGTGCCAGGATGTGACAAAGCTGTGCTGAACTGGGAGTGCTGGTTATTTACAGGCACACCACATAGCTGGAGCTGGCATGATTTCTATCCCTCTTTTCACACTGTGCCTCAAAGGCGACCAGATGATAAGTTTGGCCAGAGAAGCTGTGGCTGCCCCATTCCTGCAAGTGTCCAAGGCTAGGTTGGACAGGGCTTGGAGCAACTTGGGATAGTGGAAGGTGTCCCTGCCCGTGGCAGAGGGTGGAACAAGATGATCTTTAACCCTCCTGTGCCAAACCATTCCATGACTCCATGGAGGGCTGGAGGTCTCTGCCTTGCTGGTGCCAACACAAAGTGACTCCAGAAAGGAGAGTCACGAGGTTCTGCCCTGCGTGGGTGGCTCAGGCTGCGCTGCAGGAGTGAGGGCTGTCCCTCCGTGTGTGCCAGAGGTGACCTTGGGAAAGGTGGCTCCAACTCACTGCCCTTGGACTGGCAATATGCTCCTTTGGGAATAAGCCAATATTCTGAGAGGACAGATATAACCTGATCCAGGCTTGGCCTCGCTGGGATGTGCTCCAGCCATGACATCACTCAGTAATGCCACGTGTATTTACTACCGGGGAAAGGTGCTGGATTGGACGCTGAAATCCCTGGTTTATCTCCTGAGCAGGTTAGGAGCAGGAAGCAGAATTAGCAGCCACAGCTTGTCTTTTTCAGGCCAAGAGAATCAGTTCCATGCAAACACAGCCCTGCTTTGTCTGAGAACTCATCTCTCCCATTCCCATGCTCCTTGTAAGGCACTCTTGTCCCTCTTGCTCTCATCCCCCCAAGGCTCAGGAAGCTCCTCAGCCCCCCTAGCCCATCCCTGACTCACTTCCACGCAGCGCTTTGCCAAAGGAGTGAATGAATACGTGGAGTCAGGTGGCCACTGTACCATCCACAGACTTTTCACATATGAGTCAAAGGATTAAATGAAGAGCTGAAGCTGCTGGAAGATAAATTCAGGCTTTTTAAACCGCCCTGTTGCCCTGCCAGCAGGTAAGGCAGGACTCTGCTCCGGCAGGACAAACCGCCCAGGTCAGCACAGGCTCAGAGTCCCTGGAATGTTCCAATACCCCCTGGCACTGTGCATCTCTGTCAGGGATTTTTAGATTATTTCTTTGCAGATGACAAGTCAAGGTCGAGGGATAGATATTCCCCTTCAGCACTGCAAGGCCAAGTATCCGGGAAAACCTTAGGATTGGGAACAAAGGATATGCTTAAAAGACCACATGGTTTTCCTTCAAGCACAGTGAAACTCCTCACCAGGAAAACTCTGTCCAGCCTTTTTACATGAGCCAGTCCAAACCCCTCACAGCTACTCCTTCCTCCAGGAACAGCTTGGGATCAGGGTGTGTGCCAGTGCTTCCTGCTGCCGTTGGAGAGGCCACCATGGCACTGACACTGCTTCTTCCTGGGGCACCGAGGCTCCCCAGCCCAGGGCGAACCTGGGACACTGCTGGGGTACAAATCTATCTGTGGGTCACCTCTAAAGCAGTGTAGGGCAGGCAGGTGACAGATGGCTGGAGGCAGGAGATCAAGGGGGCTCCACTGCGCTGTCTGCCAGTCGGGGCTCAGAAACCACCGGAAAAGCCAGCACAGGGAAGGAGCAACACTCGAGAGTGACACAGGCAAGGGGCAGAGCAGGGGGAGGGAGTAGCTGGGTTGTGACTCAGAGCAGATTGCTCAGATGAAGGGCACTCCCTGGAGAGCTGCTGGAGCGTGCAGAGCTTGGGAGAAGCCCAGGAACCCATCTGTGTGCGTGAGGTGGCTGGAGTCATCTCCAAACCCTGCACACTGAAGGAGGTCACTGAGCTCTGAGTGAGCAACTGTCACTCCATGCCCCTGAAATCCATAAGCAGCCTGGAAACCTAAAGCCTGTCATTAGGAATGATAAAAACAGTAATTAGAACAGGCCTGTCACGAGTTTGCACCTGGAACATCAATACGAGGCGTTTACCCAGCAGCAGGAGAGCACTTCCCTTGGAATCCATCCTCTGTGGATGCATCAGGCACAGAGCTCCGTGAACTTACTCTTCACACAGGTGTAATTCCTGTAGTGAGCAATGTAAATGCACTTTATCCACCACCACAGCAGCTCTGAGCTTTGTGGTTTCCAAAAATGCTGCTGTTGTGCAGGCACAGGAGTTAAGTCAGCTCTGTCAGTCCTGATCCAGTCCTGGGGCTGCACTGGGACTCAGCTGGGTGCACAGTGGGCTGCACCGAGGAGTTAAACCCAGATCTGGGGACAAATGAGCTGCACCAAATTAAACCCTCAAAATGCTGATCTGGGGACAAATGAGCTGTACCAAAGAGTTAAACCTTCAGAATGCTCATTTGGGGATGAACGAGCTGTACCAAGCAGTTGAACCTTTACAACAAGGCAGGGTTAGGTACAAGTGAGCTGTTGCATGACTTTAGCCATAATCACATCTCACAGAGCTGTGAGGAACCACCTCTCTGTAAAGCAGGTGGAAACCCAGACTTTTATTTCTTAATGGCATCACATCATGGAACAGCTTACACTGGAGTGTCCTTAACAGCAGCAGCAAATGCACGGATGGCTTGAAAATGGTTTTATTTAGTAAAACTGAGTGTGTGCAGAGGCAGGGAGGTTCCTGCTGCAGTACAGCAGCTGCACTCTTGCTGCCTTCCCAAATGGCTGCTTGGTTGCCAAAACCATCACTCTTCAAAAATGTTAATAGATGACATTAATTAAAACATGAGCCAAGCTTAAAGTAAAGATTTTTCTAATCAAGGTTCTTCTGAAGTTTTATTCTCTTGGCCTCTGATATTGGCACCTGACTGGTCACACAGGATTTACCCTGTACTAGTCATAAATCACACCTTGTCTCATCTATTAAAAATAGATTCCCACCCCTCCATCCTGAGAGGAGCTGAGTCAGCGGGGAACTGCACCCACAGTAGCACAGAGCAGGAATTTTTGACATTAGGGTTGACATAACAGATCTTTCCCTCACGAGACAGTTGCTGTAAAGCTCCAGGGGAGCTCAGTTGGAGGAGATGGCTTTGGTCACTCACAGGTGCCAGAGCAGGGGAGGCTGATCTGGGTGCCAACTCCAGATGAGACAGGGAGGAGTCCCAGAGCAAGGCCTGGAGGGTCACAGAGTGCTGTTCCCAAAGTTGGTGTCCTTTGAGCTTGCTGGGACAGACAGAAATAGGCCTGAAAGCACATTCCCCAAGTGGCCTCATTTCCCTGCCCTCACACAATGTTCTCTTTCCTCCTCAGCACCAGGGTATTTGTTTTATTTTAGGATTTAAGAGCTTACAACCTTTAGCGAAGGATAAAGGTGCTCAACAATTGACTATAATTTCTTTCTCTCTTAAGTATTGCAATTAAAGAGCAAAAGGCAGCCCAGGGTACAAAGCCAGGCAGGATAAACATCCCCATCACACAAATCTCACCCAGAAAACCAGCAGAGCAGCCCCCAATGAAATCATCTCCACTCCTGCTGTCAGCTTCCCTCCTCCAAGAACTTCAAAGCCCCTCCCTGACCCAGGCTGAACATCCAGGCTGTCGTGTTCAAACAGAGAAAGGTCAGGATGACACAGAGAGGATTCAACTTCCTCCTCAGCACTGGATCTCTGACCTGGATGACAGTCAAGGTTGCCAAGGAAGCAGCTACAGACAACTATATTTAGGAAATGAAAACATATTTCCCCTCTGCTCAGAGGCCAACACTCACCTGCGGAGTTTTCAAGGAGGTCTGACAAGAAGCTTAATGGAAAGCAAGCCAAAAAACCCTTTCTTTCGACTGGTTTAGTAGGTCTTACAGAGGAGGAAGATGGGTAGAGATAAAAAGACTAAGCCTAAGTGGAACACAAGACCAGCTTAACAGGCTCAGAATAAACTTCTCTCCTACTGTTATTTAACAGCAGAGCCGGACACAAGCCCCTGAGCCACTCCTTTCTCCCTGCTGAGCTCAGCAGAGAATTCTCTTCCTTTGGGGACTCTGGCACCTCCAGCACAGTCCCTGGGGCTGCCAAGTGACTCGAGGTGACAGTGCAAATGCCAAAAAATCCATTGTGGATCTGGGCCCTGCTCCTGGCACAGAGAAGTTAAAACCCAGGGCAGTTCTGGGTGAGGTCAGGGCAGAGCTCCCCTTTCCTGAGCCCCAACACCCGGTGACAGTGACAACTCTGCTGGTGCTGCCCCCACACCAGGGCCCTGTAGTCACCACGATCTGCTCCATGCATGGGATTCCTCCCAAGGAACTCGGCTTACCTGGTGACACGGGGGGAGCTCTGGCAGATGTGTGGTACAAATAGAGACACACTGCACGTGCTTGGAATAATTGAATGGTTTGGGTTGGAAGGGACCTTAAAGCTCCCCCCATTCCACCCTCTGCCATGGGCAGGGACACCTTCCACTACACCAGGTTGCTCCCAAGCCTTGTCCAACCTGGCCTGGAACACCTGCAGGGATGGGGCAGCCACAGCTTCTCTGGGCAACCTGTGCCAGGACCTCACCCACCTCACAGGGAAGGATTCCTTCCCAATATCCCATCTGACTCTGCTCTCTGTCCCGCCCCATCTCCCTGTGTCCCCCTGGCCCGGGGAAGGCCCCCCGGCAGCAGTGGTGCCTCAGCACCCCCTGGCGCGTTTTCCAGCCTGGCCCTTTGCCCCGACACTGATTTTTGGGTACGTCGGTGCCCACAGCGATCACGGCAAACCCCTGCACACCGGGAGTGCTCGCTCCAGCCTGCACAAACCCGGGACACGCCCGGGGCTGGCACAGCCCACACGGCCCTGCGGGAACCTGTTCCGACCCGATCCCGGTTCCGCTCCCGCTGCCCGTCCCCATCCCACTCCCGTTCCCATCCCCGCTCCTGTTCCCATTCCCGTTCCCGATCTTGGTCCTGTTCCCGCTCCCGTTCCCGCTCCTGTTCCCATTCCCGTTCCCGATCTCGTTCCTGCTCCCATTCCCGATTCCGGGGGGTCCCCGGGCCCCACCCCCATCTCCCGTGGCCCCGCCCCGGAAGTGCCGCCCGGCGCTCGCAGCCAATGGGCGGTGGCGCCGCGGGGACACGTCGCGCGCGCCGCGCTCCCATCGCCCCCCGCGCGCCGCGGGGCGGGGAGGTCGTTGCGGTTCTCCCCCCCCACCCCCCCCATCCCCGCGCCCTCCAATGGGCGGCGGCGTCTCATCGGGCCAATGAGCGGAGCCGTCTCAGCGGCGCGCGGGGGATGGAGCGCGCGGCCCGGAGCCGCCACCGCGCCTCCCTAGCCCCGCACACTCACTCACACTCATTCACATTCACATTCACACCCCCCAGCCCCATCATCTCACAGGGAACGGGGCGGCTCGTCCCCACCGCTGTGTCCTCCCGGTGCTCTCGACAGCACCAACACTTTATCCCCACCGCGCCATCACCACGTGCACCCATGTCCCTGCTATGCCCACCCTGTCCCTGCTATGCCCAACCCCCGTGCCCACCATGGCATCTCTGCTGTGCCGTTGCTGTGCTCCCATCATGCCCATCACTGCACCCCCACACTCACCAGGGGTCTTTGAGGCTTGGACACCCTGGCAAAGCCCACCCGTTCCCCAGTGACACCATAGGGCAAAGAACATGGGATGGCAGGAGTGGGAAAGGCTGACAAAGCCATGGGCAGATGCCCTGGCACCCTGACATAGTGTTGTGGGATTGGTGGGCATCCCCCTGCCTCTGCCTGGGGCTTGCCCCCTGAGTACAGATGGCAGCCAGAATGCCAAGGTGAGGGGTTCGGCTGCCAGCACTCCGGAGAACCCAGTGCCCTGCTGGGCTGCCCTCAGCACCCAGGTGGGTGGCAGTGCCTCACTCTGTGCATCCCCCTGCCCATATCCCCACCCCTGTTCTGGAGGTGTCACCCTCACCCCAGGGCAGCCTCACATAGGAATCCCACGGTGGGGAGGCAGGAGGGTCCCCAGGGACAGAGGGGGTCCCCAGCCCAGCCATATGCTGCAGCCAAGCCCACATGCCCAGTGCCACTGCAACAAGGACAGTGACATCAGGCAGGTGTCACCAGCACTGGCGGGTGGCTGGGGTGGGGGGCAGCCCCAGGGGCAGGGTGCCCTCACCCGGATGACGTAGCGGGAGGTGTTCCTTTCGTCCAGGCTGACAGTGAGGGAGAAGAGCACAGCAGCGCTGTAGACCCCCTGCGTCTTGTAGAGCAGCTCGTTGATGTCCTCACGGTCCGGAGGGGCGTCCCAGCCACCGCACTCCGCGATGACCTCCAGCATGGGCCGGGGGCCGAGCCGGTCGATCTCAGCCCTATCCAGGCACGAGCGAAAAAACTCCTTGACCTTCCTCTCAGCTGAGGCAGGGGCTCGGCGCCGCACGGGGCGGCTCAGCAGTGCCCGCAGCTTCGCCTCGTTCTGCTCGGCAATGGCCCCGATGGTGCCATACACCAGCTTGTCCTCAGGGATGCCGTGCCGCCGGAGCCAGCCACCGCAGGCGAAGGAGTAGAAGTCCTGGCAAGGGTCGATGGTAGCATCCATGTTGGCGCTGAGGAAGCGGGACGCCCGCAGGAAGGCCTTCTTCTCCTGGCACCCCTCCAGGCAGTAGCTGTCCCCTTCAGCTGCCAGGTACTTGAGGACCAACATGCACGTCAAGATGACGCAGAGACCCGCAGCGAACACCAGCCCTGAGAGCAAACAGACCTCCCGGCGGCTCCAGCGCGGCAGCCCCCCGCGGCGCTTCTTGGCCCCTGTGCCCAGCTGGAGGGTGAAGCCATTGGGCAGGGTGCCGCTCTGGTACTTGCTCACATACTTCACCTCCTGAAACTCATCATAGTGTGCTGTCAAGGAGTAGGTCTTCTCCATGGCCGGGGACGAGGCTCCCTGCCGGCAGCACCAGGTGCACAGGGCTCAGGGCAGGTGGAGGGCAGGCTCAGGCACCCCACGGTTCATGCTGGAGCTGTGCCTGGGACAGGGAGGTGGTGGAGGGTGTCCGGGTGAGTCAGGAAGCTCCTGGAAAAGGCAGAGGAGATGGTTGAGGGGGGGAGCTGGGAGGAGCAAGGGCGGGGGGGTTGCTTCTTGTCGTCATTGCTATCTGCATCACCATCCCTGCCTGTGTGCCCCACTGGTGGTGCTGGGACTGGCCCCAGTGCCTGGAGCTTGGTGGCAGCTCTATCCCATGGCTGTTCCTTTGTCAGGTCCTTTGGTGACAGGGTAGGGTCCTGTCTGCATGATCCCAGGCAGGTTTCAGCCTGTCACAGCCTTATCTCACACATGCTCCATGTCCCCATAGCATACCAGCAAGAGCATCCACACTGGATGGATATCCATGGGGTCCAGTGAGCCCATCCTCACACAGCACGTTGAGAACCCTTCCTGACTACAAGGTGCACAGAGCTACCAGTCCCTCTGGGTGGGATACAGGTGGGGTGAGCAGCTTGGGGAAGAGGAGCTTTGGGGAGATTTATGAGAGGAGGTGTTAGGTTGGGGGGTCGTGGGTGGGGTCAGGTTGTGTGGCCCTGCACTGTGCCGTTGCATTGGGTTGGATTGGGTGCTGGTGTGCCGTGTTGCATTGCGTTGTGTCAAATCGTGGTGCGATGTGTGATGTGTGAGCAAAGTTAATTCCGGTCTGCGGGGAGCCCTGGACCCTGTGGACATCTCTCAGCATTCCCTCACAATCACCACCACCATCCACCCAACTGCTCTTCACTGGCTGCTTCCCGGTGGGCAGGGGTGTCTATGAGGGGTGACTGGGGAGGAGGGGGTCTGCCTATGGGGAAAGGAGGGTGGGGGCACAGATGAGTTGTGAGCGTGGTTTCAAAAGGAGACCCTGCGTCTCGCTTGGTGCAGAATGGCATCCGGATTTGCAAGTGGGGAAGGACAGGCTAGAGACAAAGAGCCGCTCGGGAGGTGGTCAGTATCCCCGCGGCGGGACCGCCCCGCGCCCCGCATCCCCGTTCCCTCCGCAACTTGGGCAAAGTTGTGCCCCGGCGCCGCAAACCGGCGGTGCCCGTGCCGGAAAGCTGCCGCCGTCGGAAAGTTAGCGGGGACGGCAGCGAGCACGGCGGGGCGCGGGGGCGGGGAGGGAACTGGCCAGGAATCTCGAAGGATGCTGCTCGGGATGCTGCCCAAGATGCTGGGGGATGCTCGGGAGTGCCCGGGGAACGCTGCCCAGGATTCACGGGGAATGCTGCCCGCGAAGCTCGGAAGACGCTGCCCAGAATGCTCGGGAAGGTGCTTGCCGGGATGGTAGGGAGATGCTCGGAAGGTGCTAGCCGGGATGATGCCAGTGATGCTCGGGGGCATGCTCGAGGGCTGCTCGAGGGCTGCTGGGGAAGTGCTCCCCGGGATGACGCCCGGGATATTCGGGCGATGCTCGCAGAGTGCTCGCCGGCAGGCTCGGGGTTTGCTCCCCGGGCTGCTCGCGGGGTGCTCACCGAGGTGCTCGGGAGATGTTGAGGGTATGTGCTTCGGTCTGCTGCCCGGGATGTCCGCGGGTGCTCGGCGGTCGCTCTCCGTTTGCTCACCGAGACACTTGGGGGATGCTCACGGGATGCTGGAGGGATGCTGCCCGGGATGCTCGGGGACGCCGTCCGAGATGCTCGAGGGGTTCTGGGGGGTGCTCACCGGCTCTCCCGGAGGGTGTTAAGAGGCTGCCGGGGGCTGGCCGGCCCCGCGCTGCCCGTCCGGCTGCGCACCCCGCGCTCCTCTCCGCGGCTGGCGGAGCGGCGGGGCCGGAGGGAGGCGGCGGGGCGGGGAGGGGGTGGTGTCTCCAGCCCGGCTCTCCCGCAGGCCAGGCTCCATTAACGAGATTATTATGCAAATGGAGCAGCCCTGTGCCACCCGCCAGCCTTACCTCATCCCCGCCGGCAGGGAGGCAGGGCAGGGGGGTCCCTCGGCCCCCCACCCCGCGGGGATGGCGCATGCTGGCAGTGCCATTCCGCCTGGCATTGCCCGTCCGCGGGCCCTGCTGCCACTCCACGGACAGCCGGGCACCTCGCAGGGGCACGGGTGGGCACGGCCGACGGCCTGTGCCAGGAGCATCCCGGAGGCTCCGTGCCCCCCGCCCTACACAGGCACTCTGGGTGGCCCATCCCGTCCTGCCAGGGTGGGTGCAAGGGGACAGGACTGTGGGTGGGCAGGAGACAGAGCCTGGGAGGCTCCAGGTGAGAGGGTGGGCACGGGGGTGGCACAGGGAGGGGGCCATGCGTTCACACACACATGCGAAGGTCCGGGAATATTAAACTGCATTGCAGATAAATCCCCAACATAAATATCGTGAGCTGCTCTGCCACGGGGGGGCCCAGCACGGAGATTTATAGCCCAGCAATTCCCACCGCCCGTGGTGGTCCCCTGCAGCGGCTCAGTACCCTGTCCTGCCTGCCGTGCTCATGGGTGCCCTGATACCCTCCCCCCACCCCATGCCAGCACATCCCTGGGTGCTCAGAGGGGGCTCTGAGTCTTCCTGGGTGCTGGGGTGGGACAGCACATACTGGGTGCTGTGCTACACATGGCATGGAGCCCTGGTTGCCACGGGACGGGTGGCTCAGTGATGTGGGACCCACTGTCTAGTCCCTGTGGGCACCATGGGCTGGCCCCAGGCACAGCCCTCACTGCCTGGGGCAGCTGAAGCTGCACTCTCCTATGCTGGGGTGCCAGGATGCTGGGCATGGCCTGGGCAAGGTGCCTTCTGCTGCAGCAGGCACACAACATCACCTGTTCAGGTAGTGGCACACGTGTGTGTCCCATGTACACCCGCACACATCGACACGCACTTGTACAGACACACCTACTGTGCCTCCACACACGAACTCACTCAGGCATTCCCTGGCATCCACACGTACCCTGGTACACTTACACGCACATTAGTGTGTTGCAGCAGAGCTTTCCTGGGGCTCATGCCAAGCCAGAGGGCTTCCATGAATCCTACCAGAGAGACACCCCAAGCGTGGGCATCCCAACCAGCCAGGCACTGCCAACCCCAGTGGGGTGTGAGGGCACCCAGTCAGGCTGTTTCACAGGGGGGCACGGGGAGCCCAATCCTGCTGCTCCATCCTCCCCATGCCTGCACTTACCCAGTGCTGAGACACAGCTGGCACCTTGGTTGGAGCATGATGGATGCACATGGAGGGGGCAGGGGAAGGCCTGGCGTTATTAACAGCCCTGGGTATTGCTCCAACAGGGCTGTAAAAATTAAAGGCGTGTGGATATAAAATAATGGATAAATCTGAGCCGGCCGCAGAGCGCTGCGGCGTCCCGCAGGTGTTGGCATCTCAAAAAGCCAGGGTACAGCAGGTGTGTGATGGGCACCTGCGTGCAGATATAGGGCATCAGGCAGTGCCTGCACCCACTTCCATGTCCTGACTCTCCCCCAAAAAGTCCACTGAGTGCCCTGAGAGGATGCACAGGCAGTGCCAATCTGTGGAGCTGGCACTGAGAGGGAATTGGCTGCTGCTGCAGCTGGGATGGAAGAAAAAGAGTTTATACCTGAGCAGATGGGGCTGGAGATGCAGGGCACTTGCTCCAGGAAGCTCACAAGTGATGCCCAGCCCATGCACCCCCAGCAGGCAGGATCCCTGTCATGGGGCCAATACACACAGGGATCACCATGCAGGCGTGACCCCGGGGTCCTGCCCACCCCACAGCCCAGGGCTCCGATCCGGAGCAGAGCCCCCGCAACACCCACCTTGCCAGCCCTACTCAGCCCTGCCCATCCCGTGGGCCACCCCGCTAGCATCCTCATTTTCCCCAAGATTAGCCGCGGCGCGGGAGCCTCCGCGCATCGCCAGCAGGTGACA
Source organism: Pseudotriccus pelzelni (assembly GCA_035584735.1). Taxonomy (NCBI): domain Eukaryota; kingdom Metazoa; phylum Chordata; class Aves; order Passeriformes; family Tyrannidae; genus Pseudotriccus; species Pseudotriccus pelzelni. The sequence goes on along the minus strand of JAWMRA010000020.1, from coordinate 19,984,599 downwards.
AATAAGATTTTTCCACTCTCCCGAGCACCCGGCATGGGTCTGTCATTGAAAATGCAAAGCAGTGCGGTGCCAACCTCCGCCACCCGCCCTCACCTCTGTCAGCCCCTCAGTGCTGAGCACCCAGACAGACAAACTCCCCCACTATCACTGCTAGACCCCCCTGCTCCATCCACTGCTGTCCCTCAGCAGTCCTGGGGTGCTGGGCATGGTGCCCTCATGGCCAGGGGGGGCAGGTTTCCAGGGGGTTTCTTAAAGGGATGCTAGTTTAGGAGTGTCAGCCTGGGTGGGAAGCATGGCCTCATGGTATCCTTGGGGTGCACCCAAATGTCTAGCACTGTAGGTAGGTGAGCAGGGCAGGGGGTGCCTGGGGGTGCCCACCAAGTAGGGTATGTGCACCCCACCACGGCCTGCCTGCCTCCAGAGACAATGCCAGGCTCTGGGGTGGGCATGTGGCAGGATCATTCCAGTGGTGGGGGATGAGGGATTGTCCTTCGTAGGAAGTGCTTGGCCTAAGACATGAATGTTGGGGTGAGAATCACCCCAAAAATCCTACCCTGAGGGATTCCATCCTCAGCACCCAAGTGCAGAGCATGAGAATACTCCACCCCACAGCTGGGCACATCCACCCAGCACCCACAACCTGCACCCATGGACCCAACTCTCCCAAACCCCTCAGGCCCCCCCAAACCCACCACCACGACCCCCAAAACCCACCCCCATGGGCTCACTCCCATATACTCACCTCCAAAAACCCACGTCCACATATCCACCCCCTTGGGCTCACCTTCTTATACCCATCTCCCAAAACCCCACCCCAGTGGGGGAGTTCATCCCCATATATCCACCCTGATGTACCCACCCCCATGGGCTCACCCCAACATACCTACCCCAAAACCCCACCCCCATATATGAACCCTCATGGGCTCACCCCATATACCCACTCCCACAGGCTCAGCCCCACACACCCTCTCCCAAAAATCCACCTCTATGGACTCACCCCCCTGGACTCACCCCCAAAACCCCCCACCATGAACTCACCCCCATATACCCACTCCCATGGGTTCACCCCCATAAACCCACCCCCCAGTGCCCCTCTGATTGGATCACCCTGATACACCCACCCCCAAACCCACCCCCATGAGCTCACACTGTATTCCCACCCCCAAAAACCCACCCTGATGGGCTCACCCCAATACACTCACCCCAAAGTGCTCCCCCTGATAAACCTACCCCAAAGTGTTCAGCCTGACATACCCACCCCAATACACTCACCCCGATGGACTTCCCCTAACAGACCCACCCCAAAATGCTCCCCCTCCTTATACCACCCCAACAGACCCACTTCAAGTGCTCACCCTATACCCACCTTAACACAGTCACCCCAATACACCCACCCTGATATACCCACCCTGACGTGCTCACCCCATGAGCTCACCCCAATCTGTGCATCCTGAGGGGCTCACCCTGGTCATCTGCACCCCAGTACACCTACCCCAATGGCCTCACCCCAATATACTCACCCCAAAATGCTCACCCTCATACCCACCTTGATACAGTCACCATGATATACCCACCCCAAACATCCCCACCCTGATGTGCTCACCCCAGTATACTCACCCCACATACACCCTGCAGTACACCCACAGCCATACAGCCACCCCAGTGTGTTCACCCCACACGTGCACCCCAATATCCCCACCCTGATGTGCTCACCCAAATAGATGCACCCCAATATCCCCACCCCAGTTTACCCGTCCCAATATGTTCACCCCAGCATATGCACCCCAATATGCTCACTGCCGTATAGGTACCCCAGTATGCTCACCCTATATACCCACGCCAATGGGCTCACCCCAGTGTACCCACCTCGTGTACCCCAATGTGCTCGCCCCTCTATGCACCCCAACACTCCCACCTCAATATACCCACCCCAGTACACTCACCCCATGTACCCAATATGCTCACTGCCATATACACCCCTGTACTCCTACCCCAATATACCCACCCTAGTACACCCACCCCTCTGTGCACCCCAATACACCCACCCCAATACACCCACCCCCTGTACCCCAATGTGCTCACCCCCATATACACCCCAATACACCCAGTATACCCTCCCCAACATACCCACCTCCTGTACCCCAATACTCTCACCCCCCTGCACCCCTCGCACCGCAATCCCCCCACCCCAAATACAGCCCGGGGCACCCCCATAACGGTGTCCCTGCCCCCACAGCTGTGCCCCTGGGTACCAGGGTGACCCCACGGTGCGCGGGCAGGGCTGTGTCCCCGCGGGCCCCCCGCCCGCGCTGGCCGTGCGGGTGCACCCCCCTCGCACGGCGGTGCCGCGGGGCAGCGCCGTCACCCTGCGGTGCCAGGCCAGCGGGGAGCCCCCCTTCTACTACCACTGGGTGCGGGAGGACGGCAGAGCCCTCCCCGAGGGCGCCCAGAGCCGCCGGCAAGGTACGGGGGGGACATCGGGGTGTCCCCAAGGGGCGTGTGCGGGGGGGGGGTGTCAGTGCCAGGAAGGTGGGGGGGGGGCTCTGGGCAGGGGGGGAAAATTGGGGTGTCCCCAGGGGGGGTGTGTGGGGTGTCAGTGACAGCAGGGTGGCTCGGGGTGGCTCAGGGTCACATCAGGGTGCTCCCGGGGGGGTGTGGGGTGCGCGGGGTGTCACCTGCGTGTCCCCCAGGCGAGGAGCTGCACTTCCCCAGCATCCAGCCCTCCGAGGCCGGAGTCTACGTGTGCTCCTGCCGCAACCTCCGGCACAGCAACGCCAGCCGCGCCGAGGTCATCGTCACCGGTAGGGCGCTGGCACCAGAGGGAGGAGGGTGGGCATGGAGGGGGGGCAGGGTGGGCTCAGCTGTCCCTGTGTGTGGGTGCAGAGACCCCCGACAAGCCCATCACGGTCACCGTGGAGGAGAAGCGGGTGCAGCGGGTGCAGCCGGGCGCCGACGTCACCTTCGTCTGCACCGCCAAGAGCAAGGTGAGGGCAGGGGGGCACGGCACAGCAGGGGGCTGCGGGGCACCCTTGGGGGGCACGGGGATGTGCAGGGCATGGGGACGCCCTTGGGTGACCATGGGGACCTGCAGGGCATGAGGACTTCTCTGGATGACCACGGGGACATTCAGGGTGCCCCCCCTTGGGGGCCCACCTGGTCACACAGGGCGTGTGAGCACCCTTGGGTGCTCCTGGGGACATGCAGGGCACAGAGAGCCGTGAGTGGCCACAGGGACACTCCTGCATGCCCTTAGGGACACCCAGGGCACAGGGTCACCTTTGGATGCCCGTGGGGACATCTCTGGGTGCCCATAGGGTCGTTCAGGTTAAGGTGACGCCCCTGGGGGCCCTTGGGGGGGCATAGGGACACCTATGGTTACCCATGGGGACATCCAGGATATAGAGACACCCTTGGATGCCCACAGGGACATCCAGGGTATGGGAATACCCTTGGGTGCCCACCTGGTCTCACAGAGCAGGATACCCAGAGATTTACTCACAGGGACACCCAGGGCACAGGGACATCCCTGGGTGCCCTTACAGACCCCACAAACAGCCTTTAGTCCCTATATAGCTCTGGGTACCCACCTTTCCCCGGCACGTGCCCAGACGGGCGTGTGCCCCCCTCGCACGCTCCGTGGCCTCAGGCCTGCCCATGTGTCTCCCCACCAGTCCCCCGCCTACACCCTGGTGTGGACGCGGCAGAACCACGGGACGCTGCCCGCGGGCGCCGTGGACTTCAACGGGATCCTGACGCTGCGTGGGGTGCGGCCCCAGGACGCCGGGGTCTACGTGTGCACCGGCTCCAACATGCTGGACATGGACCAGGGCACCGCCACGCTCTACGTCCAGGGTCAGCCCCACCCGCGGCACTGGGCACGGCGGATGAGACCACGGGGAGGGGCACCGGGAGGGCCTGAGACCATGGGGATGGGGACTTGTGGGTCCCGAGACCATGGGGATGGGGACTTGTGGGTCCCGAGACCATGGGGATGGGGACTTGTGGGTCCTGGCAGCAGGTGGGTGGACACCTGTGCGTCCTGATACCGCGGGGATGTTCACCAGAGGGATCTGGTACCATGAGGATGGGGACGCATGAGCTCTGGTGATGAAGGGTGGGCACCTGTGGGTCCTAAGACCATGGGAATGGGCACCTGTAGGTCCTAATGTCATGGGGATGGGCACCTGTGGGTCCTGAGACCACAGGGATGGGTAGCTGTGGGTCCAGCAACAGGGTGCCCACAGGGATGGGCACCAGGGGGTTCTGATACCATGGGGATGGAGAGCTCTGGTGATGGGGGGTGGGCACCTGTGGGCCCTGACACCAGGGTGGTGGCAGGTTCGGTGCCCAGACCCCGGGGTGATGGGCAGACTCCCCTGACACCCCCCACCCTCCTGCAGCCGCCTCGAAGACTCAGATGTTTTACGGCCCCGTTGAGTTCATGGAGGGGCACAGACCGGGTAAGTCACTGCAGGGCTCTCCCGGGGGGCACACCCGCTGCCCCACCCGCTGCATGCCAGGGCTCCACCGCGCACCCCGCTGCCAGCTGTGCCACGCCGCCCCCGCTTCCCACCGCCCCACTAGCACCGGGGGGGGGGGCCCAGCGAGCCCTGAGCCACCTCCCCCCCGGTGTCACCGCAGCTGGCACCGCCGCCGTCCCCACCGCCAGCGTGGAGCCGGCGCAGCTGAGCGTGGCACCGGGGCAGCCGGCAGAGTTCCGCTGCGTGGGCACCGGCAGCCCCGCGCCCACCCTCGAGTGGCTCGGTAGGTGCCCGCAGGGGACCGGGGGGGGGACGCCGTCACTGGGCGCGGGGACAGGGTGACGGGGGGTGACAGCAGCTGTGTCCCCGCAGGAGCGCTGCCGCCGCAGGCCGTGGTGCAGGGCGGGACGCTGCGGTTCGGCGCCGTGGAACCCGCCGACGAGGGGCACTACGAGTGCCGGGCACGCAGCAGCGCCGGGCAGCACACGGCACGGGGATACCTGCACGTGCAAGGTGAGCGGCGGCACCGTCGTCCCCACCACCCCTGTTGTCCCCGTCATCCCCATTGTCCATCCCAGCATCCCCATCGTCTTCATCACCCCTATTGTCCCCATCGTCCCTGTCACCCCTCTTGCTCCCATCATCTCCCATCATCCCTGTTGCTCACCACTGTCATCACTGTCCATCTCCCTTGTCCCTGTGCTCTGCATCATCCCTGTCATCCCATCATCCTCATCACCCTCACCATCCCTGTCACCATTATCCCTGTCACCATTATCCCTGTCACCTCCCATTTTCCATCCCCCTCATTCCCACCATCCCTGTGACCATCATCTCTGTCACCCCCGATTATCCTCTTCACCCCCTTTATCCCTCATCATCTCCCTTATCCCCATCATCCCACTGTCTCATAATTCCCATTGTCCCCGTCATCCTCATCATCTCCATCATCTCTGTCACCTCCATTGTCCTTATTGTCCCCCATTGTCCCACCACCCTCATCATTCTTCATTGTCTGCATCACTTGTCACCCCCACTATCCCCACTGCTCCCATTGTCCCCATTGTCCCCATCATTCCATTGTCTCCATCATCCTCATCATCTCTATCATCTCTGTCACTGCCATTGTCCCCCATCGCCCCCATCATCCTCATCATCCCACTTCCCCCTTCATTCTCTTCATCAGCAACACTCATGTCACCCCTATTGTCCCCATTGCCCCCACTGTCCTCATCATCCTCATTGTCTCATTGTCTGGGGACACCCCGATTATCCCCATGATCCTCATCTGCATCATCCATGTCACCCCCACGCTCCCCATCATCCCCACTGTGTCCATCACTCCCATTGCCCCCATTGTCCCCCATCATCCTCACTGTCCCCATCATCCTCACTGTCCCCATCATCCTCATTGTCCCCCTCATCCCCGTTGTCCTCATCACCCCCATTATTCCCATTGTCCTCCATCATCCTCACTGTCCCCCTCATCCCTGTTGTCCTCATCACCCCCATTATCCTCATTGTCCCCCATCATCCTCATTGTCCCCATCATCCCCACCATCCCATTGTCTCCATCATCCTCACTGTCCCCGTCACCCCTCTTGCCCCCACTGCCCCCATCATCCCAATTGTCCCCATCATCCTCATTGTACCATTGTCCCCATCATCCCCATCATCCTCATTGTCCCCTTCACCCCCTTCTCCCCATCATCCCCATCATCCCATTGTCCCCATCATCCTCATCATCTGCATCACACATGTCACCTCCATTGTCCCCATCACCCCCATGGTCCCATCGTTCCCATCACCCCCACTGTCCCATTGTCCCCATCATCCTCATTGTCTGCCTTGCTCATGTCACCCCCGTTGTCCCCATCCCCCGACCCCCCCTCTCCCCCACCCCCAGCAGCCCCCTGATCCCCCTGTTCCCGCAGCCGCTGGCACGCCTCAGGTGCAGGTGAGCCCGGAGCGGACAGAGGTGCAGGAGGGCTCCACGGTGCGGCTCTACTGCCGGGTCTCGGGGTCCCCCACCGCCACCATCACCTGGGAGAAGCAGGGGGGCACCTTGCCGCCTCAGGTGAGCAGGGCACGGCACCCCTGGGCACTGGGGGGGGTGTGGGTGCACCGTGGGTGTCGCTCACACCCGTCCTGGTGCCGCAGTCGCGGGCCGAGCACGGTGACATCGCCACGCTGGTCATCCCCGCCGTGACGGCGGCTGACGGCGGCGTCTACCTCTGCGTGGGCACCAGCGCTGCCGGCACGGCCCGCGCCGCCATCGAGGTGGCCGTGGTGCCAGGTGAGGTGGGAGTGGGGCGCTGGAGGAGTTCGGGGTTGGTTTTGGGGGCCACAACCCACCCATGTGCCCCGTTTCACTCCCCGCAGGGACGGCGCCACCCGTCCGCATCGAGTCCTCGTCCCCATCCGTCACCGAGGGGCAGACCCTGGACCTGGACTGTGTGGTGGCAGGGCCCGGCTCTGCCACCGTGGTGTGGTACAAGCGCGGGGGCTCCTTGCCCGCCGGGCACCAGGTGGGTCACGGCAGGGTGGGCAGCGCCCCAAATCCTGCCCTGTCCCCTGCTGTGTGACACCAGCGCGTGTCCCCAACCGCAGGTCTCGGGGTCCCGGCTCCGGGTGCCCCACGTGACGGCGGCTGACTCTGGGGAGTACGTGTGCCGAGCGAGTCTGGGGACGGCCGTGCGCGAGGCCTCCGTCACCGTCACCGTCGTGGCCGCGGCCGGCTCATCCTACGGTGAGACCAGGCGCGGTGGCACTGCCGGGGACGTACTGGTCCCCAACGGGTGGTCACAGCTCCATCCTCCCCCGCAGGACCACCAGCTTCGGGTGTCCCTGTGCGGATCGAGGCGTCCTCATCCACCGTGGCCGAGGGACAGACCCTGGACCTTAACTGCGTGGTGGCCGGGCAGGGACAGGCCACTGTCACCTGGTACAAGCGCGGGGGGTCCCTCCCAGCCAAGCATCAGGTAGGGGACGTGGAGGGGGTGTCACCAAGGGGGGACTATGGTGGCAGGACCCAGCTCTGGCCCTCCAAGGGATGCTGGCTGGGATTGTGCAAGCCCAGGTGACCCTGGTGACCCCCGTGTCCCCTCCCTACAGGTGTCTGGCTCCCGGCTGCGGCTGCTGCAGGTGACGGCGGCCGACTCGGGCGAGTACGTGTGCCGGGTGACCA